>OX940899.1:4637277-5164771 GCA_954871355.1 Cabera pusaria
GATTTCAGATAACATTTCCATTCAACGCTATGAATCTTTTTGAAAAATTAATATGGTTTAAAGATACGTCTATTTACCCACGAAACATGCGCTCTATACTATCCAATCGTCTTCACATCCCTGAAAATAAAACTGCCGGCTTTAAACGCTATTTCAAATATCGCGCCTTGAAGACCTGGAATAATCTGCTACCTTCTCTGAGGAGAAAAATACGCAGCCACATTTTCGTATCGCCTCATAAAATATTGTACACGCAGCAGAAGCTGAGTTTGATCTTGTTGCCTTTTTAAAATAATATCTTTGAGTCTCTTCTCTTGTATATTTTTCTGGCAATAAACGATTTTTAATTACAATAACAATAATAAAATAATCCAAGCCCCTTTTCCAGTGAAACAAAAGAAGAATATTAAAAATATTAGAGTTTTCCAATATGGCTCTTATATCAGCCAATCAGAGTTGATTCGTGTTCAATACTCCGCGCTGGAGTGGGCTTGTTTGTGCTCGGCAGGGTATTGCCTGTTTTTATTAGAAGGGATCAAGTTTATTTAGTTTTCCTTTATTGCTGTATTAGAAACCAGATTGCTTGGATACGTTTTAAAATAGTTATTCTTCGAGACGGTTGATATTGCAACAGAAAATATTGGATTAAAAAATAAACCGGCCAATTGCGAGTCGCACCGCACACGAAGGATTCCATTCCATACCACTGTACAATATTTCATTGATTCGAGTAAAACAATTCTGATAAAAAAACACTTTCTTGTATAGGGAACCCTTTAATTTTTAACTTCTACTTAGCTTTTATTATTTTTTAATAATGCCTATTTCAGATTCGGATTTCGATTAAATAAGAAAAATGCGTAGCAATAACATACACAATAGCAGTCTGGCAGTGTCTGCGTATTATTTCTTTTACTTTATTTATTGCAAAAGGTGTAAAATTCCAAGAAAATATTTAAGGAAATTATATTCTTAATACCCTATATTTAAAATGTTACGTTAACGGATATCTGCGGCATACATTACCCAATAACAACAATTTTTGTTTCAAAGATTATTAACATAGCCTACAAAACTACACGAGGATTTTTGAAATCGGCGTTATAATTATATTTAATTAAATTATAGAAATCTGTAATAAAACCATTTGAATTTGGTATCAATCTGTGCAGAACACTCCAATCAGTTAAAATCAGTCATTAATGAGGAATAAGAATACTTGGCAATTTCCATTGCTGTTTTAACTTTTTAATTGATAAAATGAACGCAATCGTCAATGTAAAGCAGCAATTCGATATAATCGGATTATAGGCAATAAGCTTTATGTGTACTGAAATGAATATTTCGTTTAAAGCTTTGCTACTCATATAATATCACAAAATAACAGACTATTGATGAGTGACTTCTTAATGTTTATACATACTCGTATATAATGCGGGTTGTTTTATTCTCTAGGGCTCAAAATAATTAAGAACACACACAGACTTCACATGCCGCGCGGGTCATTTGCAGTATCATGTTTGAGTTTTTGATCGCCATATCTCTGGAGATACTCATTTTATCTTGATAAAATTGACTTAAGGAGCATACCTACTTACTCGATAATAACTAAAATCGGTTTATTTTCAGTAGAAAATTTGAAGTTATTATCTCCATATCTCTTGAGGTACTTCATCAAATCCTTATTAATTGTATAATGAGACCACCCCTGTGGAAGAGTAGGCCTGTGGAGGAGCAGTGATGAAATAAAAAATACTAGAAGTCCTACGCCATGGCTCAGTCTGATAAACCCACAGAAATATTAATAATAAGGTTTATAAAATTAATATTTCTGTGTAACATACACCTCTCTAATATACACTCCTAAATGGGATGTTTTCCGGAATATAAACCATTCCATTTCTTCGCATGGTGTCTAAATATCTCCATACTAAATTATGGAGATAGTTTGAGACCATAGAAGAGATCAAAGAACAAGATTCTGGCTACTATTGCACTTAATATTAAATCGATATGGTCTAAGCTACGTGGAACGACAATATTCGCGACGTAGTAGCAGTTGGAAAAGAGCAGCTTAGATCAAGCTGGCGTGATAAGAGAGTCCTATGTCCAGCAGTGGACTAATATAGGCTGATAATGATGATGATAGTCTAAGATCGTATCATGCTCAATCTAAAGGGAAATACGTGAGAGAGACGACGGGCCTTACAACCGATATTTTGTAGTCTTCCAAAATTAAATTCTTACAAAACAAATACGCCAACACTTTACCAAAACAAAAACAAAAACAAAACTATCCTTTCAAAAACTCCAAACCGGCTTTGTTTGCCCAACAAGCCGATACCTAAAGATTTATCGAATGCCGCCAGCTTGTAGAAGACAGTTTGATGAGCTTATGAACTTGATGTTAAACTTGGTAAACAAGTCTGCATCGAGCGTAGTTTGATGATGATAAATAAATTAGTGTGCGGCCGGCCTTAGGGAGTGTTGTGATAGAAGATACGTTGCCAGGTTTATGTACGGCTTAGAGGGAATATTTAATTTGGATGGTTATGGATGGCTGCTGTCGGCACGGGGTATGCGGTTGAGGGGAAAAATTGTTTGCGATATTTGATATTCGTGATATGCGAGTTTCGAAGACGACAACACGATGGTTGCAACAGTTGTTCTACTAGAATTGGATGAATGCTGAATGTCCACCGTTTTGTCTTAGTACCTACCGTCTCGCACTTTACAGTTACTAGTTTTTTTTAGTGAAATTTTTATTATATCGCCTCGTAGGGAGTATCTACGCATCGCCTCTTTTTGTTTACATCTATCGCATGTCGCGGCATGCATGCAGTCGTTGGTGCCGATTGGTGGATATGTTTACAGCCGGTGCTGATTGGAAGATATAATTACATTTAGGTCTAGCTGTTATTGGCGGATGCTTCTGCAGCCAATGTCAACTGCTGTCATAGTAGCTAGCTACTATAGTAAAACATGAACAAAAATTTCAATTGCATCGTGGTTTCATAAAAAACAAAAAACACACAACACTTTTTTATATTTTATAGGCTAGCATTTGACTACTACGGTAAACGATGTCGTGTAACCACATTGCATACTAACTAGATTTTTCACAGTTTCACATTGCTCTGTTTCCATTATTTCTATTTTGCTCACACTTACCGTAAGAACATCTATCAATAAAATGTGTGCCACCAATGCATAATTGGGTTAACAAATGCAATCCACCAATTTCGTCGTAACGATACATCGAACTGTGGCTTAATTGGCAAAGCATCTGAACATGTTATTCAGGAGGTTGCGGGTTCAAGTCCCGTCGGTACGATGAAATTTTGGATTGTGTTTAACAATTTATCTATCAATAAATAAATTATCTAATTTATTCGTAGATCAAAAACTAAATCAACATGAAGAAAAGCATTAGTTCAAATTTACCAAGCTTTCAACATTTTAGTAGCCAGGCGCAGTAATCGAATGAGAATCGATTCGAGGGGACACGGATGATCCAATACGCAGGTATTCCGAGAAGGAAATGAATCGAGATAGGGTTTGCTGTTGATCACCTGGGACTGGCAAAATCGATTATTTGTTAACATTGACTTTACGGAGACGTTTTTAACCCCTGACGTTTGCGTCCTTCTTTTTGAAGAAGGGGTGTTGTAAGTTTGTCGTGTGTATATGTGAATCTCTGTATCTGTGTATGTATGTGTATGTGTGGTATCGTTGCGCCCAAACAGCTGAACATATGTTGATTTCGTTTCTTTTGTTTGTCAGGTGTCTTGATCGAAAGTGTTTTCATGAATCAATTATAAATCAAAGCTAAAAACACTCTCGATCAAGACACATACCAAACAAAAAAGAACCGTTCATCCGTTTGAAGACTTTTATCATTTCTCCTAGATGATGACGTTATGAAATAAACTTTCGTAGTTTTGATCAATTCTAAATTCGGTAAAATCCTTCTTTAATGATATTGTAAGAACATGGTAGCGTTGACCTGATGCTGGGACACTCCTGGAATCTGCAGAATACTCAACTCCTCACCAACTTACAGCAGAAATGTCAAGTCGGGTCTCATTGGTATGGTCCCAATGAACAGATTATGAAGAGATCGGTAGGGGTGGTTTTTATTTTAAATGTATGTTTACTAAGTAAGCAAACTAACTAACACACAATTTAATAAAATCTTGGAAGTCAATTTAACCTACTTCTCATTGTCTCATCATAATTTTCCTAACTGAAACTTTATATCTTGGAGCTGACCTGATGATGAGGCCAAAAAGTGGATAGTGGAACGTTTTAGTTGTAACTAGTAAACCCCTCGAATGTGAGCTCATTTAATTAGTTTTGGCTAGTCCGAAAGTAGTTAGAAGGGTCTGGTAATGAATACAGACGTCTACTTTTATGTTCAAGCATGTTTTATTCGTTTATAAAAGAAACTATTTTTTAAATCTTTATTTATGAGCTTAATCGTTTACAATTACAGTGCCACAAGTATAACTTGGCGGTGGTGGTTTTTGGAACTAATTCTTTTAATTGAAACTGTGAGTTTGACGTTTGAGAGATTACCGCGACATTATTGTTGATAAATCTGCTACATTAAAATAGTTCAATAATGCCAAACGTAATTAAAAGTGGTTTAAGAGAAACTGTTATCAAAGTACGAAGTAAAAGCACAGTGGCGCACAGGCACGCCAAGTTATACTTGCCGGACTGTATGTCGCTCTGTTGAATCAACAGTATATACATCACACATATAACTAAGATGCAATCACAAAAATATAATAACAATCATACGTACAACATTAAGCGCATAGAGCAACCACCAATGATATAGGTATTACGGGTGCTCGGAAAACCCCTAATTGTACAGTTTCCCTAATAATTGTATCTCATTGGAAAGTGGGTAATACAGAATAATTTACTATTAGCAAACTTCTTTAAAATGTTATAACACTTATCTATACGGAAGGAAGCATTCTGGACACACTTCATCAAAACATGCATCAAGTCCTCGTGTACCCGAGGACTTGATGCGCTTATTTCACGTCAATGCTATTGTTTGTTTAAAATTAATTAGTCTTTATGTAAATAAAAAAAAATGTGTTCATAGAAAACTACACGTTATAAGTGAAACAGCCAAGTCTACTCAATTTATTTCTCATCATCACTAGATATTTTTTTTATACAACTCCATCTGTTGAACTATAGCGAATACGTCTGCGTAGTAACTTCGCCGTTCTACAATAGAGGGCATTTATAAATATAAAATATAACATGACGCTTACGTCATATCCGTTGATTCGGTTCGTGACGCTACGTCACTTCCGTCAAATTTTCCCGAGTGCACTCAAAGAAGTTTAATGTTTTGGCGCAACAAAAAGATTGGTAGATAATAGAGATAGAGTTCAAATTGTGACTGTGAACCGATTCTAACCACGCGAATAAATTTTATTCATCACGTCAAACATAGAACACTGCTCAAATAATAATAATAAAGTCACCACCCGCCTTAATATTTTGTAATGAGGCATAATTGGCGGGTGCTGTACCTCATCCCATAGTCCATATCACTGACCATTAAGAATTCATAACAGCCTATATTTTGTACCATCTTTCCATAGTTTATCATATCCTCCTATCCATATACAATAATTTATTATTATGTTAAGTCCTTCAAAAAATCTTTTTATGTAACGTAAACATTTCCAGTTTTAATTAAAACATTTGTTTGGCCTTACTGTTTGAACAGTAACAACAGGCTAGATATGTAATTAAGGTTTTAATAATTAACCAATTTTAAATAATAGAAGGAGCTTCTCAATTCGCCGGAATCTTTTATTTTACAAAGATGCCTGAGCCGATTTGGAAATTATTTTTTCGTTAGAAAGAATATTTTTTCCAAGTGATCCCATTAAAATTTAATTGAGATATGTTCAGTATCTCCAGAGATATGGGTATAAGCACCTCGAACTTGATACTGAGAATGACTAGCGTGGCATTTGAAGTTGGTTATTTTAGTTTTTTTCAACGATCTTAAATTATTAATTGATGAAATTAAACCATGAAGCTTTTCCATATTGTATATACGACATGTCAAAAATGAGGAAAATTTATACTTTATCTCTAAAGTGACATAAGTAATTTTTTTACCAAGTTTCTTACGAAAATCAATGCTCTTGGTTTTATGCGATCCTAACTGGATATAATAGCTCTAACCATCCTGTTAGGATAATCAATTTATTTAAAAGTTATAATATCATTTACATTTTACTTGAAACGTTTATACGTAACCATAACTGAACACTGCATCAAATCTGACTAGTGGTTTTGGAGAAAAATAGCAACATGGATTTTCATATACCATCTCTGTTCTGTCGTGGGTACAATAAAATTACAAATTTTAATAACACGCATCGACTTGGACACTCACGGTTCGACTAGTTCACCAGTTTAAAGTCCCTCAACGAGCTATGGAAAGAGCTATGCTCGGTGTTTCTCTGCGGGATCGAATCCGGAACGAAGTAATTCGCCAGAGAACTAAAGTGATCGATATACCTCAGCGGATTAGCAAGCTGAAGTGGCAGTGGGCTGGTCATATCTGCCGTTGGACCGATAACCGTTGGGGCAGACGGGTTCTAGAGTGGAGACCGCGAATCGGCTCGGCTCGGCTCGGCTCGATACCGGCAATAATGATGATGATCGACTTGAGCACAGGATCCTCTACACTACTACATAGATACACTACTACATACCATCTGGTAGAAGCATATTATATCAATGTTCCGCCCGACTTGCTACCAAAAAGTAGCTTGCCAACATCAAGGAGAAAATCTGCAGCCATAACTTTACGGTGTTCCGGCAGTACACAGCCTTTGAAAGTCAAAGTATTCTAGGCCTAGCGTATTCACCAACTTCGACCACATCATCGCTTATCATCAGGCGAGATAGTGAAATGAAATGATATAATAATTTATTGGCATCAAAGCTACAAAATATGCAGAAAATAAAATATTGTTCACAATAATAGGATTTGACATTGTGATTTAATAAGTAACAATGTATGGCTCACAGAGCCTACACTAGGCAACAAGCCTGTGCTGTAGGTTCTGCTGTATTACCTTCATTGTTGCCGTGCATAGCCTACAATACAAACGTAGGTAAGTATTATTGAATAATACATAGTTTTAAACGATTAAGATACAATTAATTAAGCTAGCCTATAAGATATAAAATAAAACCGGCCAAGTCGAGTTGAACTTGCCCACCGAGGCTTCCGTACCAACGCTGGTAGGTACCAATTAAGCTAGACCTCTAAATTGTATGAGCGCTTATATAACTCAAAGGCATATCTTTATTGGCAAATCTATGAAAGTATGGTACAACCAAAATTTACCTTAATTTGCAACTTTTTTTATTTATTGATTTTTAAAAAAAAAATTAAAATTAAGTTTTCGCGAAAAATTTTTTTTTTATATACCTATTAGGGACTATAGACCTCAGTATCTAGTATAAATTTCAACTTGCTAGGTCCACCCGTTCCTGAGAAAATCGGTGGTTACACACGGACAGACTGACGGACAGACAGACAGACGGACAGACGGACAAGAAAATGATCTTATAGGGGTTTCTTTTTTTACCTTATTAGGTACGGAACCCTAAAAAGATGTGTTGCGAAGTCAGTCAAAAAGGAACAAACGAACAAAAAAAATTGACACTCGTATTTATATTATTGGTCAAGTGAATCGAATGACAGATTCTCGCACAGATTTTAAGCCATAGGAAAACCACAATCCAATTGGATGGAAACAAATCGATTCCGGATAAGTGAAACAGGATGCAGGGAAATGAGTCAGAACCACCAGGGTATTGGAGGGGGAATTTCGGAAGCTACGTAATGTACAGGCTTGGATTGACAAGCTGCAATTTGTTATCAAGATCAATTAATAATAAAACTTGACTACAAAACCGTCTAAATAGAAGTAAAATGTTTTTTTTTTTCATATCTTATAGAGTAGCGTTTCACCACTATCTCACTTGGTAGTAAGCGTTGACGTAGTCGAAGATGGTGAATGCGCTAGGCCTAGAATACTTTGACTCTCGAAGGCTGTGTGCTGCTGGATCATCGTTGTGACAGATTTTCTTCTTGATGGCGGTAAGTTACGTTTAACGTTTTAGTAGAAAGTCAGACGGAACATCGATATAATATGCTCCTACCATCTGTGAGAATGTTGCGCCTACTTTTGAGTAAAACAAAAGTAAAAATGATGGTAAGACCTTTTAAACAAAATATGAGTTATTTGCATAAAACTATGATACATATAACGTACCTCCCTAAATTTGAACTTTTCAAAATGTTCAGTACTTACTCAGTTATTACTAAGAAGTAGAGTAAAATGAAATTGCAAGTATGATGCTCTTTTTAACCGACGAAAAATAAACGGAGGAGGTTATCAAGTCGACGCGTATATATATTTTTTTATGTATGACCACGCATAACTTTTTACACAGTAGTCTATCAGTCAGTCCCCAAGTCCTTAATAATGGATAAAAGTATTATTTTGATGATTTTATCATATCATCAATGTATGTCAACAAACACTGGAAATAACAAAGAGCCGAAAATCGGGCTCAGTTGCGTGTGTTGAGAGAGGCATATATCCAGCAGTGGACTGATACCGGCTGATTATGATGATGATAATACTTTACAGGTAGTAATCAAAATTTCATCGAGATACGTTCAGTATCTCCAGAGATATGAAGATAAACACCTCAAACTTAGTATTGAAATGCACTAGCGTGACGTTAGAAGTCGGTTTTTAGGGTTCCGAACCCAAAGGGTACCAACGGAACCCTATTACTGAGACTCCGCTGTCCGTCTGTCTGTCTGTCTGTCTGCCTGTCTGTCTGTCCGTCTGTCACCAGGCTGTATCTCATGAACCTTAATAGTTAGACGATTGAAATTTTCACAGATGATGTATTTCTGTTGCCGCTATAACAACAAATACTAAAAACAGATCAAAGTTAAGAATTAAAGGGGGTCCCCATACAAAAAACGTGTTTTTACTATAGCGCCATCTATGTACGATTGTTTACCAGTATTTCTCAATCTATTTCATGAAGCGACGCGACCCCCTTAGTATGAAAAAAAATCGACCTACTTGCACTGCTTATAATTTGTATTTTGTTATATTTCTAGCTTCTACCCGCGGTTTCGTTCGTGTGTCCTACAGGAAACAAATTACATATTTTCTTTTAAACCAAAAATTATAAGCACTCTCAGTCAAAACACCTACTTTACTCACTCTTTAATTAATATTTTCTTTAATAGTATGTTTTCAAACTTTGTTTTTTTCTTTTACTGAGACTTCGCGACTCCCTTATAGAGGCTTTGCGACCCCCAGGGGTTCGCGAGTGGCGCGACCCACACGTTGAAAAACACTGGTTTTTTGTGTTAACTAGAGATGCGCTGAGTATTCGTATTCTGCCAAATTATTCGGTTTTGTTGCCAAATATATTCGGTTCAAGCATTTCTATTTTCTTGGCTCATGTAGCCAAGGTGTAGAACTAAAAGACAAAACTTCTTATATAAGACTTATGTTATATTATAAGTCAAAGAAAACATATGTACTTCTTAACCTATAGTTAGTAGGTATAGTCAACATTTATTTTAAGCCTTAAATCAACATTTAATTTAAATCTCGCAAAAATATTTATTTTGAAACTTAAAATCAACATTTTTGTACACCTCAATTAAATCCATCCAAGTTCCTAATCTTACCAGCAGCGGCACGTAGCGCACATGCTAGAACTTGTTTACGCGGCAAAACAATGTAATGGTAAACCGAATAATTCAGCGGAATATCTGTTTCGGTAAAAGTTAAACCGAATAATATTCGGTATTCGGTAATTCGGTGAAACCACTATACGGCGCATCTCTAGTGTTAACGTTCACTTAGTTGGCGTTAGAAGTTCATTAGACATTCGTTAGATGGCGTTGTAGTAAATAAACATGTTTAGTATTGACACGGTATTTATATTATCGATGTACTTTGTACTTTATTTTTCCGGCAAATTTTGTTTAATCGGAACCCTACTTGTGCGGGTGCGACTCGCACTTGGCCAGTTTATTTTAGTTTTTTTTGTGATCTTAAATCATTTTAATTATTATTATAGAGCATAAATGTTCTATATAACGTCTGTCTAGGCCAGGGGTAAGCAATGACGCCTGCTTTTAGTATAGTAGATTATGGCCACAAAAAATTATAAAATAAAACTTTTTAACAAAAAAATTAAACCGGCGAAAAAACTGAAAAGCAAAAAATAATTAAAATTTATTATTTAATCTTAATAACGAAGTTCTTAAACTACTGTTATTATACCGAAGTACATATTTTTGTAATTGTTTTGAGTTTTTAACTAAACATAATAACTAAGTTCTTAAACTATTGTAAGTATGTATACCTAAGCAATTTTGACTCGGCGCCAAATAATCAATAAGCAAAGATCACTAAATGACCTCTTAAATTTAAAGAAATAATCAAATCTAATTAACAATGCAACGTGAAATCTCCAGCGATGAACATAAACATTCCAAAAAATGCGCTTCCACTCAACCCTTTAATTATTTTTTGCTTTTCAGTTGTTTCGCCCATTTAATTTTTTTGTGAAAAAGTTTTATAAAAATTGTTATATACTTACTATACTATACCGGCTTTTTCACAAAAACATGTCTAACTATTTTAACGTAGCAAAATATCATTTCGCAATTTCAAAATCATCATGTCAAGGGTATAATCTAATCTCTCAATCTAAATAAAAAAAGTTAATCAATTAAATTTACAAATCAAACGAGAACATAGTCGATTGAGTCGATGATTTAAACACAATTAGCGTCCCAGTAATGTTGTTACCAGTACATGTGTCGGCTCAATTATTGTATACATTCAGATTACAAGTGGTTCAGTTACCAAATTACCGCAATTGACGTCTGAGAACAGTATGACATATGATGAGGTAACATGATCCAATATATATCTAACATAATTTAAGATCGTTAAAAAAAAACTAAAAGAACCGACTTCAAAATATGCCGCGCTATTAATTTTCAGTACCAAGTGTGAGGTGTACATTATATCTCTAGAGATACTTATCGGATCACGATGAAATTACAATGTTACTATATTAGGGATATCTCCTTTCCAAAAATAAAAATCATCACTATCGGTTTATAAACGACGAAGTTATCTAAGAAAAAACATGAAATATTAAATTGGCGAAGGATTGACAGTGGTACGTCAGTGCCGCGACTCTTAATATAAAAAAGATTTAAAAAAATCATAAAATATTGAATTGAGAAACATCCCTTTTTTTGAAGTCGGTTAAAAAGGATTAACTTTTCATGCCGAGCATAGGATATTTAGTCAGATTTTCAGTGAATTGAATAGTTTTGCTCCACATATACATCTTACATATACATATACACAATATCCACAGATATTGTGTATAAGTAACTGGATATAATTAATAGAGAAAAAAGTGTATTGTGTAGTGTAAAACAAAATAATCGTTAAATAATTATAATTCCAATATTAAATATCTATGCTTAACTAAACAGTTTAACAATTTATTCAAATAATCCCCCCGTTGCAGCTAAACGGTTCAAAATTAACGTCAAATAGTGTAAAATAAATCGGCTATCACAATCCAGTGTTCAATGAAAGCCGGATGTAGAGAAATGAGGCGAAACCGCCAGGATGTCGGTAACCTAGCGCCGGATGTACCAATCGTCGTCAATTAGGACGTTCAGATTGATTGCAACGCCGCACTTGGCTAATGGCAACTCAATAGGTTTCACGGTTTGTGTAGCGGGAATGGTTTGTTTAAGACAATTTAGAAATTGTTTTGTTGGATAATTGGGGAGTTTGACAATGACGTTCGATGCCAGTTAGTTTGGAAGATAAATTCGGAAAGTTGCACTATATGGATCGGACAAATGTAAGTGGTCCAGCGCATCGTTTCATTACTGTATTTGGTGGTTCAAGATATTTACTTCTCAAAAGATTTCAATGCACATGAGGAAATTATAATCTTGGTTTATGCTAGTTTATAGCTGTAACTAATTGAAATAAAATAATTATTAATAATGTGTACAAAAATACCAAGGTATATGGTGCGCAAGAAGTTTAGGAATGACAGACTTTTGTACATCTTTTACTTCCAGTCATTTAACATCAGCTGTAAAGTAAAGACGTAAAACTATACAGGCTTAAGATCGTTTATAAAACGAAAAAACCCGACTTCACATGCCGCACTAGTCATTTTCAGTACTAAGTTTGAAGTGTTTATTTTCATATCTCTGAAAATATTAATCAGATTTCAATAAAATTACAACGAGATGAAACGGGAAGCATACTCTTCTAAGTAAGAAAATAATTTTCCATACCCAAAAAAAATGACGGAGTTCTGAGGTAATAAATATAAAAAAACAGGCAAATTGAGAACCTCCTTCTTTTTGTGAAGTCAGTTAAAAATACCTACAATCTATTTTTTGCTGAGTTACAAAATGTATAATCAATTTTCGTCCGCATTTTCAGTGACAACATACTACTAATCAAATATCATGCCTTTACTACCCACGCGTTTCACGTAGACGTGCATCCAAGCTTACTTTTTACTTACTTCAACTAACCAGTATTGATTTTGGAGCTGAAACTTCAACTGGGAATAGAAACAGTGGTACAATGACACTGTTTGACCGGACAGGGTAAACGGGGGTTCGACCAATTTCGTCCGTTGTCCTAATTTAAAATCCAGTTCAAAGAACCTTTCGGTCGTATGCAAGCCAACGGCGTCTAATCCGCTGGCACACATTTTTCTAGAGAAAATAATATGTGTTTGATATTACACATACAATTTTGTATTTAGAATTGTATCGTATTATAATATGTACTATAATCTCCTGTGGTCTGAGGTATTGTATTGTGTACCATACAAATACTATTAATTGATTACTGATTAAAAGATTACAATATACATGTTTTTAAACACGGTAAAACAATCGGCGGTCTTTTCGCGAGCAATCTCGTTCAGACCACCTTTGTATGGACTAGGAAAAATGCTTGCATACTAGCGGTGTGAGTGACATAAGATATTTTGTATACTCAATGTTTTTTTTTCGTACAAAATGTCAAAATAAAAATGTTACGATTACAGAACGCCATTCTGTATTTAAATTCTGTGTAACACTTCGCTAAGTGTCATCTGAGGTCTATGGTTACTTCAATATTTTACGACTGCATTTAAAAACACAAAAAAAACTGGTCAAGTGCGAGTCAGACTTTTGTCCCGCACACGGAGGGTTCCGAACGCCATCTAACGAATATCTCACGAACTTCTAACACCAACTAAGTAAACGTTAACCAAAGAAAAGATAATAATACTACGCGTTAACACAAAGGTGTTAGTAATTTAATATTATTGAATATCTGGTTGACCGAGCTTTGCTCGGTATTTTTTCGGTACTCGCTCGGGAAGAGTATTTTTCTGTTTATAAAAATATGACTCTTCCCGACATCTATTGACGAATAATAATACTTTTTTTTAATTGAGAGCAACTAACTGCTTTTACAACACAATAACACTAAAGCTACTTCTACTCACCAATAGATGTCGGGAAGAGTCATATTTTAAGTTGATTATCGATAAAGTTGATTATTGAACACACGAATAAAACAACATTTTTTGAAAATGAATCCTAGCTAGATCGATTTATCGCCCCCGAAATTCCCTGTCGTTGGAGCCGTTTCCGAGATTCAGATTCAGATTCCGAGATTAAGGTAAACACTATAGCGCATCTATGATGCTAGCTAGATGGCGCTATCTTAAAAAGCACGTTTTTTTTAAACCCTTTAAATGTTAACTTTGTTCTGTTCTTAGTATTTGTTGTTATAGCGGCAACAGAAATACATCATCTGTGAAAATTTCAACCGTCTATCTATCACGGTTCATGAGGTGACAGACAGACAGACAGACAGACAGACATACATACAGACAGACAGACAGACAGACAGACGGACAGCCAATACTTTCATAAGAAAGGCAATAATTCGAAGATGGTTTCTAAAACAATGCATTAGGCATATTCGGTCACATTTCTTTTTTTAGAGTAGCAGAAAACGCCGGGTGTTCGCTAGTCGATAATATAAAAATAATAAATAAAAATCGTTTATTGGTAGCATTTTACAATGTTGGTACAGATACATTTCAAGGCACTTACGTCTGTATAAGCTATAGGTACCTTTGTGGATCTTTTTGCCCTGCACTAGGTCTATTGAGCCTGTGTTGCTGGGTCAAAACGACTCCCTTCCGTTACACTTCGCGTGAATATGTAGACAATTTGGCTATAAAACTATTTAATATATTTATTGTACTTTTTAATATTTAACAGTTTTATTTTGATGTGCGTGCTGTGTTCTTGTATCTATTGAACTATACTTATAAATAAATGTAGTGTCTAAAATAAATAATAGTGTTGTCGTATGTGAGTGGTGGTGGTGCTGTGGGTTTCAGTATGTGTGAAAGTGTGTGCGTGTTTGTTTTAATTATGTGTGTGTATGTAAGTGTGTGCATTTGTTTATGTGGTTGCGTGCGTGTGTATGTGATATGTATTTATGCATATAGGTAAATCACTAATTATTTACTCAATTAAAGCTATAAGTTCCTCGGTGCTAGCATAGTCAAGTGTATGCAGGTAATTTGTAACAATTATCTTACAGTCGTATTTAGTCTTTTCTTTGATGTCCACGTGTTTGCTTACTGAAGTTCGGCTAAAATCTGTCTCTTATTTACGTTGTTAATTTATTTAAAAAAACGCTGAATTGGCTTGTCTACGATGTGTATATTTGTACATAGTATATTTACACATACTTTTTACTATTATTTTTTATGCTGAATAGGCTAGCGGTTGACCACTTTATCACCTGATGTTAAGTGACAATATGGCCCAAGATGTAGCACGCTTGCCTAGAAGACACCTATTCATTCGTGACTTGACCCCAGATGGTTGTTATAAACAGACACGGGCAAGGAATTCCATTCCTTGGCAGTGTGCAATGGTTAATGTGGAAGCAAATCGCTACGTACATCGCTTCGCTATATAGTCGGAATGTACATCATGTAGGGATATCGCATTTTAGTACGACGATAGATAGATAGTATTCGTTCGTGCAAGTAGCACCAAAAGTATTCCAAATAAGATCGTTTAAAAAACGAAAAATAACCGACTTCAATGCCGATTGCCGCGCTATTAATTTTCAGTACCAATATTGAAGTGTTTTCCTCCATATCTCTCGAGATACTAATTAGACTTCAATAAAATTACCAAGGTACCACACTTGGGATGTCTCCTTTCCAACAAAAAAAGAATAATTAAAATCGGTTCATAAACGACTAAGTTATGCGCGAACAAACATTAAAAAAAAATACATATATACGGTAGAATTGAGAAACCTCCTCCTTTTTTTGAAGTCGGTTAAAAAAGTAAAAAGTAGTCCAAAATGTATCCGTTACAAAACGGATAGACAAGCAAGTTTGCGGCGACGCTCGAGGTTTGGTATTCTAGGTTAAACATCGACTGTCTAATATAAAATATGCAAAGCGAGTTAATTCTCGGATCTTAGTGATGTTCCGTTAATCATGTATATTTTCAAGAAGAATAACCACTAGCACCAATAAAAATATTCCATTTGTTAATTGCTTAATGGATAATACTTCGTTCTTGCTACAACCAAAAGATAAGCTATGACAAGTAAACTTTGTGTGTCATACTAGCAGTTTAACAATTAAACACAAAATCAGGAAGAGGCAAGGATATTAAAAAGTTAATTATCAATTGTAAGTATACAGTTTTATAGACATGATGTTGTATTAAGATAAAAAGATACCAGTCGTAAGGCAAAACTGATCCAAACATCATCTCAGTCTAGTTGTGTAGTTATTTAAGGCAGAAAATCGAACGCATTCAAAACGTATTCCTTCTACAATAACATCTTATTTCTACAATATTTACTGGTAAAATGAACATTATGCTTCCTACTAATATTATAATGGTGATATTTTGTGTGCACGCTTGTTACTTTTTAACGCTAAAACAATCAAACTATTGAGCTAAAATTTGGTATGCAGATAGCCTAGACCCTCGAATAACACATAGGGTACTTTTCATCCCGATATTCTTACGGGAACGATGTCTACGCGGGTAAAACCACGGGCCACAGTAAATATTACAATATTCCAAAAAATATGTATGTACCATTTGCTGCTGCTGGAATAGAAACCGCGACCTCTAGATTAGCCGACGCGGTTTCATCCCACTAACCCACGCGGGCTCACAGGGGTGACATAATAAATATTCAAATAAAGGAAGAGGTCACTCCTGACCGGGTTTTGTGGATTGAAAACGTTTAAATGAAAATACGCCTAATCAAAATGGAATAGAAACGAGTTTGCTGTGAAACGTGCGGTGGAAATATTGACGGCAGGGTATTTTGTGACATGGACTGCGCACGACGTAGATGTGTACTGTATTGTGTAGGTAGGTAGAGTATAGTTATTTGCAGTCTTGTAAATGTTAGCGCGTTGGAATTGTGCGTTATATTTTCAAGGGCTTATCAAATAGGTAAATGTCTTTTTTTGTACCTACTTTGTATTTAATATACATAAAAAACCGACTTCACATTTAATTGCGTAATCATTTAATTGTGTAAACTAACAAAACTATAGAAAAGAAAATCCCAGTGGCCCTCCGGTGAAGGAAAAACATCGTTAATGTTGAAATCAACTGGATTACTGTTAATCACCTTTTTAATTACTGATTTATAAAGATTAGATACAGAGATTTTGCGACATATACAGTACATCGGAGCGCAGCTAAGGGCAAAGATAGGGCGATGCACGAAGGTGGGAGATAGAAATATATCAACGATTTAAATAGAGATAGAAATATATCAGTGGGAGATAGAAATATATTAACGATTTAAAGGCCGTCTGACAGCTGGCTTCGCACTATGTCTAGCATTATTCCAATATCTTAACAGTTAAGAAACCAAGAACTCCCGCATGGTGGTAGGACACTATCTGTATACCTATATATACCTGTTTACCTATACCTATGTAGGATCTAGTGTCCGCCTGGCCAGCTATCACCCTTAAGTTAGAAAATCTGTCCCCAAACATAGAACGTATTCCGGCAGCTATCCTTGAGAGCCAGTTCCCATTCTAGGCCTAAGGTGCTTAACATCCTCGACCGCATCATCACTTAACAACATGTGAGATAGTGGCCAAACGCTAGCCTAGTAGAGATTTTAAAAAAAATTGAGAACCTCCCCTTTTTGGTTCTTGGTTGAAATTCGATATGCCTCCCATTCTTTGTAGTCTTGTAAAAATATCACCCTCTCTGTTCTATGCCAGAAATCATTGAGACCGCTCCTTATAATTTATACTACGTTGCTACGGGGTGTCGGGCTACGCCAGCGTAGCTTTTGCTACGATTGATTACGAAGAGTAGCCTGCACAAGGCATACTGAATGAATAAGTGACTTCTCTAACCCGCCATTATATCATTCTCTACTGTCTTAGGTACATAATGATTAGGAAACATGAGATCATGCATATTTACCGTACCTCACATACAACTTCTATTTTATTATAAAAACTCACGTTCATTTTAAACTTATAGAATTAAAAACGGGAATTTAAAGTTAATTACGCGATGTCGATATAGCGATCGACATATGTTTTGGCCTCATCCGGAGGCCTTCTTCAGGATCTTGAGTGCGGGGCGCTCGCCGACGCGTCCGCTCTGTCCGCCCGCGTTTCACGAGCAGCGGCCCGCAGTGCGAGGCTGGACGCGTCGGCGAGCGCCCCGCACTCAAGATCCTGAAGAAGGCCTCCGGATGAGGCCGAAACATATGTCGATCGCTATATCGACATCGCGTAAGTCACGTTAAATTCCCGTTTTTAATTCTATAAACTTCTAATTTATTTCGAAATCGTTTTCATTTTATCTATTGATATAAAAGATCGAATTTAACGCGATAATGCAATTTTAGGTTTAAAATTCAATGTCTTTAGTTAATTCACACTAACCGAGAAATACATATGAAAAAAATGCTATACAAACCCGGCCTGTAATTATATTGTATTTGCAACCGACTTCCAAAAAGAAGGAGGTTCTCAATACGTCTGTATGTTTGTTTTTTTTTTGTGTGTATGTTACGCGATTATTCCGTCATTAATAATTGTGAACCTATTTGAATTATTCTTTTAATCGGTAGGGTACGTTTTTGAGGTAGTCCCATTTTAATTTCATCGAGATCTGATAAGTATCTCCAGATTTATGACGATAAACGTCTCAAAATTGCTACTGAATTGACGCGGGGCATGGAAGTCGGTTGTTTTAGTTTTTTAAATATCTTAATTATATTGCTTAATATACACAAGCTGGCTGGCAGCGGCTAGAAATGAATAGCTGAAAATCGAGCCCAGTGGCGTGCCATGGGAGAGGCCTTTGCTCAGTAGTGGACGGAAATTGGCTGATACTGATGATGGTGATATTCCTTGGAACCTATATAAGATTAAATTTGAAATTAACATGTAACAATAATAACAATGTAAAAAATACTACATCCTGAAGAATATCGAGTTCTATCTAGCGGTTAGTAAGAAAAAAAAACGGTTCTTAACAGTAGGAAAACTATCCTGCATAAAATAGTAGCGTATATGACAAAAGAGAGAATTTCAATATGAAACCTATAAAAAATCGCTAAAGAAAAACGATTCACACCACACTCTTCAATATCATATACCATAAACGTAGTGGTCCAGAAACTCAGCACCTTCTAATATATTTTCATTATAATACTTCATCACTTCGCAAATTCCATCGTAAAATTTGGGTTCCAGCATCAAATATGAGGTTTTTCCGAGGGCGGCCTTATCTTTCTTTATATTGTTTAGTCAGCTACCACGTTTATTGTGGGAGTAAACCGGACCTTAAGGTCCCTTTTGACCGTCTAAAAGGCTGCTAAGTTATGCAAAACTTTTAAGCTGTTTTTTCACTGGATTATATACAAGTTGGTATATCAGTTAGATTGCATGCACTGTAGTTTAATTAAAATAGTTTGCAAGACTTAAACGTTTTATAAATTTGGTTGTAAGCGCGATGAAATTCGAATTAATAATTCTTTATTTGCCAAAATAAGGTAGGTACATATGGTCGTAAATAATTAAATTCGTTCTCTTATTCTACCTGTCACAGGCGTGCAAATATAAACTTGTATTTCACCCTCACAAATCACAAATATCACAATTACTTAATTTGAATAGGTACTTTTGTAAAAAATAAATTACTTTGATCAATTAAATTTTAACAAAAACAAAAATGAAAATATTTAAATTTATATGTCAATGTCAATTAAGTGCAAAATAAAAATATGTCAAAAAGTTATTATGTCAAATTTGATTAAAATAAATAAATGGTGATGAAATAAAAAATCATATCTTAATGTTTAAATAGGGTACCAACCACATTAGCAAGTTGTATTTCAGCATTTTCACGAAGAATACACTGAACTAAATCCCTACGTTAGTTTTAAACTAAATTCTCATGTCGCAGAATGCTTCCGCCCCTCTCGTGACTAACTAGTACTGTAACGAGGACTGTACAGTCAGCAACAAAAAGGACCACGAGTTTAAAAATCTGAAATTGTCCTATTCATAGAAATCCTAACCACTTTTGTAATGTATTTCATGGTGATGTATATTTTGGGTTTAAGTATGAGTATACAGAGAAATAAAAGATCATGTTAGGCACCTAGAAGATAAAAAAGTGGAGTGCATAGACGCAAAAAATAATAGCATTAATAATATGTATTTACTAGAGTATTGATTAGAGATTGCCATTATTTTTCGTGTGCTGTGTGTGTGTGTGTGTGTGTGTGTGTGTGTGTGTGTGTGGGTGTGTGTGTTTGTGTGTGTGTGTGTGTGTGTGTGTGTGTGTGTGTGTATTGCGGTGTCGTTGCTTATTAACTCCCAATGCAAAAAGAGGAGTGTTTTAGGCTAATTTTGATGCGATTTTTTTTGTTTGAAAGCAAACTGAATAGTAAGTGTTATTAGTTTTGTTTTAAAAATATCCGTTCATCCGTTTGAAGATTACTAGCTCTCTTACAGCTGAGGAGGCTATGAGAGCAAGTCTCATAGATTATGATCAATTCATAATCTAGAACTCTGTTGTTTTAGTGATATTGCAAGAACAGCTTTGACCTGATGCTGGGGCATCTCCTGGTATCTGCAGAATACTTAACAGAATACTGAACTAACTATACATAGATCAGTCGGGGTGGTCATACATTTTAAATTTAAGTATTATCCATTTGTGTCTTGAAATCAGCACACTGCTGCAGTCAATGTAGTGATGCATTATGATGAACATGTGCCGTTTTCGTAGCCAACCATTAAATTACCTTACCGATATATTCACTGTGTATTTTTATGGCTATGAATAAATAAGTTTTCTTTATTTCTTCCTTTCTTTCTTTCTTGATTATTTTGTTATCGAATATGTACTATTAAATTAATTTCGTTATTAGAACCTATTGAATTTGGAGCTTGAGGTATGCTGTAAATTAATAATATCAAATGTTTTGTCATCTTATTTTCAACGTCAATTTATATGTCAAAACACAAAATCTGATTTTTTTGCCACTGATAGTACGTGTACTGTATAAATACATGTTTGTATGTGTATTTAGCAGTTTAGTCCAGTTTTCTGCTTGTTAAGTTTGGTTGTAGGTCGAGAGTTGTTCTTTTAGAGACAGGCTAAGATACCGTATTAAAGTTGTGAATGTGATAAGTATTTTGTTTCTGAAAATTCTGAATACTGACTTGTATGTTTAGATGTTTAGATTCAAACATAGATTCAATGTTAGTTTAGTTTTTCTTGACAGTCAGTTAGTCCAAAAGTTAGCTAAATAAAATTACGTGTTGCCCTTTAATTGTTGTAAATATCAAACAAAACATAGAGTATGTTCTCCCTATAGAAAGTACAAGCAGCGCGTTCTAAATCTATCATCGTTATTATCAACCGGTATGAGTCCACTGGGACGTAGGCCTCCTCCAATACACGCCACTGAGCCCGATCTTCAGCTCTTTGTTTCCAGTCACTGCCCACCGATTTGCGAATGTCGTCGCTCCACCTACTCACAGGGCATCCTACGCTACGTTTGCCGATTTGCGGTCTCTACTCTAGAATCAGTCTACCCCAACGGTTATCGGACCTACAGTTATACGACCAGTCCACTGCCACTTCAGTTTGCTGATCTCCTGAGCTATGCCGACCACTTTAATTCTCTGGCGAATTACTTCGTTCGAAACACCGAGCATATCTCTATCTATAGCTCGCTGATCTACATCTGTGATACAACCTAATTTAATAAACCAAAATAATAGCGTATGCATTTAACTTTAGAGCACAATTTCGCTGGTCTACTGCTAAAATAAAACCAAGAAAACTACATACACGTAATATGTGGTAATGGTCATAGTTGTAAGAAAAACCCGTTCTCTAAAAGTTCTGGAAACCCAAAAATCTCGTTAAAACAAAGCATTGCGGGAAATAAAATGTTGGCGGCCGCATGTACACGGTTTTATATTGAAGAGTCCAAGAGCATAATACATTTATATTGTTTATAGAATATCTGTATAACTTCGAATTAAAAGTAAGAACTTTTTTTATATAGTAAGTTTGAAGTGTGTGTGTGTAGTTTGTGTATCTCTGGTGATGCTCATTAGGTCTCCATAAACTTTATAATAAGACCACTTCTGAGATATACTCCAAGAAAACATATTCATACCCTTAAAAATAATCATTCAAATCAGTTCACAACTGGCGGAAAAATCGCATAACCGCGTGTTCACATCAGGTTGGTTGTAGGATCCGATTTTTGAACGGATGTTCCTGTTACAGAACGTTTATATGAAGCTATTACGGTTGGCAACCCTACATTAATCAGGGGAATTAAACATGTGTTTTAAGTGTGACGTTCGACGTCTAGATGAAAGCTGAATGGCTCAATACCTTTGTGTTTTTTTTGTAAATTCAAAGCAATAAGTTATGTTTCTGTTATATCTATAATATTTTTTATTGAATATGATCTATTTAATGTAATTTGACGTGTGTAAGTGCAAATTTTTAATTTGCCCATATACTGAATAAATGCTTTGACTTTTGACTTTTATTCACACATGTCGGCCCGATTGTGTCGTTTGTTTTGACAACCCAATTAAAAATCGGATCCGACACAGGACAGATGGCAGTGTACACGCGGTTACATACACAACAACGCTTTTTTAAGTCTATAAAGTTATAATACTACGCGACGCAAAAAGAGGGCACTACAGAATGCGCAAAACCAAGGAAACGCTACGCGCTCCGCTCCGCGTTTACATCCCACCACCCTAAACAAAACCACAGACTCGTTCCTTAAAACGCGGTACACCTGCCCATTTCTGTGGTATATTCGGAGAGGCTGTTTTAAGTACTTTTTCATTAGCACTGGTAAACAGATTACAAACACAAAAACTCTGGATTTTTCAGTACATTTACTCGTGCAAGATTGGATGGAAATTTAATGTGGTTTTGTTTTTTTGTATGCTTTCTAAAGTATTATTGTTCTATGGATATATTAAACAGGTCCATATGAAATTTAATATTTTGTGTTTAATCCATGTAAATATAAAGCACTTACCGTTTTGCTTGTATCTATTCCAAAAGTAACACCATAATGCAATAACGAGGCGTAGCAGCGTGCTGAAATAGTTTCAAACATTTGTCATGCTAGAATCCAATCAAAACTATCAACATTCACTTATCACTTTCAATAATATCAAACAATCAAAACAATTTCGCAAACACTAAAATCCCACAATGAATTTACGACCCGCTCTAAAGCATAACATAATGACAAAAGGTACACTAGTCGACATATGCCCCAAATCACCTATTTGTCAACTTCAATGCTTTGTGATACAAAGGGCATTGAGCCCCAATTCGTGATACCGAACAGGTGGGTCAACTGACCTCTCGTCGGAGAGTATTCATATAAAGAGGAAGTAAGCTTTTGTTGTAGTGTGAATAGCATCAAAAGTAAAAGTCTTTTCAACCGACTTCCAAAAAGGAGGAGGTTCTCAATTCGTCTCTATGTTTTTTTTTCTTGTATCTTTGTTAAGCGATTATTCCGCCATTTGTGAACCGATTCGAATGATCTTTTTTTTATGTGTACTGTACGTTTCGCGGTGGTTTCATTATAAGATTTATCGGGATCAGTTGAGTATCTCTAGAGATATGGAGATAAACACCCAAAACCTGTCATTGAAAATGAACTGATAGAGTTGTGATCCTTTAGTAAATTTTATCAAAATCTGATGATAAAGTATCTCAATCTCAAACTTGCGACTGAAACTTACTCGCGGGGCATGTGAAATTGGTTTTTCAGTTTTTAAATTACCTTAAATAATTGGTTCACTTTTTCACTCTTTCATATATGGAAATCATTATGTTTTTAGTGATAGATACACGTATGCGCGCTGTTGGAAACCGGATAATCACATTCTGAGCAATTGTGCGAGAAAATCTAATTCCCAACATCTTCCACTGGGTCGCGCTTATGCGCGCATGCACTGCATTAGGCGTATACAAAGCGTTCAGTGAGAACGAAAATCCCGTGTGATGAAAATCCCTTAGCGACGCTCCTATGCGCTGCGGGTGTCCGCGCGTTGAATCCTATCGGTCTCAGAGCTCGACGGACTTTAGAAGCGGGTCGGACGGAATAAATATGCAGTAAAATAACTACAACATTTAAATTTTTATTCATGATTCTGAATGCACCACTCTTAATAACGAGCCGTATGGAAATGAACGATGAATTGATCCACGACGGATGCAAGCCCTAAACGGCGCGCGGAAGGACCACGTCGCGTCTTAGTGCAGATTCTACCAAACTCGGATAAAGTTACTCTAGTAGAGTAAATCTTCATTTGTTCAAAGAATAACCAAAAATTTTTTGATGTTTCTAATGCTGTAGAGGTAGGACTTCTGCTAGTCTGCCTAGGGCGGTACCAACACTTTGCCAATTAATTTTTCGGTTGAAATGGCAAGGTGTCCAGTGAAATTACAGGGCATATTGTGAGACTCAACATCTTTATGTCTCAAGGTAACAGGCGCAGTGCAGTGACATGCTAAATTCAGGCAGACCAGAATTTTGTATGCCGGTGTGTCTGTAATAGGTAGACGTCATCGATTACCATCAGGCTAGCGTCATGCTTGTCCTTATATAATAGAAAAAAAAGATTTACTCTAGAGTAACTCTAACCAAACTCGGATAAGACATACTCTAAAGTAAATCGTCATTTGTTCAAAGAATAGCCATACATTGTGATTGATTTACTCTAAAATAACCTCTTCTCAGCGTTTGATTAAATCAGTACTCAGTGTGATAGAATCTGTTATGATAGACGCTATCTTTTATCTTACTGTAAAGGCTTCTGCATCTTGCTTGTACTGTAAACAAATATCATTTAAAACAATAAAGCCTTCGATAATGTCTTTGCATTCTTCACATAATAGCGTATAATTATTATAAATACCGCCATAATATCCGTTTAATTCTCCAGCACATTAGCTTAAATATTTTCCATTACTCCCGATGTCACTAAAACAGAATGATAAGCAAACATAACCCCTAAGTGCAGGGGTTGGTTATACCAAAATAAGCTAAAACATATCGGGTAATATCGTAAAAACCAATGCGTTGTTGCCCTTGCAAAACGTTTGTTTTTGCCCTAAAAATTAACATAAACAGAACGGTGCTGAGTGAGTGAAATAAATGAATAAAATTTTGGATATTGAGGCAAGTTTTTGATTAAATTGATGAAAAATTAAGCGTTTGTTTAAATACTTTTGACGTAATAGCGTGTTTACGTTCATATTAAAAACGGGAATTTTAAGTGATTCTCGCGATGTCGATATAGCGACCGACAAATTGTACCGGCTTCATCCGGAAACCATTTTCAAGATCTCGACGCGTCAACTCGCGCCCCGCGCTCGTGATCCTGAGGAAGGCTTTCGGATGAAGCCAAAAGAATTATCGGTCGCTATATCGATATCGCGATTAGTTTAAAATGGACGTACATTTTTATCGCAAATACTATACCAGTAATTTCCTAAAATATTAGAAAATAGCATACCTACCAATGACGATGAAATTGTCTATAATTATTTAAAATGGCTTTACACGCACGGGTTAAGATATCGAAACTACTCCGACACGTTTCGGACATTTTTGAAGTCCTATTTCACAGGAGTTACGCCTACCACTCGTCTCTCGCGCGACGGGATTCGGCACGTAACTGCCTAGCTGAGCGGGGAGCTTGTCTTGCGGGAACGGCGGCCGGTGGCGTTGACAAATGTCTCTGCTTGGACGCACGCAATTCAATTCTATTCTATTCTATAGAGCTACCACTGTCACTAATGATAGTGACAGATAGATAGATGATAATGATATTGTCGTCAGCTTGGTTAGTGAACAGACACAACGCACTAAGACTCAGACTCACAAATCCAGGTCTTATTGGTGTTGGCGGTTAGCACTGGTTTCCAAGCCGGTGGTATCGTCCACCCTCCATCGCGGTTGAAAAAAAATTAAGATAATTAAGATAGTTTAAAAACTAAAACAACCGACTTCCATGGCCCGCAAGTCAATTTAAGTAGTAAGTTTGAGTTTGAGACGTTTATTGTCACATCTCTGGAGATACTCATTAGATTTCGATGAAATTACAATGGGACCACCTCGAAAATGTACCCTACCGATTAAAAAAATTGCGGCGGTGTTGGTTGAGGTGAAGCCAGTGATCAATAAGAACTCGATGTTTAAAAGTTGCGATGTATTTGGCACGGGATAATTATAGCATTGATAGACATGCGTCTGCGCGGAGTATTGCGGGCTGACTGCAGAAGGCGGTCACCGGCCGGCTCGCCGCTAGGTTCGTCTGGTACAGGCGTCAATGTGACGTAGTCTATTGTTTATCAGGTTAGCTTGGAAGCCTTTATAGCGAACGTTCCGAGTGGCGGCTGCCTTCCGATTTTCTACCGGAATACCGGGCGCTTACGGGTTACAATTTATTTACTTAATGTTAAGATTATACAATTTTAGTTTAGATTTTGGTACAGTAATAAATTAATTATTAGGTAACATTATTAGTAAGTAGTTTTAATTATTATATTTATATCACAATGTTTGTTTATTAAGTTATGTTAAATTAAGTTTATTATAATTTTAGGTAGGCAAGGTAAGTATTAATTTAGGTTAGATATAATACTAGGTATTTAAGATTTAGGTTAGGGCATAGGTAAGTATGCCACAGTTCTCCCCCCCAGAGACCATCCTAGGATGGGCGATAGTAATCAGGAAATCTAACATTTCGCCCTGAGCGTGTTCTAGTAGTTTTAAGTCTAACGCTTTCTTCCAGGTCTTTAGGTAACGAAGTCTCCTCCTTCGTAAGGTGTTCTTCTGAGGTAAGTAAATATGCTGGCTTTACTCGTTCGATGGTAACATTCTGTTCCCTGCCCTTCATTAACAACTTGTAAAATTTTTCTCCTCTTTTCAGAACTTTATACGGTCCTGAGTATGCCGGTTCAAGAGGTCCACGCACTTTGTCATCTCTGACGTAGACATGGGTTGCAGAAGGTAAGTCCTTGAATACGAAAATGTTTCTGCTGCAATGTCGGGATGCAGGTTGAGGACGAATATCACTCATGACGGATCGAAGTCGTGCTGTGAAGTCTGTCATGTCCGTAGTATGCGTATTTTTGCAGGGCTGAAGAAAATCTCCAGGCAATCTGAGCGTCTCGCCATACAAGAGCTCGGCAGGAGATGCTTGTATGTCTTGCTTGAAAGCGGTTCTCATACCAAGCAAAACCAAAGGTAAGCTTTCTGTCCAGCTTTGGCTACCATGACATTTTATTGCGGTCTTCAGCTGTCTGTGCATCCTTTCGACCATTCCATTGCTTGCAGGATGGTAGGCAGTTGTCCTGTTACGTTGAAATCCAGCAAGTTCAGCGAGTTGCTTCATAAGTGCGGATTCGAACTGCTTTCCTCGGTCTGTAACTACTTCAGCTGGACATCCGTATCTTGCGATCCAGTTGGAAACAAAAGCTTTAGCAACCGTCTCGGCGGTTATATCAGCTAGTGGTATTGCCTCAGGCCATCTGGTAAACCTATCGACTGCAGTGAGGCAATATCGATAACCGTCCGATAGAGGCAGTGGACCAATCAAATCGATGTGAATAAACTGGAACCTGGCGCTTGGTAGCTTGAAGGTCCCCATCGATGGTGTTACGTGACGTGTGACTTTGTTTGTCTGGCAGGCGTGACATAATCTTGTCCATTCTCGACAGTCTTTGTTTATGCCAGGCCAGACGTAGCGTTCTGTCACCAATTTTGTGGTCGCGTTAATCCCTGGATGACTGAGCGAGTGCAAACTGCTAAAAACTTGCTTCCTCAACTCCAGTGGTACGTACGGGCGAGGTGTCTGCGTCGATTCGTCACAGTAAAACCTTGTCCGTGTTCCAGGTATGGTTATTTGAACTAGTGCCAGTGAGGTGTCGCCTTCCAGAATCTGTCTTAGCTCCGTGTCGGTAGTCTGTGACTTGGCTAAGTGGTCCAGGTCGACGGGTTGCACCAGTTCCTCAATCCTTGAGAGGGTATCTGCCACGACATTGTCTTTCCCTGATACGTGCTGGATATCCGTGGTGAATTGGGATATAAAATCCAGGTGTCGAAACTGGCGAGGTGAGCACTTATCTTTGCGCTGGTGAAATGCGAAGCAGATCGGTTTGTGGTCCGTAAAAACCGTAAAATGACGTGCTTCGATGAGGTGGCGAAAGTGCTTGATAGCCTCGTAAATGGCAAGAAGTTCTCGGTCATACGGAGAATACTTTTTCTGCGCTGAATTGAGTTTCCGACTAAAGAATGCTAATGGCTGCCACTCTTCGTCAATATTCTGCTGTAGAACTCCACCGATGGTAGTGTCCGATGCGTCGGTGACTAGGGCCAGTCTCGCGTCCATGTCTGGATGAGCTAAAAGTGCAGCGTTGCATAGGCTTTGCTTACACTCTTCAAATGCTTTCAGCGTGTCACCAATTAAAGACACGGGGTGAGAGCCTTTGACTGTCCCTGTTAGCAGGCCGTGAAGCAGTGCTTGAGATTTGGCTGCATCTTTGAGGAAACGTCGGTAAAAATTTATCATTCCCAAAAATCTTCTTAGCTCCCTGACATTCTTGGGAATGGGAAACTGCTTGATGGCTTCAACCTTGCTGTCGGACGGTTTGATTCCTGCTGAGGATACTGTGCATCCTAGGAATGAGACTTCTGCTGCTCCGAAAACACATTTGGTTGGGTTGATAACCATTCCGTATTCCTTCAGCCGTGTGAACAGTTGCCGTAGGTGCTGGAAGTGGCTTCGGGTATCGGCAGAAAATACCAGGAAGTCATCCAAGTATGTGTAGCAGAAATCCATGTCTCTAGTCATCTCATCGACGAATCTCTGGAATGTTTATCCAGCGTTTCGTAATCCAAAGGTCATAAATGGGAACTCGAACATTCCAAACGGTGTCGTTATGGCCGTCTTCGCGATGTCCTCTGGATTCACGGGAATCTGATTAAATGCTTTTACGAGATCGATTTTCGAGAATACTTTACAGCCGGAGATATTCAGCGTAAAGTCCTGTATATGCCGGATGGGATATCTATCCGGGATTGTACGGGCATTCAGCATCCGATAATCACCGCATGGTCGCCAGCCCTCGTCTTTCTTAGGAACGAGGTGAAGAGGTGACGACCATGGACTCTTCGAAGGTCTGGCAGTTCCATTCTTCAGCATCTCGTTGAACTCTTGCTTCGCAATTTTTAACTTCTCAGGTGCTAGTCTTCTCGGCGTGCAGTGAACAGGTGGTCCAGGTGTGGTCATTATGTGATGCAAAGTATTGTGGTTCACGTGCCGATATGTGCCTGGAGGACGAGTTATCTCAGGGAACTCTCGAAGCAGCTCCATAAATTCCGACGCGCCGATGAAGGTCTTCACCGAAGAGATGGCGTCTGAAGCTGGTGCTGATGCTGCTGTGGCCGAAAGTGTCGTGTTGTTGTCGATGAGGCGACGGTTGCGACAGTCAACATTCAAGCCATAATGTGACAAGAAGTCAGCGCCAATGATCGCCTTGCTGACGTCAGCCACGACAAAGCGCCAAGAAAACGCGCGGCGAAGTCCTAGGTCAAGCTCAAGCTGCATGAATCCATAGGTAGGGATCGATGATCCGTTCGCTGCGAAGAGTTCGTATGAAGTTCTTGGTCGTCTGGTTCTCATGGCCGTGCGAGGAAAGACACAGAGATCGCTACCGGTGTCGACCAGGAACTGCGTCTTCGTTTTGCGGTCAGATACGAACAGGCGACCTGAAGATGTGGGGCAATCGCTTGTCGCCATCAACGACTGCCGTTGGCTTTTCCCTGTTGGTAGTCGCAGGGCTTCACGCAGGTTCTTGCACTATCGCCATATTTGCTGTGGTAGAAGCAATTGGGAAACTTGCGGTAGCTCGACTGCGACCGGGTACGACTGCTGGCACGGTTGTCGCGCTGGTTGCTTCTGCCTCTCGAGCGGGATCTCGCATTGTGGTTCGTAGAGAGTGCTTGGACTTGCCGGGTTAGCTCTGCTACCTGTTTGGTGAGCATCTCCAGTTGTGATGCAGGTGCAGCTTCTGCAGCTGCAACTTGAGGCGTTGACGGTACCAGATCATGCACCTTATCTGCCAGTTCTGCGAGTGCTGTCAACGATGACTGGGGCTGCGACGCTATGACAGTTTGTAGACTAGTTGGCAATCGGCTTGTCCATATCGTTCTGACAAATTCTTCCGGGACGTTCTTTCCAGCTAGGTGTGTCAGGTGGCGAAGAAATTGTGATGGACGTCTATCGCCCAGGTCCTCGTGCATTAAAAGCTGAGTCACTTCTCTCTCACGCGATGCTGACAGTCGTTTAATCAGCTCTGTCTTCAATGTCTCATACTTGTTAGTAGCCGGCGGGTCGATCAATATGTCCTTGACTTCGGCTGCGTATCGATGTTCCAGTTGTGCGCTGACGTAATGATATTTCGTCTCGTCGTCTTTAATTTTCGAGAGTGCAAAACTGCCTTCTATCTGCGCAAACCAAACCGCAGGTTCTTCCGGCCAAAACGGTGGCAACCGGACGCCGACCCGGTACAGATCGGATGGTATAGAGGACCGGCCGCCATCTTCGCTTGGTACTTCCGATGTCGACTGGTTTTGATTCACTGACATTATTAACTCGAACTCGCCTGCGAAATTTCCGAAGCGTGTTGCTCAGAGGGTCACCACTGCGGCGGTGTTGGTTGAGGTGAAGCCAGTGATCAATAAGAACTCGATGTTTAAAAGTTGCGATGTATTTGGCACGGGATAATTTAGCATTGATAGACATGCGTCTGCGCGGAGTATTGCGGGCTGACTGCAGAAGGCGGCCACCGGCCGGCTCGCCGCTAGGTTCGTCTGGTACAGGCGTCAATGTGACGTAGTCTATTGTTTATCAGGTTAGCTTGGAAGCCTTTATAGCGAACGTTCCGAGTGGCGGCTGCCTTCCGATTTTCTACCGGAATACCGGGCGCTTACGGGTTACAATTTATTTACTTAATGTTAAGATTATACAATTTTAGTTTAGATTTTGGTACAGTAATAAATTAATTATTAGGTAACATTATTAGTAAGTAGTTTTAATTATTATATTTATATCACAATGTTTATTTATTAAGTTATGTTAAATTAAGTTTATTATAATTTTAGGTAGGCAAGGTAAGTATTAATTTAGGTTAGATATAATACTAGGTATTTAAGATTTAGGTTAGGGCATAGGTAAGTATGCCACAAAATAATCATCTGAATCGGTTCACAATTAACGGAGTAATCGCGTACCATACATACAAATAAAAAACATACAGACTAATTGAGAACCTCCTTCTTTTTGGAAGTCGGTTGAAAATGTCTTCCTTAAACAATGAACTTTGCTTTATCAAGACTTGGGAGATCACTAGAAAAATCGTATTTAATTTACAAATATACTGGTCGTTTGGCGAAAATACAACTATTTTTATGTGCTGAAGGTATAATGTTAAATGTAGGTATGAAAGCTTTGGACGCTGTTTTCTGATAAGATGTTTAGCATAATGATATGGAGGATACAACATAGAAAGAGCCCGTATAACTTATGAAGCACCAAGATAATGGTTAGAACGGTAAGAAGTCTGTTTAGTAGACTATAACTTAGTACCTTACAAACACTCAAAGTAGTGCGATATTACAACAACGTTCAACGTTATATATCGCTGTTTTGATGGTACTTTGCCACGCGAAATGGGTTCTAATGTATGCAAGGTTTAAGTACCTATATTTTTTTCACTAAGTAAAAACTTAGGAGTAATCCAATGCAAACATGGTAGGTGCTTTTTTAAAGTTTGTAACGGCTATTATCACGTAAAAATAAATTTATTTACCGGAAAATTAACTGCGACCAGTTTCGAACATTATTGAAGTTCATCATCTGAGAGTTTCGCCTACAAGCCCGTTCGCTATGCTCGGGCCTCGGCACGTAACTGCTTGGCGGTTCGCATCGGGGCGGGGGGCTCGGTCGGTGTAAGCAATCTTCGTCTGCGCTCAGATGAAAACACTGAATCGGAGTGGTGTCAGTTTCGCACGTCCAGGTAATGTTAGTGTGGGCGACACTACCTAACTCCGGTTTCCATGACGGCGATATAGCCCATCCTCCGTCTCTATTGAAATTTGGACATCTACCAATCTCTATAGCCTCTCGCACCTTACTGGGAACAAAGAACTTCTCCCGCGACAGCACGGAAGTTTTGTCAAAGCGAAAGTAGTCTCTGGATTCGGAAATATAGGCGTGTTCCGCTACCGCCGACCGAACAGTGTCCAGGTTTCTGACGCTCCGTATGTGCTCAGCTATTTTGGTGGATACATTGCGTCTTGTTTCTCCAATCACACACAGTCACAAGGGATCTTATACACTCCTGGACCACTCAACGGTTCCCTGTCCTTTGGTGACCGAAGCATTTATCGCAGTTGTCGTGGTGATTGAAAGGTCGTTCGAAATTTTCCGGTAAATAAAAAAAAAATTTACGTGATAATAGCCGTTACAAACTTTAATATGTGTAACTTTCACGATAACTTTAATAATCAAAAAGTTGCTTTTTTCTTCGTTAATAGGTAGGATCTTCAAGTGAGGTATAGATGACAAGCATTGATGCGGTCTAAGACTTACTGTATATATGTAGATTTACTTTTATAACTTTATTGTTGGGGATAACTAATGCTTTGTCATCGTTTACTATTATGTGAACATCTTGTTTGTCCTTACCTGATCTTCATAATTAAAATAAAATAAAAGACATATCTCTGAATAGGGCATGTTACATTGCATAGGTGTGTTCTTGAGCTCTCTACAGAATATTTGAGTGGATATGACAATTTATACAATTTGCAAAGTATTGTTAATCATCATCTAATATTATATCTACTCAAAGAAAAAGTACTTAGATGTAAAGTATATACACACACATAAATAGCTGTAGAAGAACAAAATACGTACCTAAGAAAACTTCGTCGGAAAAACTAATAAAATATACGTCTTTGGAAATACACATTTTCCCGAACGACGTCGAAACATTTTCACTACACATTAATATTATATGGCATGGCATGTTACCGAGTTTCCATCCTAAGAATACAGCTAACCCAGTTCCCCTACAACTAGTCGTAAAACAATCCTATCCGGCCTCCAAGAAAAAATAGCAAAAAAGAAAAAACACACTCTCTCATTTATTTACAAGAGCGTCTTTGGCTCGCCTGCCCTAGGCCATTAGCAGGACCACTGTATCTGTCCCTGTCACGCTTTAGCGACGCTGCATTAAGCCATCTCTTACAGATTTTCTAGCTCTATTACTCTTTGGGTGAACACTTAAACTTTGAATTGGTGGATGTTTCTTTGATCCTATTCCAAATTGGATGTTCTAATTTCACGCGTTACGCTCGGAAAGGCCACACGTGCTTTTAGCCTGAACTGAACGACGATGTACTATAGTGTATTTGATTGAAATGTTAGTTGTGATATACACTAGTCTTTATTGAAAATGAATGAATGTTTTATTCAGTAAGATGTCAATCTCATATCGCCTGATCATAAACGCCTGGTACATTATAGCGCATCCAGTGATTTCTTAAATTGATATTATTAATGTATACATATGTTATTAGTTGGATATAAATTGTTACTACCCTACTTTAATATTTTTTTTAATAATCTCACGTCAACGATTGGATGACAGCAGAATGGTTCATTACTTTCGATTTTTTTTAAAATTCAAAGCGTTAATTTCTGCTTTTGCTATGTTTACGTGTGACGTGTATATGTGTGTATATTAGTTCTACCTACATACTGAATAAATACTTTGATTTGACTTGATTTGATTTGATTTGGTATCCATAGCAGAATAGTTAGAATATTACGAGTATATTGCAATGAAAAAAGCTTAACATGATATTAGACATCATATCTTATATGTATATATTTAATAATAAAAATGTTTTTTTCTCGTTACATAAGACATATTTAACGCACTACGTAATAACATAGAAGACGCTTTAAATTCCATTCCATGTTACAACATAGTAGTATGAACAAAACAAACACAGAATATGGTACATTCATAGCGTCAATATTGAATAAACCAGTTTGAACTGATGATTTATGTAAATTCAATACGAATCTCACAAAACACGCAAGTGAAATGTGACCTGCGAACCATAGCTTTTAATTGGTTTAAGTGTGACAATAGCGCAATGTTTGTCCAAATCCAAGCCACTAAACTTTAATACGCCATACAATAACAATCACAATAATAGTCACAGTTGTGTACCCCGAACAGCAATAGCCCCGAAACTGCGACTATTACGTTTATAACAAACATCCTGTAAACCCTCGATATTTACGAGCAATTTTTGTCCTGCTATTGACTTTATTCAAATTGCGTATCGAATACGCATATCCGACGTTTTTATCATCTATATTCGTTCAATAAACATAAATACACGAACGTTATCGTGGGGAAAAACGCGCGAAATCCATATTTCATCAGTCCAAAAGTGACTGGAAAGGGCGTAAATATTATAAATCACTCCCATTGTCTACAATAGATGTAGACATATACTACCTACGTACTTGCCTAGATATCGCCGAAAAAGTATTACGTGAGGTCAGATCAAGGGATTCCGATGAAAAGAATATATATATAAGTTTTATCGAGATAAAAAGGACCGGGGCGATTGAGTTATGAGCGGAAGCGAGCAAAGCGTTTCCTACGGATATCAGATAATTTTGGACGTGACGTGTTATTATTCATATCCTTTTATTTGTTTACTTTGCAGAGTACTTTGAGTACTTAACAAGAACATTACATTTTGATAGGTAAAATACTTATATTTTGTTAAACACATCAGGTTACCTTGTAATGTAAGACGTAAACTAGGTAAACCAAATATCTCAACACAGTTACTCGTTCTCTCCAGCTACAGTTTTGCAACTATCGGACAGTCACTGTCTAACAGCTACTAATAACAGTAGCTCAAGCAACTATGGCTCAGTAATGATAGTAAATGAGCGGTCAGCTTGGAAATGACAAGAAAAATTTCATATATATATATAATTTATTTTATCGCAAAAACACGACATTGTATTGTACTTATTCGTTTAAAACGGGAATTTCACGTGACTTACGTGATGTCGATATAACGAACGACATTTTTTTTATAATATAGTATTAGAAATATTCCAACTACCATCACGCTGCGACTGGGCTCGATAGTATAAAAGCGGGCATCGTGACTCAGTCTTCACGTGGCCGTTCGTACTGTTCGGACGAAGTGGTTATGTTGTTAGCTTAGACACATTATGTACTTGTCTTTATGTTGAGGTTCTGTGGCATTATATAGCTGTGGGTATTGTGATAGTGTTTATTTTTTTAGCCTTTTTCACTTCTGGTCTCTAAGAATAGACATATTAGATTTATAAATAAACAGCAAAATATTTAGATCTCGTTATGATCGTTACGATCTCGTTTTGAAATACTGAAATATGAGCACCTGAAATAAGTTCAAAAACCTATAACACAGGTCAGTAGTGATCAACACACTTTTAAAAGGTAAAATCGCTTTCTCCTTTACATTGTACCGTCGCGCTATCAAAGTTCGCGGTTCCTGTTTGGCTCGCGACCGGTTCCACAGAGGATAACCCTGGATCAAATAAATCTTGAAATACTCTACTTAACGTAATTGTCTATAGCTCTTGCAACTTTGTCAAGTTATTTGTATTGGAGACGAGGTAATATTTCCCTTACTTACGAGCACGAGTAGGTATTTTGATCAAGAATATTAAAATTATCGATACTCAGTACAGTATCGAGTATCCATGGCCTATGAGTATTTATTTTTTGTTTTAAAATTACTGAGTTTTAGATTTTTTTTTCTATAAAGTCTCGAGCATCGGCGTAGTGTTGCTAGTTTATCTGTGTTCTACAGGATACATTTCGGTGAGTGTGTGATGGAATTACACAATTTGATTCCTTCTTCCCCCTTTTACAATCGGACAACAAGGCAAACTAAACAACGGCATCCTTACATGGTGAATATCTCAGCAATCCGCACTAAACGATTTGGTTCTACTTTTGTAATCCGAACCGAAAAGGAATGGAACACGTTGCCGGTTGACATGTCAATTTATTTATATTTATATGTATTGTATTTTATACTTAATTTAAGGCATCATCATCATCTTTAACAGCCGGTATCAGTCCACTGCTGGACGTAGACCTCCCCCAAGACAAGCCACTGAGCCCGATCTTCGGCTCTTTATTTCCAGTCACTGCCCACCGCTTTGCCAATGTCGTCGCTCCACCTAGTCACAGGGTGTCCAACGCTACGTTTTCCGATTCTATAAAGTACTGACTATTATACCCACTACCGTTTACTGTCGATGTTTTAAATGTGGCATAGAAACAAAGAAGATGAACATACAAAAAAAAAATCATACAGACTAATGGAGAACCTCCTTCTTATTGAAAGTCGGTCGAAATCTAATAAGACGATTCGACAGTGCGCAATTATCACGTCTCAAAACTTTCTATCGAATTTCTTGTTTTACAATATATAAATAGTAGTTGCATAAATGTATTTTGTGATAGTATTCATTTACACCTAACAAATCAAATAATTCATCTACTACACATTAAATTCAATCACAAAAACTGCAACAATATAAATAAATAAAATATTCTGTAATAATTATAAATTATTAATTAATATTCTTTTACATAACTCAATTTAACATCTTATTAAAATAAAATAGCCAAAGGCAATAGAAACTAAACACAACACAGATAGCAGTGAGATACGTAATGGACGCTGATTTCTATGACGATTGTTTTATTCGTTCGAGTTTCCAATGGTTATTCTAGAACTTTTTTTATTTTATTTTTTTAATGTAGGTATTTTAGTGTATTTGTTTTATCATACACTAAGTATCTAACTACTACATATTTATTTATACGTGTATTGTTGTATGGCAATTAAAATTAATTAAAAATTAATTAATTTATCTAAGTTTCGTACACTCTATTTGTAAGTAATTCTAGTAATTTCTCTGTTAAGTGATTTGTAATCTTTAGAGAAAATAAATGTCTTAAACCATAAACCATATGATATTTTAAATTCACAAATATTTTTGTACCTATAACCGGCGAGCATGTATGAAGGCGCTCATGAAATTTGAAGAAGCGAAAGAGATATGTCAAAATCGTAGCATGTGGAAAGAAGTAGTCTCTGCCTACTCCTAAGGGAAAAAGGCGTGAATAAATATATGTTTTTTTTTAATCTATTCTTAGAGATTTGTATGTTACATATATAATAATCGTCCAACTCAAGCAAATTAATCTAGGGAAAGTGCAAATCTGACCAAATATAAGACTTCTAAATAAATTAAAAAAATAATATTATCTTAACTACTTTTGTGTTCGCCACAATAGACTTAGAAACGCCGACCGATTCGACCTTCAAAGCGTCTTAGCGCAATTGAATAGGTCTTACTTTGGAACTAAATTAGTTCTTATGTCTTGAGAATTCGTTAGTTAGAAGTTGGAGTACTTTGTTATGATGAATTGGCTTGTTTGACGTCAAATTATAAGGGTTATTATTTCCTTCGTAGATTATATAACACAGATGATTCATCAATGTAGAGGGAGAAGGCAATCGATGGTCAGTATGGAAAGTCTGTAACTGTTAATAATCCTTGAGAGCCAGTTCCCATTCTAGGCCTAGCGTGTTTACCATCTTTGACTGCATCATCACTTACCAACAGGTGAGATAGTGGTCAAACGCTAGCCTATGTGATATTTATAAAAAGCTAAATTGGTTAAAAACACCTATCGTAAAATGACGATTCGTTTTTAACAAATTTAGCTGTCTTTTTAAATTATTTAAAAAAATAAATTTAAATATGCATTTTTTTTAAGTCTAACATTTTACAGATGAATTGACAACCTCCTTCTTTTTGGAAATCGATTGAAAATTGATTTCTACAATACAGCCATACAAATAAATTTACTACACATTTCGTTTCATCATACGAAGATTTAAAAAAAGAAAGGATCATCATTTGTTATTATTTTTTTACACCGAGCTGGTTAGCACATAACCACTATCTCACCTGATGTTAATTATTATTACGTCTATGAACAATTTTCTATGACCAGTTTAAGGGGTGAGACTGTCGTCTCAGCTCGCTTTGGTCAACTATGAAAATGAAGAATGTTAGTTGGCTTTAAATAAACTATAATTTAAGATCGTTTAAAAAACTAAAAGAACCGACTTCAAACGTCGCGCTAGTCAAAGTAGCCAGTAGACGTAGTAACTATTATATAATCTGTGCCAGTAGTTAGTAGCATGTTGTCAAGGTATATAAATGCATCGTAATACACTTATGTTGACATATTAAAAATGTTTTGGCCGATTTCGTTTAAAATTTAAATGGAATCATCTGCAAAGGGTACTTACTACTCTTTTAAATAAAATAAGAATTTTCCAAATCGGTTGCGGCATCTTCGAGTAATTGGCGAAAATATATAAAATATAAAAAGATTCCGACGAATTGAGAACCTCATTTTTTGTGAAGTCGGTTAAAAATCAATTCAAATATGGACTTAAGCCTTAAATTCTTTATTAAAATCAAATCAACCTTCAAATTGGTACAGGCTATAAAATTCACGTCTGACATAGCCCATATATAATTACAAAGTATAAGGGTCTGAGCAAAGAAACCCAAAATGGCTGGTCTGTGGTGGCTCGGTCCCTAGAGAGAAAGTACAGTCAGCTACGAAAATATCTGGAAATTCGAGTTTTCGTATTCCCATAAATTTTATTATTACCACGCAAATTGATCGGTTCAGATTGTTTGTGATTATAAATCTGTATAACAAATACATACCAGACGAAAAATATATTCCGAAAACGCACCTTGAAAAAATGCCGACCTAAACATTTTTATTTAGGATATTTATTTGTGTTGGTTTGTTATATAAAGCGCATTGTAAGCTGAAAAAATTGATTCAAGATTTAATTGTTTGATCGTCTTTACTTAAAAATCTTAAGTATATCGTTTGTTTTGTATAAAACCTAATTCCACGACCAACCTATAACGTCTATTAACTGGAAGATTGTAGTAGCTCTACCTATTCAGCCATAATGTTTTGAGGCTGACTGTACAACGGTAGATTAATATTGAAATACGGTCACAATAGGACGTGTATCAGTGCAGTTTTTATAATGCTGGTTTTTCAGAGTTTGATTTTATTAGCTGACTAGCGACATAGAAAAGATAATAAAACGACGTACTAGAGACCCGCCCCGGCTTCAAACGGGTAGAGCACATATGCCTACATTTTTTTGCATCAGTTTGTTGCGTCGAGTAACATCTTCAACAAGCATCGTCAAATTTCAACTAATTTAAACAAAACCTTAACGAATTATACACTTGAACCTTCCTTGTGATTACTGTGTCTGTTGGTGAAAATCGCATGAAAATACTTTCAGTAGTTTTTGAGTTCGGGCTTAAAGATTCTTAAATATCTCTAAGAACAGCGTAGCGTATGAGAAATTATATATATTTTATGTTTGTTGGCGGATAACTTCGTCGTTTATGAACCGATTTTTATTATTATTTTTTGTTGGAAAAGAATTATTCCAAGTGTGGTACCATGTTAATTTTATCGAGGTCTGATTAGTATGTCCAGAGATATGGAGATAAACATCTAAAATTAGTACTGAAAACAAATAACGTGGCATTGAAGTCGGTTCTTTTTTAGGGTTTCGTACCTAAAGGGTACAACGGGACCCTATTACTAAGAATCCGCTGTCCGTCTGTCTGTCTGTCCGTCTGTCACCAGGCTATAGCTCATTAACAGTTGAAATTTTCACAGATGGTGTATTTCTGTTGCCGCTAGAACAACAAATACTAAAAACAAAATAATGTTATAAATTAAAGGGGGTCCGCATACAAACAACGTGTTTTTAAACGCCATCTATCTAATTAGTTTCGGCAAAATGACATAGGTGGCGCTAATAAACGAGCCCCATCTTTCTAGATCGCGACCAAACCAAATATTCTTGGTAATATCAATTAATCAAATATATGAGGTTGAAACTCTGTTATGTTTCGTATTGTACGGAACCCTCCCTAAGTGTGACTCGCACTTGGCCAGTTTTATTAGTTTTTTAAACGATATTATAAAATGTTCTATTCAAAATGTAACTATAGATACTACTAGTCAAATGTTTTCCAATAAAACTAACGTTATGCGTTATTTACAGAAAAATTGTGAACATTTTTATTCAAAGTCGCGATGTCTCGCAAAGAGAAATCCATCATAGTTTGTCGAATCATGCGATTTTATCAAAACGTGCGATTTTGTCAAAGCTTGCGATTTTGCCGAGTGCAGTGGAAAAAGGATTGAGTTACGTGGGTACAAAGTGGGTACATTGGCGTTTTGGTTGTTATGATTTTACAAGCTTTTATGTAACTTGATTTATTTGTGATCAACCGATTACGATACAGCTTTATATAAATAGATTACGATCGTTTAAAATACTAAAAGACCGATTTCAAACTTCGCGCTAGTTAAAGTAGCGAGTAGAAGCAGTAACTATTATATAATCTGTGCCAGTAGTTTGTTGTATGTCGTCAAGGTATAAATGCATCGTAATACATATGTTGATATATTAATAAAACTGGCCAAGTGCGAGTCAGACTTTTGTCTCGCACACGGTATAATAATCAACACCAATATTATAAATGCGAAAGTCAGTTTGTTTGTTTGTTTGTTTGGGACTTCTTCATGGTCAAACGGCTTGACCGATTTCGTTGAAATTTTGTACAAAGATAGTAAATAGTGCAGAATAGGATATAAGATACTTTTTTTCTGGCTGTCGAGTCTGGGGGTCCAGATATTTTTAATTGAATTTTAATTGAATTTTGTAAATATAAGACTTCTTCTCGAATAAACGGCATGACCGATTAATAAATAATCAATTAGAAGCACTCATTCCTAGGGTAAGGAAACTAATGGCGGTTTTTAAAAAAATAAGATATGTTGCCTCTGCAGACATTGTCAAATCGGTGTACTATGCCCTAGCTCAGTCAGTGTTGACATATTGCATCTCTGTCTGGGGAGGCTCACATACCACAAAGATGCTCCGACTGGAGAGGGCTCAGAGAGCTGTCTTGAAAGTCATACAAAACAGACCGTTCAGGTACCCAACAACACTTCTTTATCAGGAGTGCTCTGTGCTGACGGTGAGACAATTATACTTACTACAAATAATACTACACAAACACTCACAACTTCCCTATGACCCGAGCATACTGGCTGGAAAGCGTATAAGGTATAAAGTCTGTGATACAGAGCCTAGAAGACTAGATATTGCAGCACGTCACCCTGAATTTGTCAGTAGTCGGTTGTACAACGCTATCAATAAGCTTATAACTATTTATCCTCTCACAACTTATAAATGTAAAGAGAAGCTTATACTGTGGCTTAAATCTCTGTCATACCAAGATACAGAAGAATTTTTTAAGGCTACTCTATAGCCTTATATCTCCGATACACTCTCTCCAACATGAACTCAAACTTACACACACAAACACACACACACACACACACACACACACACACAAACACACACATACACACACACACATCACGTCATGTAGCTAGACGACTTTGTGAAACCATATGTTATAAATAATTATGTAATTTAAATATTGTGTCGCTGTATAAAATTATCTCACGTAGTTAAGTAACTTTTTATTAGAGTAATAATTTGAATAATTAATCTTATTTATTGATACTGTAAAATTTTCCTCTTGATTGAAATTCTAATGTTTACTTAATATTAATAATTTAATCTTAAACCTAATCATTAAAAATATCTATATTTTATTATGTACACAAGATTGATCAATTACTCGGAAGGAACTAATTGCTGAAATACGGGTGTTTAAACACCTAGTTTAGTAGCTAGGGCCGCACTAAATTGTAAAGTACTTTAAAGTGAAATAAACAAATTTTAATTTAATTTTAATTATAAAATATCCAATAATGTAACTTTTTTTCTGGCTGTCGAGTCAGGGGGTCCAGATATTTTTAATTGAATTTTGTAAATATAAGACTTCTTCTCGAATAAACGGCTTGACCGATTTGCCAGTCATGTTGTAAAAAGACAGTTCATAGGGCAGAATAGGGTATAGAATACTATTTTTCTGGCTATCAAGTCAGAGGGTCCAAATATTTTTAATTGAATTTTGTAAATATAAGACATCTTCTCGAATAAACGGCTTGACCGATTTGCCTGAAATGTTGTGTGAATTACATGTCATAGGGCAGAATAGGATATAGGATATTTTTTTTCTGGCTGTCGAGTCAGGGGGTCCAGATATTTATAATTGTTTTTTTTAAATATAAGACTTCTTCTCGAATAAACGGCTTGACCGATTTGCCTGAAATTTTGTGTGAATACATGTCATAGGGCAGAATAGGATATATGATACTTTTTTTCTGGCTGTCGAGTCTGGGGGTCCAGATATTTTTAATTGAATTTTGTAAATATAAGACTTCTTCTCGAATAAACGGCTTGACCGATTTGCCAGTCATGTTGTATAAAGACAGTTCATAAGGCAGAATAGAGTATAGAATACTATTTTTCTGGCTATCGAGTCAGGGAGTCCAAATATTTTTAATTAAATTTTGTAAATATAAGACCACTTCTCGAATAAAAGGCTTGACCAAATAGCCTGACATGTTGTATAACGACAGTTCATAGGGCAGAATAGGATATTGAAAACTTTTTTTCTGGCTATCGAGTCAGGGAGTCCAAATATTTTAAATTAATTTTTGTAAATATAAGACCACTTTTCGAATAAAAGGCTTGACCAAATAGCCTGACATGTTGTATAAAGACAGTTCATAGGGCAGAATAGGATATAGAAAACTTTTTTTCTGGCTATCAAGTCAGGGGGTCCAAATATTTTTAACGGAATTTCGTAAATAAAAGGCATCTTCTAGAATTCGGCTTGACCAATTTGCCTGACATGTTGTGTAAAGTTCATAGGGCAGAATAGGATATAGAATACTTATTTTTTTGGCTATCGAGTCAGGGGGTCCAAATATTTTTAATTGAATTTTGTAAATATAAGACCTCTTTTCGAATAAACGGCTTGACCAATTTGCCTGGCATGTTGTATAAAGACAGTTCATAGGGCAGAGTAGGATATAGGATACTTTTTTTTGGCTATCGAGTCTGGGTGTCCAGATTTTTTTTATTGAATTTTGGGTATGTGTGGCCACTTATCAGCTAAACGACTTGACCGATACGGCTGAAATTTTCTACACATACAGCTCATATGGCATAGAAGCACATAGGATACTTTTTTTCTGGCAGTCGAGTCCAGGTGTCCAGATTTTTTTTATTGAACTTTGTAAATGTGTGGCCACCTCTCCGTCAAACGGGTAAACCATTTCAGCTGAAATTTTGTGCACAGACGGTCAATAAGACATAGGATACTTTTTTTTGGCTGGCAATTTCGAATGTCCATAATTTTATTATGGAATTATGTGCTGCCTCTTAGCGGCAATCGTTTTCACCGATTCAGCTCAAATGTTGTATTTTGAATTTTTTAAACGTGTGACCTCTTCTCGGTTAAACGAGTTGACCGATTGAGCCAAAATTGTACAGAGACAGTCAATAAGACAAAGACCAAGAATAGAGTCTATTATCCGAGCACATTGGTTACTTTTTTTACAATCGAGTCCAGTTGTCAGTTTTTTATTTTTGAATTTTGTATATGTTTGGCCTCTTTTCGGCCAAAAGGCTTGACCGATTCACATGACATTTTGTACAAAGACGTTTAATAGGGCATAAAAAGGCAAAAAATACTTTTTTTTCTGCAGTCAAGTGAGGGTATTTTTGTTAACTTTACATAGAGTTAACATAATCATAAAAGTTTGACCTTAGGTTCGTCTATAATGACTTAATTAGTGTCTTGATTAGGCCATAAAACTGTCAGGATCATTAGAAGTCATCAAAATTTACGCGCTGGCTTTGCTTGCCCAACGTGTTTATCTGCTTTGTGGGAAGTATTTCAAAAACTTTCGTGTTTTAACAGCCTTGGTGTTGACTTAGTAGGTCATAAAACCTGTCAGGGTCATTAAAAATCGTGAAATTTTTTCGCGCTCGCTTCGCTCGCGTAGTTATAGCACTCTCTGCGCTCGCGCAAGCATTTATTTTATCTACTTTGAATGTAATATTTCAGAAACTTTTGTATTTTAATAGCCACATGCATCAAAACGAGTCATAAATTAAAACAGTACAACCTTCAATAATCATAATGATTATTAACCTTAAAATAAGTGGATTTCACGTTTAACCCTAATGTCATCGGTGTTGACTTAGTAGGTAATAAAAACTGTCAGGGTCATAAAAAGTCGTAAAAAATTTCCGCGCTCGCTTCGCTCGCGCAGTGATAGCGCTCGCTACGCTCGCGCCAGCATTTATTTTATCAACTTTGAAGGTAATATTTCAGCAACTTTTGTATATTAATAACCACATGCATCAAAACGAAGCATACATGAAAACTGTACAATCTGCAATAATCATAATGATTATTAACTTAAAATAAGTGATTTTCGACTTTAACCTGAGTGTAATCACTGTTGACTTAGTAGGTCATAAAAACTGTCAGGGTCATAAAAAGTCGTAAAAATTTTTCGCACTCGTTTCGCTCGCGCAGTGATAACGCTCGCTACGCTCGCGCAAGCATTTATTTCATCAACTTTGAAGGTGATATTTCAGGACTTTTGTATATTAATAACCACATGCATCAAAGCGAGTCATAAATTAAAACTGTATAATCGTCAATAATCATAGTGATTATTACCTTAAAATAAGTCATTATCGACTATAACCTGAGTGTCATCAGTGTTGACATAGTAGGTCATAAAAACTGTCAGGGTCATAAAAAGTCGTCACCATTTTCGCGCTCGCTTCGCTCGCGCAGTAATAACGCTTGCAACGCTCGCGCAAGCATTTATTTTATCTACTTTGTAGGAAATATTTCGTCAACTTTTGAATTTTAATAGCCACATACATCAAAACGAATCATACATTGAAACAGAACAACCTTCAATAATCAAAATGATTATTAACCTTAAATTAAGTGGATATCAAATTTAACCCTTATGTCATCGGTGTTGACTTAGTAGGTCATAAAAACTGTCAGAGTAATAAAAAGTTGTAAAAAATTTTCGCGCTCGCTTCGTTCGTGCAGTTATAACGCTCGCAAAGCTCGCGCAATTATTTATTTTATTTTCTTTGAAGGTAATATTTCATCAAATTTTATATTTTAATAGCCAAATGCAACAAAACGAGTCATAAATTAAAACAGTACAACCTTCAATAATCATAATGATTATTAACCTTAAAATAAGTGGATATCACGTTTTACCTGAGTGTCATCGGTGTTGATTTAGTAGGTCATAAAAACTGTCAGGGTCATAAAAAGTCGTAAAAATTTTTCGCAGTAATAATGCTATATAGCGTATAATAGCGTGTTTCAACAACCTCATACATTAGACTGACTCAAATACTTAAACAGCAAAACTTGGTAAACCTTGGTTAGGTTTACCAAGTAATTATTAATGACTTTAACAATAGACGATATCGAGTTCGACCTAAGAGTCATCTATAGTGAGTTTATTATTAGGTCGTAATTTGTCAGGGTCATAAAAAGTCATAAAAAATGTTCGCTCGCGCAATGATAGCTCTCGCTGCGCTCGCGCAGCTATTCACCTTATTTTCTTTGTAAGAAATGTTTCAGGAACTTTTGTGTTGAGTCAAACATTTAAACAGCACAACTTCGTATGCCTAACCAAAATGATTAATGACTTTAACAATAGAGGATATTGAGTTCGACTTTAGGGTCATCTATGTGGTGAGTTGGCCTAAGAGATCATCGATCTTGACCTCAAAGGTCATAAAGACTCAAATAACGCGGGCGAAGCCGCGGGTAACAGCTAGTAATATATAAATATAATATTATATTACATTACCGTGTCAATACCAAACATGCTTATTAACTACAACGCCATCTAACGAATATCTAACACAAACTAAGTGAACGTTAACAGAAAGAGAGGTAATTAATATTATTAATTATAATCTAAAAAATCGTTCATGGATATAGTTCATATATAGTAAAAAACACGTTTTTTGTATGGGGACCCCTTTAATTTTTAACTTTGTTCTGTTTTTGGTATTTGTTGTTATAGCGGCAACAGATATACATCATCTGTGGAAATTTCAACCGTCTAACTATCACGGTTCATGAGATACAGCCTGGTGACAGACAGACAGACAGACGGACAGACAGACGGACAGACAGACGGACAGACAGACGGACAGACAGACAAACAGACAGACGGACAGCGGAGTCTCAGTAATAGGATTCCGTTGGTACCTTTGGTTTCGGAACCCTTAAAACGGCTCGGCCGATTTCGTTAAAATTTAAATGGGACCACCTAGAAAGGGTACCCTTTGAAACAAAAAAAGAATTTTCCAAATCTGTTCAGGAAACTTCGAAGAATCGGTGAACATATAATTTAAAAAAAGATTCCAACGAATTGAGAACCTCCTCCTATTTTGTAAAGTCGGTGTTCCAGATGGTCCCATTTAAATTTTAACAAAATCGGTCGAGATGTTTTGAATATATCAACATTTGTATTACGATGCATTTACTTATCTCGACGACATACTACTAACTACTGGCACAGATTATATAATAGTTACTACGTCTACTGGCTACTTTGACTAGCGCGACATTTGAAGTCGGTTCTTTTAGTTTTTAAACGATCTTCAATTATTTGGTATAAACAATAGTAACACTAAACAACGTTAGAACTTATCATTACAACCTACTTCATGTTTTTTTTTTTGATCAGAAGTGCAAGCCATGGTCAATGTTATTCTTTATTTGTCTATTTAAATAGATTATCAGCGTGTGACTGATGTGTACATAGGTACCAAAATAGATCGAATTTATGATTACATTGAATCAAATCTAACACTCAAATTAGATGTTCAAAAATTAAAGCGGTATTATACATAGGCCAGATAGAATTTTTTTTAATCATATAGGCTAGCGTTTGAGCACTATCTCACCTGTTGGAAAGTGATGATGCGGTTGATACCTTGAAAATTCGAGTTCAAAAAACTCGAGTCTATGTATAATATAAACCTTGGACGCAACCTTGGTAGAATGATCTCTGTGATAATACTAAAATTTATAACGCCCGATCGATTTGTATAATTTGTTCATTGAAACCATGCATTCCAATGCCAGGACATCTCAGAGTGGCGGGAGAGTAAAGCGCAGAAGCGCCATTTTGATTATTTTAACGTCCGCAGTTACAGGGCTACGAAAGTTGCTACCGCAATCTCATCAACCAAATAATCTTACAAATAACCTTTGATTATAAACTCGCAAATAACACTTACATTTAAAATTTAGAACCACCCCTGACTGATTTATACAATGTATAATTTGTTTATTGAAACCATCCCAAATGAGTGTGATGAGAGAGTGTGGTGCGGTCGTGCTACTTCGCGACGGTGCACTCGGTGCTACAGTACGGTACGGAGCTCTGGGGCCGTGCTGCGGAGTGGCTGCGCGTGTTTAGAATGCAGAAGCGTGCCGTGCGTGCTGTAGCTCGTATTAAATGGTCCGATTCTGCCCGGCCATATTTCAAACAGTTAGGTATACTGACACTGCCATCTATGGTAATCTACCAGGTGGCAGTGTATGTTAGACTGAACCCTGACTTGTTTGCAAAAAATGGAGACCACCATCCGTTCAACACACGCCGCGCGGGGAAATTGGCGTCTGTATCACGCAACATGGCAAAGTCTGATAAGCTGACGCATGTCATGGGCCCATCAGTTTACAACAGACTTCCTGATACAGTAAAGCAGGCACCGAGTCCTGCTTCTTGACTAAAGAGCTGGCTTATCGACCAGGCCTTCTATACATACGGCGAATTTATAAATTCTGTAAAGGATTAATTATTTTATTCATTATATGTTATTATATTGTTTTCTTTTTATTATATTGTTGACATTATTATTATTTTAAGTGATTTCGAGTATTTACAATTGACATGTATGATAATAATATGAATAAATGAATATGAATATGAATATGAGCCTTAACACAACATCTCAGACGAGTAGTTGAGAGTATTCTGTAGATTCCAGGAGATGTTTCAGCATTAGGTAAAGTTTACCATATTCTTTCATTATCATTGAAGTAACAGGATACTGAGTTTAAATACAAACATTTAACCACAAACTAATGAACTAGGCTAAATAGACGGCAGCAGAGTGACGGGCGCGCAGTGCGCAGAAGCTACAAAAGTTGCAATCGTAGTCTCATCAACAAAAAAAGAGCTGATAATGATTAAACAGCTGAACGGATTTTCATAAAACAAAGCTAAGAACACTCTCGATGAAGATACCTATCAATCAAAAGAAACTATATCAAAATCAGTTCATCCGTTTAGGCGCTACGACCCACAGACAGACACACACATACACAGACACACCGCTACACACGTCAAACTTATAACACCCGTTATTTTTCTATTGGGGGTTAAAAAGAGCTGATCATTTTGAAACGGCTGTACGGATTGTCATGAAACTAACCTAAGAAAATTTCGATTAAGACACCTATTCACTTATCGGTTAATCCGTTTGAGCGCTACGTTGCCACAGACAGACAAACAGATACACATGTCAAATTTATAAAACCACTTCTTTTTGCGTCGCGTCGGGCGTTAAAAATAAAAGTCACAAAAATCTGAAACTCTAATCGAATCAATATTATGCTAAATAATAGTCCATTCATAAACCGAATGCTCTATTCAATAAGATTTACTATTAGCGGAATGTTTTCTATTCCACCCTGGCCTTATGTTTGACGTTTGCGAGCAAGTTTCTTTACAATCATAAATTGTGCTATTGTCCCGAGCCCCTAAGTACTGACAGTAGGACATAAATTCTGGCGGCCGGAAGCCTTACAACGGCCAGAGCGAGGCGCCGCAGTTTTGAAGCCTTGCCAAAGGCGGGACAATACTATGTTGAAGCTAATCAATGTACTGTTTGGATAGTGAGTTGCTGACCACATTTTGGAATGTGTTTAAAGCTTGACCAGGGCCTTGGAGTCATGCTTTGTAAAACACCGTTAAGTTATTACAGTAGTTTTTCTTTGCTGGGAGAAAAGAACTTGCTACAATCTTTTTGAAATTCTCTAATATTATTAGGTGTGAGTAGTTAGTATAGTGGGTTGTGGACAAACGTTAACATTTCGCTAACAAATAAAAATAATTATAAATATTAAAATACGGGACTTATCGCGCTTATAACATTAGTTTTTATTTGACCCGACGTTTCGATCAAGTTGATTTTGTTCGTGGTCACAAGACGATGTTTTAAAATTAAATCAAAATGATTGTTTTAAGCGCGATAAGTCCCATATTTTAATATTTATAACAATGTGCTCAAATTGCGAAAGTTCAAAGTTTACAAATAAAAATAATAACTGTACCGAAATTCACTAACTGTGATCATTTAAATTTAATTAATCAATCAAAAATAATTGTTATATTGAGTATAGGATGCTAGCTCCAAAATATTCGAAAGGGTATTATTTTCATGTTGAGGAATTTCGAGCCTTTTCATTATAATCATCAGTTGCTCCTTCAACTCGTTGGTACATATGATTGCTTCATAAGATATAGATCTTTTCACTCGCAGCAAGTTCGGTAAAATTTTCTCATGGTTCTTCACTTTTGGCCACGGTTTACAACGTAATCTCGTTGACAGGGAGACATTTTCAGCAAGATATGCTGCGTAATTAATTAAAGACCTCAAACCATGTATCACTACAACGAGGAAGAGCGAAAGTCCAGCCATAAAGTAACGCTTCTCGAATGTGCTCAGTAAAACCCTCTCGTTGCCAAAGTTGGGTTCGTCGCTAAATATCATTGTATGGACGTGTTGCAAAGGAATTACCATTCCAAAGTAGATTACGAAGATCAGGTAACAGCTTATGGAGACAAATACAAACTTCTTATGGTGTTTCATGGTTTTCTCGATCAGTTTGTTGGTATCTCGGACATCATAGATTGGGTTCAGCATCGCGAGGGCCAAGGACATCTGAACGAACAGAAGGATGGTCAAGATGTTACCGCTGATATCCATCTTGATGTCCGTCTACAATTTTTTTTGTTCACTATTGCATTTTTACGATTTTTTTTCGAGATTGGCTAATTCTCCGAATTCACCACCATCGCAACAATTTGACAGAGTACTTAGTGACAAGCATGACAACTATGTGACAAACTGATGTGTAGTGGACGTTTGAATTTAGTTTATTCTTTTGTTTGGTGGATTTTGCGCTGACGTTCAACAGCGATTGGACTTTTTTGGAATACGTGCGTACAGGCTCCGTCCCATTTTACAGCCAAACTGGCTTGTTGATTGCTCCACATAGTTTACACAAAATCTGTATAGTTTTTAAAAAGCCTAAAATTGTATGACTGAATAAGTAAAATTAGATGTGTTATATTTATTCAAACAGCTTAAAATAAGTAGTACAAACTTTATTGTATACAACACAAAAATTACTATGAGTAACAGATACTTTAGATTTATAGTTATCGTGAGTTTGAATCATGATTGAAAAGTAACAGATATATAATAAAATGTATTTAACAATTCGATTTAATCTTCAACCCTGTATATTTAGGTAAATTTGCAGCCACATAAGCTTTATCCCATCCATATGCCTCAGTCATTAATATGGAGTATCTGGACATCAACTCAAACTCTAACAACTGAGCTATCGAAGTCATCATAAAAACAAGTCTTTCTATTGCCATCATTTGGAAAACAACAATGAGGAAGCAAGTGTAACACGTTGATATTTTACTCAAGTAAAATTCCTTTATAAGAGCGGGGTCTTCATTTTCTAAAAGCTCAAAGTTTAATGTTTTTTCAAATGTTATTTCAAGAAAAGTGTTCAAGAAGAGGATTATTAGCAACATTGTTAGCACGTGAGTTGGGTATCTGCATACGTTGATTAATTTACACCAATCATCTCTGATTCTGCATGGCTCTTTTATAGGCTTTAGTAAAGCCACTATGACAACTGTTTCAATAAACAGCACCAATCCAGTTAGAGCACTAAATATATTGATCATTTTTTTATTATAAAACTGTTCTTAATCGGTTAAGTAATTTTAGGACAGTGGATTAAAATATATTTTCTTTTGTATAAAACTATTCTGCTAATGGTAAATATTTGATGTTGAGCTCATCTATAATGGATTTTTTTTTTATTCTGCTTTATCTTTAATTTCTAACGATGACTTTGGATCAGTAACATTATAATTTGATGATGTTTCGCTGTCTTTATTTTCATCTGCAGGTTTAATTTCAGTGTTTTGGTCTTTCTTACTTCTGAATAATCTCTCAAAAAATCCGCTCTTTTTTTCAACTTTAGGTGTATTAATATGTCCGTTTGAGGTATTTGTATCTTTTTCAACTTTAGTTGTTTTTTGAAAGAATCTTCTTATATCCGATCGTTCAGACTTATTCAATTCTGCAATAGAAGGCCATGTTATTGAATCGTCTAAGTCAAAGGGTTCATCTATAACATAAGTATCTGATTCGTCGTCTGTTTCATAAGCAGAGAGAGTCATATCGACGAGATCGTATTGTCCCATTACATTATAAAATTCGTGGAGCCTTGATGAAAGTCGCACGTAATCGATTAGTCTCCAAATTACTAGAACGTAGAGCAGCGAGAATCCCCCGAGCAAATAGTTCCTACTAGCGTTAGTGGAATCGATTATTCGGATCAGTTTCTCCCGCGTAGTTTCATTCCGGTTCAACACTTTGGATATTTTCAAGGTATTTAGCGTCTTTGAGGGGCCCACAATTCCAAACTCGGCTATTATCAATGCGTATACTATAACCAAAGCCGGGAAAATTATGCGATTCTCTTTGTGTTTCTGTTGCAATAGTTTTATGTATCTCCATATAGTTATATCTTCAAAAAACGGTAGAAGAATTATTAAAATGATTACCATTTGCAGAGTGTTTATTAAAATCAAAATAATAGCTGGAAAATCTAAAAACATACTGATGAGAAATTCGATTTTTATTATTATTAAGATTATTATAATACTTCTAGAAAATTTAAATATTGTGCAAAGTAAATTTTAGACAAGCTTCGAGCAAAACGTCTTGTCAAAATGCCACTTTTTTGACATTAGCATCAATTTCTTACAACAATATGTCCTATCAAACTTTTGAAGAAAAATCTTTTTGGTTAGAAATAAATACAGATATTTTAATTAACGTCCGCGTATACAGGCGTAGAATATTATAATGCCTCTATATTTTTCTTAAGGGCCAGACTTGCAGCTCACAGATTTACGTAAAAACAAAAATCCGCGAAATGCGAGCGAACGTAATGCAAATAGTTATAAATAAAATATCTAACTGGAATATTTAACTGTAATATCTAACTGAAACACTCAACTGAAATATTTAACTAAAACATTCAACATAAATATCTAACTTAAATATTAAACTGAAACGAGTTGGGAGCGACGGAGCCGGCAGTCGCAGCGTCGTCGAGTGAAGGCAGCGACGCAGCAAGTCGGCGCGTGCACCAGGGACAAACGACCTGCGATGCTCTGCCACCCACTGCACCCGCACGCACCACGAGCTCCACTCCCAGCCACCTGAAACATGAAATAGTTGTGAGTCCGCTATGGATGTGTTGTTGAGTTGGGAGCGACGGAACCGGCAGTCGCAGCGTCGTCGAGTGAAGGCAGCGATGCAGCAAGTCGGCGCGTGCACCAGGGACAACGACCTGCGATGCTCTGCCACCCACTGCACCCGCACGCACCACGAGCTCCACTCCCAGCCACCTGAAACACTTAACCGAACATTTAACCGAAATGTTTAACTGAAATGTTCAACTGAAATTTCTAAATGAAACTTTCAACTGAAATATTTAACTGAAATATTTAACCGAAATTTTTTAACTGAAACTTTTTAACTGAAATATTCAACTGAAATATTTAACCGAAATATTTAACTGAAATATTTAACCGAAATATTTAACCGAAATATTTAACTGAAATATCTAACCGAAACATTTAACCGAAATATCTAACCGAAATATCTAACTGAAATATCCAACCGAAATTATTTTTTTTAACTAAAATACTTAACCGAATATTTAACTGAAATATTTAACTGAAATATTTAACCGAAATACTTTAACCGAATATTTAACTGAAATGTTGAACTGAAATGCTTAACTGAAATGTTTAACCGAAATGTTTAACTGAAATGTTTTAACTGAAATATCCAACTGAATATTTAACCGAAATATTAAACCGAAATATCCAGTTATAAATATTTAAATACGGGACTTATCGCGCCTATAACATAAATCTTATCTACTCGACGTTTCGACCAAGTTGCATTGATCGTGGTCACGAGACGACTGAATGTTGTGAGTGTCCGCACCGCTATTTATAGGAGAGATCGTTGGAAACTACCCTCAATTAATTAAATTTTTAATTTTTACCAGAGTTGCCATTGCGACACACAACACTGACAATATCGGCAGATTTTTGCTGCTTTGATCTTTGATTCGAACACTTGCTAATCACAGGGTTCCATGTTGCGGCCAACCTAAATCCATCCTCCCGGTTAAAATTGGGATGCTTCTTTATTTCTACCGCTTCACGCACAATACGGGAGTAATAGTAGCGGTCGGTCGAGAGGATCTTAGGGTCATGAAGTTCGATCCAGTGATTAGGTCCGGATTTCAGTAAGTGCTCGGCGATAGCAGATTTATTGACCTGGCAGTTTTTCACAGCTGCGATGTGTTCTTTGACCCTTTCTGCAATAGTACGCTTGGTCTGTCCGATGTACGATTTACCGCAGCTGCAATCGATTTTGTACACACCAGGTATCTGAAAAGGAATCACATCCTTCGGCGAACGGACCTGCGTTGATATCTTCGTTAGGGGAGTGAATACTGTCTTGATAGAGTATTTACGTAGTACAGTACCGATCTCGTCCGTCACTCCCTTCACGTATGGCATGAACGCTGCCTGCCGTTCAACGTCAGTGGTCCTCTCCTTATATCTGCGTCTAGAATGACCTCTTCCCGCCTTGTAGCCGTTTTTTATCAGAACCTCCTGAACATGTGCGATTTCTTCCTCTAGGTGTTCAGGGTCACAGAGGTCACGAGCTCTATCCATTAATGACCTGGCTACAGATCCCAGGTGACGGGGGTGATGGTGCGACGAGGCATTCAGATACCTATCAGTGTGGGTCGCTTTCCTATAGACAGAATGTGATAATGAACCATCAGGTCTCACCATAACTTTGACATCAAGGTAAAGGCAGTGTTTTGTTCGTTTATAGCTCATAGGTAAACTTTATGTTGGTATGAATCGAATTCAGCTTCTTTGCCAGAGTGGCTACTGCCTGCTCATCACCCGTCATGATGCAGAAGACGTCATCAACGTACCGCTTCCACACCTTTACTGATGACGACTGTAGGTCTATGGCTTCTTCGATAAATTCCATCCAGATGTTGGCAAGGACAGGTGCCACTGGACTTCCCATGGCAACACCGTCTATCTGGAGGTAGTGCTGCCCACTGTAGGAAGTAGTAGAAAGTGTAGAATAGGAAATAGTTTCCTTCCAAACAGTTCCTCAACAGCACAAAAAAGTTTTCTGGAAGGTCATCACTGTACCTTGTCCTTATCACCTCAATGCACTCCTTCACTGGAACGTTGGTAAAAAGTGATTCTACATCGAAGCTCACCATGATGTCGTCTGGTTCCAGTTTAAGTTCACCGAGGATTTGAACAAAATGGCGAGAATCTTTTACAAAAGACGGACTTTTACCCACTAATGGTTGTAACACCGACGCAACATGCTTTGCCAGATAGCAGGTCGGGGAGTCAATCTGACTCACGATGGGACGCAGGGGCACGTTTGTCTTGTGTATTTTGGGTAGGCCGTACAGTTTAGGTGGTGTAACGATCTTAGGTCTATATAATCTGTCGTACACGTCTTCTGTGAAAAGAACTTCGTTATCTCTAATGACGGCACGGATGCGACGAGTTAATAGTAATGCAAATAGTCAAATTAACTGACATAAATAAATAATAATAATAACTATATGGAATTATATTTTATTAGATCAAAATTAATATTCCTTCTCTTTTCTAATTAATTACTTAGTTAAGTGACATTGCTGTGCCCTTCCAGGGTCTATAAAGAACTGTACATTTCTAATTAAATCTTTTTAAATACTTTTATAGATGCAATAAATACTGAATACTGAATATCTATAAAGTGTAAAGACCGATCTATTCATAATCTGTTAATTGAGACCATTTAGATGAGACCAAACTCGTCATCTCTTCTGTAAGTTTGTGACGAGTTGAATATTTTGCAGATTTCAGGAGATGTCCCAGCATCAGGTCAACGCTTCAGCATCGCATCAGTTCCAATAATAACGTTGAAGTAAGAGTATTCTGAATTTCGAATTAATCAGACCTACAAAACTTGATTTTATATCGTCGTCATCTAGGAAAAAGATCGATCTTTAAACGGCTGAACGGATTTTCATGAACCAAAGCTAAGAACACTCTCGATTGAGACACCTAAAAAACTAATTCAAAATCGGTTCATCTCTTTGGGCGCTAGGATGCTACAGACATACACACAGACAGACAGATACGCACGTCAAACTTATAACACCCATTCTTTTTGCGTCGGAGGTTAAAAAAAATTTAAGGTCGTTTACAGAACAAAAAACACACGACTTCATATGCCGCACTAGTCATTTACAGTTCTAAGTTTGAGGTGTTTATCTCCATATCTCTCTAGATACTTATCAAATCTCGATAACATTAAAATGCAACCAAACAGAAAGCATATTCTCTCAAAAGAAAAAATATTTTTTCATTTCGGTTAAGAAATGACGGAGTTTTTTACCCGAAGATGCCTGAACCGATTTGAAAAATTATTTTTTTGTTTCAAAGGGTACCCTTTCCATGTGGTTCCGTTTCAATTTTAACGAAATCGGCCGAGCCGTTTTTAATATATCAACATTTGTATTATGATGCATTCATTTATCTCGACGACATACTATAATAACTACTGGCACAGATTACGTAATAGTACTACGTTGACTAGCGCGACGTTTGAAGTCGGTTTTTTAAACGATCTTAAATTAGTTCGTATTTTTTTTATGCCTGTATTTTTATAAACAAGTATTTGTTGTACTATTTCTCAGTAATATTTGCAAGTGTGCTAATTTCAGCACATTTACAAGCCACAAAATAAGTCTGTTTGCTTACTTGCCGCCCGTTACATAATAATAACAAGCACAGCAGCACGAGGGCCCGTATATCACTTTGGGATATACCGTCACACATACAAACTAACCCTGCGATTGAAAACAGTGTACAATCTTTGTAAAAAAACCTGCAATATTAGCTACGCACACATGCGTGCTCGCGTTTTAAAAGTGTTGTACGTGATAGCTTTGCCAAATTCTGGAATACTCTATCTATGTTAATTCTGTATAACAACAGAGTTTCTTATTAAATACACAACATTTTTAGTTAGTAGTGGTTAGTAAATTATCAGGTAGATATTGTTTTCAGACTATCATGTATAGCAGATTTTAAATTTATTTTTACCGGTTCATGATATATTGACAAATTGGTATCTGACAAATGACGCCATATAAAATATGTCAAAACTAAGACAGATAAGTTCCTAATAGAAGTATCAGGTACCGGTGAAACTGGCCCTTATAGACGTAAAAATGTAAATAAAGTATAATATGGGTGAAATTATGTATTATGTTATGATTCATTATTTTCCGTTATTCTATTGTTAATACGTCACGTGGCGACGAGAAGACTTCTTGAGTCTCCCAGTCAATGCACGATCAATGCAACTTGATTGAAATGTCAAGGTAAATAAAATTATGTTTTAATAGCGATCAGTCCCGTATTTCCGTTCTCGTATACCATTATTTCCGTATTATAACATATGTAATCAGAACAATACAGAGTGGAGCTATCTTATCTAAACTACGAAGATTTTCGATTTGCAGATTTTTGATACAAAAAGTCTTCTGCTTTTTATAATAATTGTAAAATTAATAAAATGTTCACCCACCAGTTCCGAAACACGGCAAAGATTTAAATAAAAGTGCATAGCATCACAATTCCATTTAATTATTCCAGCACCAAACTCCAAACCAAACCGCATTGAAAATCGTAAGCTCCTACCAACACGACCTATTTAAACAAATTGAGCAAGTTTTGGTACTGCTTAAATTACCCAGCGCCCGTGCTTACGTGTGCCATTAGGGCGAGTGAGTTACCAATACTTGCGTCTCGCTCGCCCACTTTCTACACGTGGTTACAAAGTAACTAGTATTTTATCTGTGGTCGGAGCCCCTTTGACAGGTGGCGACCCACCTTTGGTACCTGTGTCGTATGTCGGTTCTATTATCTGTGCCATCACTGGACGATACGGCCTTTAGCTTCGATGCCGTAACCGCTTTGAATTTGTAGACTTTAAAGTAGTCTATTGTTAATGGCGATAAAAGCTACGGCGTGAATTGATAACAAACGTTTTTAGTAAAAGAGTAGAGTGTTTCGATCGTACATAAGTCTGTGGTTTTGTTTCAGGATGCAATACTTCCAAAGGTAATGATTTTGCTAAAATAAACTCTTACATTTACTAAGGCGAATGTCGGCTTCAACTTTTATTTCAGACGAAAATTTTTTCGTCACTTCAGCGACGTGTTTTGCGATTGATTTAAACGTTGATTTGAAATTGCAAATACTCTGGATATGAGATAGATTTTTAGATAATACATAACACAGTCGATACCCGCCGTCTGTCGCTCCCTCTGTTCGCTAATATCTTTTAAACTACACAACGGATTATAATCCGGTTTTCATCAATAGATAGAATGATTCAAGAGAAAGGTTTATAACCAGTATTAATCACGGGCAAAGCTACGGGATGAAGCTAGTATTTCAATGAAAAGGAAAGTCAGTCATTCAAATAGTGACTTTTTTAGCATCCTTGCATTGGGTGATACTAGGGTGCAATGTAGTGTATCGCGATTTTTGGTGCTACGCCTTTGAGTATACAGCTAATGCTACGCAAATGATTGAATGCTACGGACACAGAAATAGAGGTGCGAGTATTTCCCAGCTGTCCTGTAGCTACGAATGCGCTACGCGTCTGCCTATTGATAATGGCTTAATATTTTATTCAGAGATTTAGTTATAGCGAGACACAAAATAGCGGTGTGGTTGCAAAGTAGAAAACCTGAAAAAATGATGTATAATGAATTGAGAAAATTTAAGTGCGTAAAAATATATATTATTGTAATATAATATTTTCAGTTAGAAAATACTATTGTAACCTAATAATATTTAAAGAAAAAATATTTCAATTTGTTCCACATCGTTTTTGTGAGATATAACAGCTGATATTAATATTGTCCTCGACTCCATTCTAGGGTGACTTTGTATTCTCGGATAGATTTGGGTCATCTCTCAATTAAAATAGACCTGACATTTATATTTTGTTTTATTTATCATTGTTGAGATTGACGAATTCAGCATTCATATCACTAAACACTTCTTAATTAATCTAATGCTGTAAGAATCTTTGTCCTGACATACTAAGAGACAACGCACAACCTAAATCGCCGCACTGGTCGTAGAGACTTAAAATGTGCATGAAGGTGTCGCAATGGGGATGAAAGTTCGTGGCAAAAGTTCTTTATTTACGAATTTATACTGATGGAAAATGATATATAAGTAGGTCATCTAAAATATAAAAATGATATCCTATTTCCTTTGGTCATTTTTAAGCTAATTATTTTTCTTTGGTGTTTGTAATTGCCAGGACAAGGTTTTTATGAAAGAATAGTTTTAAACAAGTACCTTTAAAGCGGGCGAAGTCGCGGGGCACTGCTAGATCTATATGTTAAACCGACTTGGTTTACCATACTTTTTAGGGTTCCGTACCCAAAGGGTAAAACGGGACCCTATTACTAAGACTCCGCTGTCCGTCTGTCTGTCTGTCTGTCTGTCTGTCTGTCTGTCTGTCTGTCTGTCTGTCCGTCTGTCTGTCACCAGGCTGTATCTCATGAACCGTGATAGTTAGACACTGGAAATTTTCACAGATGATGTATTTCTGTTGCCGCTATAACAACAAATACTAAAAACAGAATAAAGTTAAAGATAATAGAGGGTCCCCATACAAGAAACGTGTTTTTTTCGGCATTTCACTCCATCTATGAACGCTTAGTTAGGTAAACATCCCATAGATGGCGTTATATTGAAATGTCGATCCCTAACTCCTTTGTTAGACGTTAGATGGCGTTATGATAAATAAAATGTTTATTAATTATTATTTTTTGCTGACGAAAAATGATAGTGGTATTTTTTGCTCGATCTTATAAAATACTGTAGTGTGGTACGGAACCCTACTAGTGCGAGTCCGACTGCACATGGCCAGTTTATTTGTAGTACCTATAAGAACTGCGTTGCGAGACTTGAAACTTTTCATATGTAATATTTTGGGCAATTAATGGGCAAAGCCGCGGGGCGTAGCAAGTGAGATATATAAATAAAAGTAAATTCGAGGGAAGTGACGTAGCGTCATGGTCCGAATCGACGGAAGTGACGTAGCGTCACGGTCCGAATCAACGGAAGTGACGTAGCGTCACGGTCCGAATCAACGGAAGTGACGTAGCGTCACGGTCCGAAACAACGGAAGTGACGTAGAGTCACGGTCCGAATCAACGGAAGTGACGTCGCGTCATGGTCCGAATCAACGGAAGTGACGTCACGGTCTGAATCAACGGAAGTGAAGTAGCGTCACGGTCCGAATTAACGGAAGTGACGTAGCGTCACGGTCCGAATTAACGGAAGTGACGTAGGGTCACGGTGCAAATAAACGGAAGTGACGTCACGGTCCGAATCAACGGAAGTGAAGTAGCGTCACGGTCCGAATTAACGGAAGTGACGTAGCGTCACGGTGCGAATCAACGGAAATGACGTAGCGTCACGGTCCGAATCAACGGAAGTGACGTCACGGACCGAATCAACGGAAGTGAAGTAGCGTCACGGTCCGAATTAACGGAAGTGACGTAGCGTCACGGTGCAAATCAACGGAAGTGACGTAGCGTCACGGTCCGAATCAACGGAAGTGACGTAGCATCACGGTGCGAATCAACGGAAGTGACGTAGCGTCACGGTCCGAATCAACGGAAGTGACGTAGCATTACGGTGCGAATAAACGGAAGTGACGTAGCATCACGGTCCGAATCAACGGAAGTGACGTAGCATCACTGTCCGAATCAACGGAAGTGACGTGAGCGTCATGTTTTATTTTATAATCATAATCGCTCTCTATTGTAGAACGTCGTAGCTAAGAAGATGTATTCGCTATCATTCTGGCATTCGTCCCACTAACTTCAACAGATGAAGTTGGAAAAATTAGTGATGTTGAAAAATAAATTGAATGAACTTGGAAGTTTCACTTCTAACGCGTAGCTTTCTACGCACCCTTTTTAGGGTTCCGTAGTCCAGACAAGGAACCCAGATAGTTTCGTCATGTCTGTCTGTCTGTCTGTCTGTCCGAGGTTTTGCTAAGAGACCGTTAATACTAGAAAGCTGTAATTTTGTAAGAATATGTATACAAATTATGCGGACAAAGTGGTGAAATAAAATTTTGTGCAGCTCCCCGCCTACATGAGAAGTGGGGATGAATTTTTTTTTCGTCGTCTTTCCTATCGTGTGAGTTATCGTTGAACAGGTTTTTTATATGACATAAGGGTTGCAAATACTATTTTTCGATTGAATGCTCCATTTACGAAATATTAAACTTTAAAGTGCAAATTTTTGTTCCAGTAGGGCGTCCCCCCCTCCCCCCTTCTAAAAGCTAACTGCTGGCTTCAAAAATCTGGAAAAATTCGTGCTAATAGTGCATTTTATGAACTTTAAAGGGAAACTATAGCGGTTAAGATAACTTTATTAGTATAGCAGTAATAGTCGTTGAACTTGGGTGTTGGATAATTTTGTACCAAATACAAAATCCTTAGAATAAACCCTTAAAGTGACAAAGACGAAGTACCTAGTTGCTTGTTTATAACGGGTAAAGACTTGCATTGAATAATGGGCTACTACGGAACCCTACACTGTGCGTGGCCCGACACGCACTTCGCCGGTTTTATTTATATTGTGGTCAGAAGAGTACTAGACTACTCTTTTATCTTATGCAATATAGCGCATATTTTTTCTAAGGAAATATAGTAGACGTACTCAGTTGAGGCCTGAGACTGATACTACCGTTTTGTAAGCTATTCAGTCATATTAATCAGGGGAATTAAACATTTTTTTAGGTGTGACGTTCGACGTTTAGATGAAAGCTGAATGGCTCATTTTTTTTTCTTTTAATTTAAAGCAAAAGCTATGCTTTGTTTATATTTAGAATAATTACTATCGATATGATCTATTTAATGTTATTTGATACGTGAAGATTTTAATTTGCCCATAATATGCTGAATAAATGCTTTGACTTTCACTTTTATTAAAACTGTTTTATTGCTTGAAGGATTGTCCAATCAAATCACAACCACTCATCCTCTAATAACATTAGAAATCAAGATGTCTTGAGGTAGCAGACGCAGCGCAGTATTATTTCATATTATTTTTATGTTATCTGAGTAGACAAGCTATACATAGTCGAGTATCTTATCCTCAAATACCTATCATTTTCCATGAAATCCTTCCACGCTAGAATAACAATTAATCTTCGCTTCGCTTCGAACAAAGTCGCTTCCCCCGTTTGTACGCTAACATCTTTTAATATATTCGCGGGGCACATATTATTTATTTATACAACTGTAACCTTTCATTGCCACGAGAAAGTGATCACTCCTCTTATTTATTCGAAGGGTCACTGCTTAGTAATGACCATGTTATCCTGGTACTTGTGCAGCGGGAAAAACCTACAGTTACATTAGGTTAAAGTTCAGACAAGGAGTTAAGAATAAAGAGCGATTATACTTAGGGCCAGTTTCACCGGTTCCTGATAAGCCGGGTACCCACCTAGCGCATAGGCTCGCGCGGCAGCCTAGGTGTCCGGATCGCGAGCGATGGCTCCCGCGGCAGCCTCAGTAGTTTTGTTCAATTTACACGAGGCCGTCTCGCGAGGCAAGCTGAGCCATCATAAGTCCGCGAGACATAACCGTCCCCACCTAACGCACAGCGCTCACTAAGGCACCTTTGAGCGCGTCAAGTTTACAGACAACAGATGGCTCGGGGCCGAGCCGTGCTCGGTCGAGCAAACGCGTGCCCGAGGCAGGCCGAGTCACGTCCACACCAGCCGAGGCATTTGGCTCGCGAGGCTGCCGCGCGAGCCTGTGCGCTAGGTGGGTACGGAGCTAGTATGCGTTAGATAGTTGTCTGTCACTTGACGCCATATAAAAGCTGTCAAATTTCTTCATTTTAGCGCTACCAGGAACTGTTAAAACTGGCTTTTAAAAGTACTATTTATTTATTTGATGAATATCTACTCAATATTAAGTAATAATGTAAACCATTGTATTTAAAATTTGCATTTAAATATTAGTTAAAAAAATTATCCACTACAAAATATAAGATTTTCTCAATTAGACTGTATTTTTTTAACTCAGAACTCCGTCATTTAAAATTATATTTATTTAAATATTTGCTCATATCCTTATGTTTCGTTTCATAGTAATTTCATCGCGATTTGATCAGTATCTTTTGAGATATGGAGATAAACTGATTTAAAAATGAACCGATTTTTATTATTCTTTAGTAGTCGTGATCTTTTAGTGAAATTTTATCAGGATCTAATGACAATCACCAGAGATATGGCGTTCTTGCTGCTGAAATAACTCGTGCGGGATGTAATGTCGGTTTTTTTCGTTTTTAAACAATCTTATTTATTTAACTTACTTTTTATACCATTTTTATATTGTTAGTGTAAGTTATATGAAACAATATGTCTACAATGAGGAGTTTTAATATTTCTGTGGTTTATTGGGAAAATCTACGATAAAATAGCCATTTAAATATTCATTTAGATAAGAATAATGCTACATAGGTAGTACTCAATACTCATTATCTTCTTACCCTTATGCTACTTAACTGGGGTCGGCGTAACATTTCATTCTCTTCCATTTGAATCTAACCACAGTCATTTCTGCATCCGCTTCTTTTAGATCAACATCTTCGATTACGGTCTATCCACACTTTCTTAGGTGTTCCTCTTCCTCTATAGCCATCCACTTTTATGACCATTGCATTCCTATTCACTTCTTCTCATAATATATCCATAAATGCAACATACTAATTCCTTGATTAATGTTATCTTTAATTTTATTAAACGTATCGTGAGTATGATTCGGTTAAATAATAACAATATGTTATTCACAAAGTACACTGGTTGTATATTTTTAGATTTTTGAGGATCTCTGATAGCTACAACCTTATTATTGCGGTAGAACCGATTGTCATAACGTAGTTACCAGGATGAGATCGTGAGTGGGGTCTGACATTACAGATAAATAATGACCTAATTAGCAGTCAGGTCTGATGACCGGTGTTCCCTTGTTTACTTGTAAAGTACTCGTACCAGGTATACTCCACGTTGTCTATGATGCTTGGGTTGCAAATAACTTTTTAGGGTCCCTTACTTAGAGCTCCAAGCAGCCTTTATATTATAAACTAGACATCGTTTACGTATACCAATAATTTTATCACTGTAAAGTTTTTTTTATCAATCTTAGTTATCTAAGTTTTTTGTAAAAATTAAGATTTTATTTTTACAAAAAGCAGCCTATGTTCAAGCCTAGCGTGCTTACCGTCTTCGACCGCATCATCACATACTTACATGTGAGATAGTGGTCAAACGCTAGCCGATAAAATATTAAAAAAATACAAGCCACAAAGTCATAGCTATCAATAATGACAAGCAAGACTGTTCTATCTCTCTGTCTCTTTATAAATTACCCAACGCGTGACCTCTTCAATCGTGGTAACCATAATGCACATTCTAAATATAGAAAGTGTTTCAAAGAACCAAAGTAAGTTTGTTAGTGCCTTCAGCGATGAATTATTAAAGTTACCTGCCGTTACTTTTCATTCCCAAGCACATGTGCGTCAAATTTGCGCTGAACGCGTGACATCATTATAGAGACGTGACGGTAAGTGCCTACAACTCTACCTTCGTTTATAGTCTGAGAGGTGGTAGCTTTTTCTTGAAAATAATGAAAGACAGACCCCTGCACTTTTTACGCAGTTTAAATGGTTTGCAGTCTTACTTAAACGTGTTTTTTTTATATGAGCGCGTGTTAGTCCCGCAGCTACGTCTACATTTAAAAGTTTTTCTTTCATATCTTTTTCATCATCATCAGCCTGTGTCAGTCCACTGCTGGACTTATGCCTCTCCCAAGATGCGCCACTGAGCCCGATCTTTGGCTCTTCTTTTCCAGTCAATGCCCACCGCTTTGCATATGTCGTCGCTCCATCTGGGTCACAGGACGTTCTCATAATCATGTCATAAATCATAAATTATTTATTGCTGAATTTTAGTCGGTACAGATGGTGAAAAGTTACATAATTGTTTCATACAATCTACCATGAAAATGGTGTGCAATGGTTTACCTGGAGAGGCAACAGACATATATCAAGTATAATTATGGCTACGGAAACTTTGACACTATATAAAATTATGACATAATATCATTGGATTACATTGTACAATTCGTTCATTTATATAGCCCTTTTTTTATATAGCCCTAGGATAAAATAAGCCCTAGTCGTTTATTTATATAGCCCTAGGATAAAATGTTTACAGAGTAAAATAGTATAGGTAATATAATAGAATAATATTAATGTATAAAGGTAATGTAAAGCAATCAAAATGTCGACTAAGTAAAATTAATGTGTGATAATAAAATATTACATAAGCTGATTCAAGCAATGTTAATAATATTCAATAAAAATTCTACGCTGCGTTTCCCGATTCTCGGTCTACACTGTTGGACAAGTCTACCCTATATTTGCATTATTTTTATTTCGTCATACTATAATTGTGCAAAACTACAGCTAAATCGGTCAAGTCGTTTGATCTTGAAATTATCGAATAAACAAAGTCAAAGTCAAAGCATTTATTCAGTATATGGGTAAATTAAAAATTTGCACTTACACACGTCAAATAACATTAAACAGATCATATTCAATAAAAAATATTATAGATATAACAGAAATATAGCTTATTGCTTTGAATTTACAAAAAAAAAAACAAAGGTATTGAGCCATTCAGCTTTCATCTAGACGTCGAACGTCACACTTAAAACACATGTTTAATTCCCCTGATTAATGTAGGGTTGCCAACCGTACTATTACGTGCACCCGCAACCCAGTGCATGTTTCAGTACTTCAGACAATTTTCATCCAAAAAATTGTGAAATAATGAAACATAATAAATAAATAAAATAAAACGCAGACTAATTGCAGTACAAATCATATTCCGAATGGAACTGATTGTAACAAATATACAAACTGACTATCAGTGTTGATAAAAAAAGAAAATACTTTGGAGAAGGAGATCTTAAGTTCTCTCAAAACACACATCGTAGGCACTATCTTCCCGAGCGTGAATTTTGCAGTGTAACGCTGCAACATTTTCGCCGTACCAAATTCAAATTAACTTTATTAACTAATTTCTACGCATTGATATCAAAGCAGTGTTGGATGAACCGAATCGACGCGATAATCTTGCCTGAGATGGCGCCTTATCGATATTATGAGTATATTATATCGATGTTTCACCTAACTTGCTACCAAAAAGTAGCTTACCACCATCAAGGAGAAAATCTGCTGCCATATCTTTACGGTATTCCGGCAGCACATAGCCTTTGAGGGTCAGAATATTCTAGGTCTAGCATGTTCACCATCTTTGAACACATCATCGCTCTCCATCAGCCGAGATAGTGGCGCTAGCCTATATGATATAAATAATTATGATAGTTTAAAAACTACCCGACTTTCGACCGACCCGAGTCAGTTTTAGTAGCAAGTTTGAGACATTTATCGACATAGCAAGTTTGAGACATTTATCGACATATCTCTGGAGATACTTATCAAATCTTGATGAAATTACAATGGGATAATCTTGAAAATGTACTCTGCTAAATAAAAAAATAATCATTCGAATCGGTTCAAAATTGACGAAGTAATCGCGTAAAACACATACAAAAAAACATACAGTTGAATTGAGAACCTCCTCATTTTTGGAAATCAATCTATATCTATATCCATTAACCTTTTTAAGACGATTAATCGTTGATGATACATACTACAAAATCAAAGCGGAACCTCCTACACCACCAAGGTTCCCTCGCTACCCTTTCTCCGAAATAAATGTGCTTGCCCGTGGCTACGGAAAATTAGGTGCGTTATGGCGTACGCATATGTTTCTCCGTATAATAGAGGGGGTTCTTATTTATTTGTACGGCTAGATTGGCTTGGATTGTGCGGTATTGTTTCTAGAGGCGGTTACCTTGTAATCTTTCTTTTTAAACTGGGATTTGTTTACTGGAACGAAGTAAAATGTTGTGAATCCCTGAGTTTTCATGTTGAGATTAGGTTCCATAAGAATAATTGTTTGAGATTTTTTTTATATCATATTATTATAGGCTAGTGTTTGACCACATCTCTCCTGTTGATAATTCATGATGTGGTTGAGGATGGTAGCACTCTAAGTCTAGAAAGGGAACTGGCTCTCAAGGATAGCTGCCGGAACACATAAGATGTTTGGTAACAGACTTTTCTAACTTGAGGGTGGTAGCTGGCCAGGTGGACACTAGATAGTGTTCTACCACCATGCAAAGATGTTAGAATTTGGTTAAGATTTTTAGCTGTAAACCAGTGCCCCGTTGGGTTTCAGTAGTGTGGGACGATTGAAGTTCGACTTGACTTACCCAGGGATAAAAATGTTTTACTAATACCCGCTGGGTATAAAGCTAGCCTGCTCCCTATCTGGCATGTGTGGTCAAATTGAGCCTTCTGTAAGCATTCTTACAAGACTTGACAGCCTTGTTAAATGCTTACTTACTCGCTGACAGATCCCTGGCTTTGCGGTTTCAAACTATCCAATTTACAAAATATGTTTGCAAAAAATCAAACTCTAAAACCAAATTCAGCTCAATCAAACTCCGGAAAATTAGTCAAATTTAGCTTGCGAGATTTGTGTCAAAGGATTCTAGATATAGCATGTTCACCATTTTAGACCACATCAGCTTACTGTCAGGCGTACCAGATAGTAGCCAAACGCTAGCCTATAAGACATAAAAGTAACAAAACATATGGCTATTTAAAGATTATATAACTCAACCCCACAATATTTCAATAGACAGTATTGTATATTATAGCATATCCTGTCTAGGCCCTCAGACTTTTTAACCATAAACTTCGATGTAAAATAAATATTGTAATGTTTCCCAACATTCAATTAAGGCATAATTGGACAAGCCCGACCCACCAGTACAACGGCTTACAAGCGCTGAGTATATACCAAAACTTTGGCCAAACACAAATATGAGCAAACTTAGTTTCCCAGCCATATTTTCTTATGAATACTCGTAAATCTTTATTTACCTACTGAATAAAGATGAACGCTGCTACATCTGTATATACTTACACGAGTCCGTCTTGCTCGTCTATTAATTATACTATCGTATGAAATGTAATAGGCAGGGACTGTTTTCAGAACTCTTTGTTCTTGAATCTATAAGATTTATTTTATTGGAGAGGTAGTATGTTATACTCGCTAATATTTGTTGTAGAATTTCTCGGCCTAGATTTTGTACATGTCCGATGCACTTCCTTCAGTGTGTTTACTTTGTGAATGACGACAATTATAATCATGATTTAGAGTCACTGTAACAATAAAATCAAAGATGAATAGGCTCAAGATAATATATATTTATAGGTATAAATATATATTTTTTAATCTCTAAGCTCGGCTGTTGAGGCTTGAGATAGTATAGACGGTAATCAGACAGCGTGAGAGGTTATAATGTAGGATATAATGTTATAATCTAACGTAGACGGAATATTAAATAGACAAGACATTAGCGTATTTGAAAGAGATAGCTATAGAGATATAACCCGACTAAAATAATGAACATGTGGTACATTATGCCAGCTATAATGAACAACGTAATTTGTTCGGGTCATACATGACAGCGGGTGAAAGCCAATGAACGCCACCAGAGCTAGAGCCAGAGCTAGCTCCAAACAATAAAATTGCATATGCAGAGAAGGATAACAGATATTTGTCCGTCTAAAAAAAACAAGGCCGCATGCATCTGCTCCACACTAAATGCTGCGAAATAATAATTAAATTTAAGATCTCTATTGTACTTCTTCAAATGTACTTACTTAGTTACCAATTATGTATATCGTATAGTACGACGTAGCCAAATAAAAAGCAGCTGCAGTATTAGCTATACCATAAAGGTACACTTGAAGAAAGAAGCCACGCTTAACAATAAGCTTACACAGCATTTTCCGAGATAAGACTCATCACAATACACGAAAAGACTCGCAGTGGCGTGTCATTAGATACGTAGGTATTCTTTATTTACCTTTATTTTTCCTTACCTTTATATAACGTGATACCCATTGTCCATTCATCGTGACACAGCCCTAAAGACACAGGTATCTAATAATGACAGTGGGTCTCTAATAACAGTGTGTTGTAATTACGTCCGTACCGAGAATGAACAGTAATGCTGGTCCACTCTGGTAAGTAGTGAGGTGTTTCGGGAAAATGTGGTGTTGATGTGCATTATAGCGTACACTGTTCTGTTTTTTAAAACAGTTCTAGAGTTACATACAATACAATACAATACAATACAAAAACTCTTTATTGATTACCAATAAAACAAATTGTACAAAAACAAAACAACAAAACAAAATATGGCAACACAATCGGCGGTCTTGTCGCTTGAAGCAATTTCTTCCAGACAACCATACCAGAAGAGTGGAATTCTAAAATACGGGGGGCTTATTGCGCTCATCGTCGTCAGCTGGTGTCAGTCCACAGCTGGACGTAGACCTATCCCAAGATGCGCCACTCGGTCTTCGGCTCATCTTTTCCTTTTCTTTTTGTTTATCGCACTAAGATATTTATTTTATTTTCCTTGACGTTTCGACCAAGTTGCATTGATCGTGGTCACGACACGACATAGGTTCGATAAGTCCCGTATTTTAATATTTATACGTCTGTGTTCAAATTGCTAATGTAAAGTTTACAAGAAAACTGGAAGACTATGTTCTATATTGAATCCTGTGAAGGTCACAAATCGTAGGTTTGATTAAATTACTTATAGTTGAAAATAAAATCATTAAAACGTTTTTATTGAAAAAATAGACGCCTGGTTCCATTATCGGACCCTCGTTCACAAGTCCATTCTACTGGACTAGTCAAAACTCGAGGGGTTACAGTAACCATTGAAGACCGTCACCTTCTGGCTCCATTACCAGATCAAGTAAAGTCATAGTCTCTGGAAATAAATTATTGTCTTCTACAATACTATGCTCTTTAATGTCTATTTTAAAAAGCCTTTTATGTAATCCCTTTTTTCGTAGAGAAGGATAAGAAGAAGAGATCACTAGTCATAGAAAGTTTTATTTTATAATTTACGACACTGAGATTAAAGTTCGTTTTGATGATTGATTGATTTTTATGATTTCATGACATTGTTGGTTTCTTTCTTTGTTGCTAATGAAACTAATAATATATAACTCTAGATATATAGTCTTGCAAGTGGTAAGATAAGAGCTTTAAAGTACGACCACACCGCGGCGTCCTGCGTCCACGTGCGCATTCACGATCTGATTTTCAATCGTTTTCTAATCGCCTTAGTGCGTTTGGTGTGAATCAGTCGGTACAAATACTATTGCGCTATCTGATCGCCGCCTAGACCGTGCACGCAGTAGGTCGTACCTTTATAAAGATGTATAGTACAACTATCAAGGAGAAAATCTGCCGCAATAACCTTTCGATGTTCCGGTAGCATACAGCCCTTGAGAGTCTGACCGTCACTTCTTCGACATTTTCGACCACGTCATCGCTCAACATTAGACCACCAGGTGAAATAATGGTCAAACGCTAGCCTACAATATAAAAATATGCATATATTTTCAGGTTGATTTGCGTATCATAATTGTGCGGCAGTGACTTTAAATATAAAACGCTTTAAATTGTTTTAGCTTTTTGTCTGTCCTTTGTGTGTCAGCATCAAAGGTTTATTAAGGTCTCACGGTACTTCATTTTATGTCATGGATTAAAAACGTATTCCTGAGGGTGCCAATTTCTGTTTATTGTTATGATAATATTTCGAATAAGTGCTTTTAGAGTGCTCGTGACCGATTGCTAATCTTCTATTCAAATATTGTTGTAACAAAAAATTCACTGACATTTTTATTTCAAGATATCACAGAATAGTGTTTTTTTCTATTTTTTTTTTCTTATAAGCCGCGTACTGACTGAGCGAGCAGCCTCGCGAGGCAAATCCTCGGTCAGTCAGGACGTGCCTCGGCCGAGGCAAATGCTCGCGCTGCCTCGCCCGAGCGTGCCGCGGCCCGAGCCGAATGTTGTCGGTTTTTGTCGATGCTCAAAAGTGCCTCGCTAGCCGCGTACTGACTGAGGCGGCCTCGCGCGGCAAACGTCCGAGCTGCCCCGCGAGGCTGCTCGCTCAGTCAGTACGCAGTTATAGGCTTGTGTTTGACCACTATTGCACCTGGTGGTAAGCGATGATGTGGAAGATGGTGAACGCGTTCGGCCTAAAATACTCTGACTCTCAAGAGCGGAGTGCTGCCGAAACACCGCGGCACTGTAAGGTTATGGCGGTAGATTTTTTCGTTGATGGTAGTAAGCTACTTTTTGATAGTAAGTCAGGTGGAACATCTATATAGTATGGTCCCGCCACTTATGGCAGTAGTATTAGGTACTATTCTACTTTTCTGTGGAAGAAGATACATACTTAATTAAACAATATCTGGTTTACCGAGCTTTGCTCGGTATTGTATGTATATATTTTTATAAATCGAGTTTTTTGGATTTATTTTGGCTCCCATTAATAGTTTTACTCACTAAAGAAGGAACTTGATAAAAAAAGGGAAAAATAGTCACCTCATCTAGTCTCGAACCAGGGACGAACGCCATCCAATGGATCTTCCATCGATCTATCATAACGTTGTCAAATTAGTCGAAAATACCCTTTGTATTCTAATGACATTGTAACAGTTTTTCAATGCCTAAAAACACGAATAAAACAACATTTTCTGAAAATGAATCCTAGCTAGATCGATTTATCGCCCCCAAAATCCCCTGTATATTCAAATTACATAATTATATATATTTATATATTTTTTTTATTTCTATACAAGAATTGCTCGTTTAAAGGTATTAGATAGATTATAGGAAAATTTCAATATGTTTTAAAATGAAATGGTGCTTGTATGCATATAAACACACTAGCCCGGGACCCAATTGTCAATTACGCCAAATCTCCTATCGTCTTGTTAAGTTGCACATTACTTCTCGTACCTTACATTGCTTATTAGTCCTATTTCTATCCAAAAGAATCTAGTAAAAAAATATTTATATTATTGTTATTGTTTATTTACACTAAAGATATTGTTTAGTCAGGCATGCAATAAAACACAGTAACTCCATAAATACGCACTAACTTCGACAGAAGCGTTTTTATTCCCTCCCTGAACGACATACTTCATAAAGACAATAAATACGACGTCGATGAAAAGACTAACTACCCTCATAAAACTTGTTTGCCTACCTGAATAATTGGCCCATTTTCCTCCACCAAAAACATGAGTTAACCCATAAAATATTCCGTTACATTAAAACGCTATTACAAAATATCAGCACCTCCATTTTCATAAATGAAAAAATGAAAAATTTAATTAAAAAATAACACCGCTACGCAACCGACGGGCTTTCGCTCGGCTGGTATCAGTTTTATTCAAAAAAGTTTGGGTCTTGGGTTACAAGCTACATTATCTGATTGCAAGCCTCTTTTACTTTGAACTTTTGAATGTTCACTTAAACTTTGAACCGCATTAAAAGCTTTTGTGCACGGCGACTTTTTAACGCAGACGCTTGTTTTACGAAACCCTGTCTATATTGCTACGAATAAACCGTTAGGCAGATAAACAGCACACAGTCAGATATCGCAGTATATTTTACTGTAAAGCTAGCAACTCCCTGAATATAAAAACGCCACGTGTAAAGGTAATAAGTCCGTGATATTTCAGAAAAAAAGACAGATCGAAGACGCTGTTAAAAGATTTTGAATTCGGCAAACTTTGTCGAGTATATTCGTCGGGTTTTATTCGAAAACTTTCCCGGTTTGTGATTATCGAAAGTTGGAGATTTTCTTCCACAACGGTTTGGTCACGATCGGACTTCGAAAGGGTTCGAGTTAGCGATTTTGTATTTTGCAAATTGCTCGAGGGGTTGGGCTGAAAGGTTATGATTGTTTGATATGTACATACGCATTATTATATGAGATTTCTGTTTGAAGAAGATATGACGAGACAGGTTTGAGTTTTATTTAGTTGGACAATATATATAGTGCTGGGGATACGTTTGTGTGTTTAATATTCAAATCATTTATTAGAATTTTGTTCATAGTACAAACAGTCTCAAAGTCGCAATGGATAATAATACTTCGTTAGAGTCGTACTGGTTTGAAATACTTGCTAAACTAAAAGTGAATAGCATTTTAGTTCTACTGTTAGAATAAGAATGTGTCATATTATTTCTGTAAGTTACTTCCATATTTTCAACCGACTTCCAAAAAGAAGGAGGTTTTCAATTCGTCTGTTTTTTTTTCTTCTTTTTTTTTGTATGTATGTTACGCGATTACTCCGTCAATTGTGAACCGATTCAAATTATTCTTTTTGTAATCGGTAGGGTACGTTTTCAAAGTGATCCCATTATAATTTCATCGAGATCTGATAAGTATCTCCAGAGATATGACGATAAACGTCTTAAAGTAGCTATTGAAATTGACTCGCGGGGCATTGAAGTATGTTGTTTTAGTTTTTAAACTATCTTTATTATTGATTTGTTTATTCATCAATTGCTTTAAGTAGTAGCTATTTTTTGGACGTACACCCATGCATGCACATAGATTGCTTCGTCCATTGGTGTACAGCTAAAATTTGAACCGACGATCTTCAGGTTCAAAGGCAAGCTGTCTCCTCCTTTAATATCTAATCCTTTACGCCAACGGGCCGTCAATAAACGACGTTGGACTCAAAAAAAAAATACGGTAATTAAGTAACCTCCTCCTTTTTTTGAAGTCGGTTAAAAAAAATAAGGAAAGTTAATCGTGAATCGTAATAACTTGGGTAAAGCGATTCAAAATGCCGTAATTGAAGACTACATTCCACAGACAATCAGTTCCATTCGGAATATGATTTGTACTGCAATTAGTCTGCGTTTTATTTATTTACTAGCTGTACCCGCGACTTCGTCTGCGTGGAATAGTGTCTATGAGTAGCATTTTCAAATATTTAGGCTAATTCTTTTACAAATAAGACACATGCGTATCCCACCTACACCGCACCGTACCACGCCGTGCAAATCCCCCTCCCCTCTCCCTCACCCCTCTCCCTCTCTCTTCTCTCCACCCCTTTTCCCCTCACTACCCTCTCTTCCTCCCCTTCCCCCCTCTCCTTCCCTCCCCTGCCCTATCTATTCCCCCCGCTTCCCCTCCCCCTCTCTTCCCCCCACTTCCCTTCCATCAGTTCCTTCTCCCCCCACTCTTCCCCCCACTTCCATTCCATCAGTTCCTTCTCCCCCCACTCTCCCCCTCCCCTTTCCCTCACCTCCAATTCCTCTTCCCTTTCCCCTTCCCCTCACTTCCACCCTCCCTCCCCTCCCCTCATTCGCCCTTCCCCTTCTCCCTCCCCTTCCCCCTTCCCCTTCACAAACTTTGAATGACATATTAATTTATATCGAATCAACAGCCTAAACAATAAGTTTCAAATGACGATACTTCCATACAACTTTTCATCCCCCTTTTAACCCCTTACAACCCTCTTTTCGCAATAAAAAGTAGCCTATGTCTTTTTTCAGGCTCTAGACTATCTGTGTATCAAATTTCATTTAAATCGGTTCAGTAGTTTTGGCGTGAAAGTGACACAGACAGACAGACAGAGTTACTTTCGCATTTATATTATTAATATAGTTACGACGATTACGATTAGAATTAGGATTAGGATTATGTTTCATTATTTCACAATTTTTGGATAAAAATTGTCTGAAGTACTGAAAAATGCACTGGGTTGCGGGTGCACGTATAGTACGGTTGGCAACCCTACATTAATCAGGGGAATTAAACATGTGTTTTAAGTGTGACGTTCGACGTCTAGATGAAAGCTGAATGGCTCAATACCTTTGTTTTTTTTTTGTAAATTTAAAGCAATAAGTTATGTTTCTATTATATCTATAATATTTTTTATCGAATATGATTTATTTAATTTAATTTGACGTGTGTGAGTGCAAATTTTTAATTAGCCCATATACTGAATAAATGCTTTGACTTTTGACTTTTGACATTGATAACAGTGGTTTTGCAATTAATGTTCGTTATATAGAACGAGATGACGACGATACAACTTTTTACTTTTGTAAAGATTGCCTACCTAGAATGTTATTGGCGTAAGGGAAAAGTGCCTTTACCCAAAAGCAGGTGATACTACGGCTATATTTATGATATTTAAGAAAGAACTTGTCTATGTATCTAAATTTGAAAACATATCCATGTTTTATCTACACATATTATAAATACGCTTGTAACTCTTTTACTCTGACTGTCTTTCAAACGGACAATCAAATCTTACTGAAATTTAACAAGGAGATATTTTATTGCATGAGGATGAACATGAGCTAATAATTTCTTGATGTACGTGAACGAAGTCGCGGGTTGATATCAGCTAGTCCGATATATGTATGATTTTCTAAGGTATGTTATATGGTACAGTACAAATTATTTCAAATAGTATCTCTAGAAATATGGTGATCTCAAATTTGCTACTACTGAAACTGACTCGCGCGGCATTAGAAGTAGTTTCGTTTCGTATAATAAACGATCAAAATAATAAACTATTTTCACTATCTTGTACTACATTACTTTATTCCTAAATTTTCTGTACATTACGCTGTGCAAGAGGGTAGAAAGAAATTCATTGGTCTAGAAAGAACCATTCCAAACTACCGACTAGCACCCTAGTATGACCCTGACGATGCGAAAATGTAGATAAATATAGCAGTATATTGGTGGTCAGATTATACTATTATCATCGGTTACAAATTGTCTGGTTAATGATTAAGATAGTTTAAAAACTAAAACAACCGACTTCCATGCCCCGCAAGTCAATTTCAGTAGCAAGTTTGAGACGTTTATCGTCATATCTCTGGAGATACTTATCAGATATTGATAAAATTACATTGAAATCACATCAGAAACGTACCCTACGAATTAAAAAAATAATCATTCGAATCGGTTCACGATTGACGGAGTAATCGCGTAACATACATACAAAAAATAGAAGAAAAAAATACAGACGAATTGAGAACCTCCTTCTCTTTGGAAGTCTTTTGAAAAAATACCGGTCAAGTGCCTGTTGGACTCGCGCATTGAGGGTTACGTAGCAAATTTTCTTGTCAAAAAGGTTAAAAGACAACATTGCAGTTCGATCACACAGTTAATGTACCAACCGCAAATAACAAGTTTTAGTATCGTAAATTAGCCTCATTTTTGTTATTTCGAAGAAAGCTTACAAGCAATGTGGGTAACATAATACTAGTAGTCTTGTTAATCCCTCCAACTAAGCTAAATATGCATATGTCTGGAGTCGATTCACGTCAAATGTGCAAGGGGTGGGAATCGAACTCACGACCTCTTGATCGTCAGGCTGACGTCTTAGCCATTGGGCTATTGCTGCTTATACCTTTATACGGTTTCTTGATTTTCCCTATATAGTTGCTGTAAGAAAACCTTGCTTATTGCCATATTTGATGTTAACGGGCAGTACCTACCCTATAGGTTTTGATTTTCGTGTGAAATCGCAAATTATGCGAAAATATGCGGCATAAACGGTCATTATCGCGTTGACTTACAAGTTTAATTTTTTCGCAGCTGAAGAAGACCATAAAACCAAATATTTTTTTTAAGTTTCAATATAATACCTTTGACTTGTTCCTGAGAAAAAGGGTCCTGACAGACGGGTAGACAGACGGACAACAAAGTGAACCTATAAGGTAAAGATTCCCTTTTCTTTTTGAGGTACGGAACCCTAAAAAGGTTGTAATAATAAACAACCTGCTGTTAACCACAAAATAACAAGTGAAGATGTAAACTCGTCCTTTTTTTTCTATTAAACCAGTACCTTATAAAACTTTTACAACTCGTCTTGAGGTAAAGTGGGTAGCCGAAGTGGGTGCTTCATCGACCGGGTGTCACCTGGCTGTCTACTTTAATGAAGCCTCAACTAGTAACAAGGGTAATGTATGCAAAGAGCCTAATTCTGAGCCGCAAAATTGTAGATACAGTAGGGATATTAGTTGTTTGTTGTAATTTACGTGAGGTTCGAAAACTATTTATGGAAGTATGTACTGTCTTATAACGGAATACAATTTGGATTGGGGTAAAGACAGTGGTACTATTTTTTAAAAGTAAGTCAGGCGAAGAGTAGGTAATTCATAATTTATTTATTTATTTCATTTGGGTACACTGTACACTTATGAATGTTAGTTTTTTCCATTACAAATTCAAAAATACGATATAATGCTACCACCACCAGTGAACGACCACTCATGAATTCACAAAGAGAAATCCGTTGATGTACGGGGAGGGTTTGAACTAGTGTTTTCCAAGTTAGAAGCTAAGGTACTTTACGCCGAAGGGCCGACCAAATACTACCGTCTAAAATACCAGCCATATCACTTAAAATTACTTTATTTTTCAAATTATTAATTTAATTAAATTATTTTTCTAAGTAGGCCTTAGTCTTCTGTTTAGACAAATCTGAGTTTCCTTACTGTAATATTTCTATAACGGCTTTTACTTACTGCGTAATGAATAACAGAACACCTGTTTTACGGGAGTCGTTCATTAGACGGCCTAATCAAAATGTTGTAATTAACTTTCGGGGGCTGCTGATGATGGTAAAATATATTTTCTTATAAAGTTATCGTTATGCTGAAATTATATTCGCTTGAAAAGGTAAGAATTTGAATATAAATTTCATTACATTGCTCTAAATTGGCACGTCTGGGGTGATAAATAATTTGTTTACTGTAGAGATGTTAAGTTGTTTGCGTAGAAGAATGATGAATCAATATAAATTATAACTTCTAATAATAAAAATTGTAATTGAAATTAGTTAATCGAAAACTAAAATTAGTTAATCGAAATTAGTTAATCGAAAACTAAAATTCACCTTCACAGATGACTTCAACTATAAGTTTCAATATAAAAATAAGATTAAATGTAATTACACAGACGTTATATTGCGGAAATCTTAATCTGATAAACAACCATACACGTGGCGAAAAACCTTTCGCTAATTATTGGAATTCTCGTCAATTAAACGCTTTTTCAACCGACTTTCATATAGGAGGAGTTTTTCAATTTGTTTGTATATTTTTTTCCTTTGTTACGCAATTGTTCCGCCAATTGCGAACCGATTACATTAGTGGGTAGTGGTTTATTCCACTAGTATATAACATACACCATGTTAGTATAAACACAAAAAACTCGTCGATTCTTCGCGCAAGACCGCAAACTATCATATCATATCATATATAAATACAATCTTAGGTTAAAATAAATGTAGGTCAAAATTTATTGAAATACGTATTAATTATTAGCAAACTAGCTGCACCCCACGGCTTTGCCCGCGTTTAAGCCTGGTAAACCTTCCTCTTGAATCGCTCTATCTATTGATAATACCGCATTAAAATCTGTTGCGTAGTATAAAAGATCTAAACCTGCAGACAGCGGAAGTAACTTTGTTTTATACGATGTAAAGATAAGGTGAATTGCTCATGTTAAGAAATCTTAACTTGCCTTGACTCCCCACCCAAGCCAAAGCCACCTTGAACAAAAAGTGAGCACTAAAATAAAAACTGTCAAGGGAAATGCATCATTTTCAAGTTCGTTTCAAATCTCCGCTAGGAACATCCAGAGTGCTTTTACATTAATCTTGTACCAAGTGGCACCCCTGTTTTTCCTTTAATCTGTTCCGGTGGACGTCTGCTCTCTTTCAAGTTAATATTGAATGGAGGATGTAGGTATCTCGAGAGCGTCGAGATTTGTGTACCTACTGTTACCGATTTAATGTACTATCTGTGTATGTTTCATTTACAGCTATATATGATATATAAAGTTACTGATTATTATTACTGCGTTGTTACTGCATGTAATACGTAATGGGTCTGAGTATTTTCCGTGGTAGTTTCGATTTTGATGATACTGTTTTAATAAAAAATACCAATTGTTTTCCTTTTTTGGAAAGCTTAATAAACTAGAAAGTTTTATTAGTAATATCCAGGCTTTATCTATTAGTGTTTTTTGTAACAAAAATTACACTAACCGTAAAAATAATCAAAAAAATAAAAACATTATAAGTCATTGTTATTACATTCTAAGTATTTTTGGATATTTTATTACTTTTTAATCTTTGTCACAAGGTTCCCTACGAATGATAAAAATATTTAATAACATTTAGTCAGCCAATTTTTTTTATTTTATTAAAAATCTCCAAAATTGGGTATTTTTCCAAAAGTTGCTAATTTCCAAATCTCTCGTCAACTATTAATTTTCGCCCATACATTGAGGGGGCTAAATTATATCGCATTTTAGCCCCTCTATCTCCTCCTGCCGGGAATACGTTAAATTACCAATAATCCTGTATATATTTAGCTATATTTATGAAGATTTTGACAGACGCATAGCGGTGGATTTTACACAAGTATTGTCAATAATCGTAGACGGGAAATTAAATAGACAAGACATTAGCGTATGCGAATTAAATAGCTATAGAGATATAATCCGACTAAAATGATGAACACGTGATACATATGCTAGCTATAAGATAAATTAATGAACAATGTAATTTGGTCGGCTCATACATGACAGCAGGTGAAACCCAATGGGCGCACTAGAACTGGGAGCCAGAGCTGGCTCCAAACAATAAAATCGAATATGCAGAGAAGGATAAAAATTGTAATCCATCTCGCTCTCTCATACCAGTGATTTTATAGTTTTATCCTTCTCATATAATTATTGTTATTTTAATACCAGGTCTATTTTAATATACTCTGTCTACGTCAAGAATGTATTGGTTTTAATGAAATTATGCGTTCGCGAGCACTTTGAAACCTTATATGTGCTTATAGTGTTGTTTATAAATACGGGAGTTAGACTACTTTCGACCGTATTCATGAAGATTTTGACGGACAGCTAGTGGTGGATTTGACACAACTAATGTCAATAATGTATCGGTTTTAATGACATCATGCTTCGCGAGCACTGTGCTGTGCACTGAGCACTGTGCTCATGGTATTGTTTATGAATACTAGGGTTACTTTTTCTTCCTCAATTGTTTCGTCGTCAGAAAATCTGACCGTAACCAGTACTATTCTTTATTCTGTGCCGTAACACTAATAATCTATCAGTTACTATCTTCTTTATATGTATATAATTATACTGTACGTGTGTATGTCACTGAACTCCTCCTAAACGGCTGGACCGATTTAAATGAATTTTGGTGTGTGTGTTTGAGTTAGTCCATAGCTGGTTCAGATTCACAATTGGATCCGATAGGTAGCGCTGCGATCGGGCAGGACAACGTCTGCCGGATTCGCTAGTTATTATGTCAATTCAATTCAATATATTGATTTGTCAGATTGCGGTACAATGATATGCACACTTATATAAATGACCGGCACAATCAATCTTTTTGTAGTGTACAAATATTTCATTATCAGAATACAAATGTTCGATTAATCACATAATAATTTCATTACATTGATTTAAAGACATTATTGAATAATAAAAATTACAAAAATAACATGTTTTACAAATCATAGATAGGAATTAAAAAAAAAACAATTAAAATCATGCTCAAAATAATCAAATGTCACTGTCAGTCAGACCAGATGTCAAAAGTGAAATAAAATTATATACCATGTTACCATGTCAGAAAAAGAAAAATAAATAAAAATAAAAAAAATATTGATAAATGTCGAGACGATTAAAAATTGGAAAATAATTGGTTTAATGTTTTGTCATCTAGAAATTCTGTAACCGAGTAGTAACATTTGTTAATTAAGAGTCTGAACAATTTGGATTTGAATTTAAAAATGGATAAGTGTTTTAGTATGTCAGGCAAGTCAAAAGTTAAGATTATGTCAGAGTAACATGCGCAGTGCAGTGACGCGCAATTTTATAAATATCTGATAGACTAGCTACTGATAGACTTCTTTGACCACTATCTTGCCTGGTAGTAAGAGATAATGTGATCAAGGATAGTTAACACGCTAGGCCTAGACTGCTCTGACTCTTAAGGTCTGTGCAGCCGGAACACCGTAAGGCTTTTCGTGGAAAATTTTCTCCTTGATAGTGGTAAGCTTTGTTAGAGGCTTACCTTTTATACAGATGTTTTTATTTTCAATGCTATATCGGTGCTAAAAATGTCTACAAGCTTTGAATCAGTACAACCAAAAATCTAGCAACACGTACGTCTGAGTACTATAAAGCAAAAGACTTCACGATTCGAGCTTTTCACTTCACGGCAAACCAAAACCGACAACAGCAAACTCGCCGCAGAGGAATAAAGTGGAGTATCATGCGGAAATCGACAAAAAACTCGACACTGACAAAAAGTCGGCGAAAATGTCGCAGGCAATGTATTCCCGTTCCTCCCCACTAGTTATATTCTGATAAATGATGGTGTGTACATTCAACGGTATGTTTTGTCGAAATGCCCTCGTTTTTGTTTGTAGTGTTGACTTTTTTTGGAACGGGTTTTAATTCCTTTGTTTTGGCAACATTGAGATTAACAGATTTATTTTTGGTTATGTATTGTTTTAAGTAATTTAAATTATTTGCATATTGATGCAAATCTTATTATGGAATAAGCATACATTTTATTAAAGTTCGAACTTTACTGTACAATTCAAATAATCTATTCAATAAAACACTTTCAAAATCTACGCCATCCTACGTGGTTATGAATAATATTATAAATATTATTTAAGATCGTTTACAAAATGAAAAAAAAAAACGACTTCAAAATGCCGCTCTAGTAATTTTCAGTACTAATTTTGAGGTGTTTATGTCCATAAGTCTTTGGATATACTTATCAGATCTCGATGAAATTACAATGGGATCACCTTGCAAACGGTTCACAAATTGACGGAGTAATCGCGTAACATACATACAAAAAATAAAACCGGCTAAGTCGAGTTGAACTCGCCCACCGAGGCTTTCGTACCAACCAATTAAGCTAGACCTCTAAATTGTATCAGCGCTCATATAACTCAGAGGTTTACCTTCATTGGCGCAAACTATGTATGTATGGGGAATGGGGGGGGGGGGGGGGGTATACACCCTTTAATTTTCAACTTTTTTTTATTTTTTGGAATGTTTCCTTAATTTGTGCTGTAAGACCTTGCTCCTTGCCAAATTTCATATTCTAGGTCAACGGGAAGTACCCTATACGTTTTCGACCCAAAACCTATAGGGTACTTCCGGTTTACCTAGAATTGTCAATTTTGGTTAAAAGCAAGATCTTAGTGCACAAGTAAAAAAAAAATCCGAAAAATAAAAAAAGTTGAAAATTAAGGTACATTTTGGTACTAACAAGTTTTCGCAAAAATCTAAATTTACCCATATCTTTTTATTGTGTTAACTCAAGACCTTGATTTTGATACACCCAATAGGAACTATAGACTTCAGTATCAGGTATAAATTTCATTGTGATAGGTCCACCCGTTCCTGAGAAAATTAGTGGTGACACACGGAGAGACAGACAGACGGACAAGAAAGTGATCTTATAAGGGCTCCTTTTTTTACCTTTTGAGGTACGGAACCCTAAAAACATGCAGACGAATTGAGAACACCCTCCTTTTTTGAGAAGTTGGTTAAAAATATATCATTGGATGCAGACTTTATCTATATCTATACTAATATTATAAAGAGAGAACATTTGTATTTTTGTATGTTTGTAATGATTTGGCTCAAAAACTACTGAATCGATTTGAAAAATTCTTTCACTAATACATAGGATGAACTTTCGGAATGAAAATAGGCTATATAATATCCCGTTTAAATCAAAGGTACATTCGTAGAGACCTAATTTGCAACCTAAGTCGGCAAAAAAACGGTCGAAAAAACATGTTTCTTACGAACGCTGCTCAATTTAAAATAGATTAAAGAATATTTTCTGTGGAAGAGTTATACAAATTAATAAGACCTACAAAAAAGTCCGCGACAGCATATGTCTATCTCTTAAGGTTGACTCACAGTAACCATTTTAATTTTTTTTTTTTGTTAAAAAATATAACATAACTTCCAAGGCTATTTTCAAGTATTTAGTATTAATCCTTATCCAAATAATTACGTTATTTAGCTTGGCCACATATTATAGATTAAAATTGTCATTTACAGCATATAATTCAAATGAAAACTCTAGAAGATATCACGAATTTCACATACACTCATCGCAAAATTAATAAAATATTTGCAGTGAAACCACAGATTAGGTCATAGTTACTGCGACAATATTATTATAAGCTTAGCTACGCTGTAGATCCCCATCGATCACAATCAATTTGAAGTCAATATAGTATAATAATATGATCTATTGTATAAAATAATATTCATCTGTATATATAATAATATAATATTTTAAACCACCCTGACTGATCTATGTATCTATGTATCTATAATCTTTTCATTAAAAGCATTCCAATGACTCTAAACACGACATTTAAAATCTGAGCTGTAAGTTGGTGAGGATTTGAGTATTCTGTAGAGTCCAGGAGTTGTCCCAGCATTAGGTCAATGCTTCCATGTTCTTACAATATCGTTGAAGAAGAAGATTTTCGAATTGATCAGACCTATGAAAGTTGATTTCATAGCGCAATTAACTAGAAAAAAGCTCATAGTTTTATAACGATTGAAAGAATTTTCATGAATCAAAGCTAAGAAAACTCTCGATGAAGACATCTATCAAACAAAAAAAAAACGATGAATAATAAAAACAAAATCGGTTCATCCGGTTAGGTGCTAAGATGCTACAGACAGACACACAGATACACACGTTAAGCGTATATTACCTCTACTTTTTGCGTCGGGGAACACCGTAAGGTTAAAGCGGCAGATATTATCCTTGGTGGTAAGCTTCTTTTTGGTCAATTTAATGATCCCACTACCACTGTACGAAAACTCATGATTCATGAATTCACATAAAACTTTAATTGGTAGGTATATAGCTAGTATTAGAACCAACGACCGTCGGGTCAGAATCAGGGTAACTATCCTTTACGCCAACGGGCCGTCCAATATCACTACGTAAGTATTATAAAACAACGTCCATCACTGCGTTTGTCTGTCTGTTCGCAATAATCTCAATAGCTACTGAAATGATTATCATGTGGTTTTCACCAATAGCCAAAGTGTTTATGAGGAAGGTTTAGGTGCATAATTTGATAAGGTTTCGTGTAAATTTGTTGAAATATGACGATGATTGTTAAGTATGTTCATATTTTATATTCGATGCAACAAACTGATGCAAATTTTATATGCATATTTATTCTACCCGTGCGAAGCCGGGGCGGGCAGCTAGTAATATCATAACCAGCAGATTAGAATATGACTCTGTCTATGAGCAGATTTAAAACCTTTGTAAAATCCAATTTAATGAAGAAATCGTACTATACATTAAATGACTATATGAATGACAAAAATGCTTGGCCTGAATGCCCCAAGCTCCAAGATATAATATAAATTGTATAATAACATAATTATTTGTTGTAACTTTTAAAAAATATTGAATATGAATTAAAACAAAAATGAATTAATATAAGTGACAAGCCCCATAGAGTTTCTTGGTGTTTCTTCTCTGATGGGAGTACTTCCGAAACACCAGTAGATTCAACAGTCAATCAGTTTTCATCTTTTGTTTGCAGATCTAGGGTTACCTGTTAAGACAGTATTATGCAGCTGATAAACGGACAATCAGTTCCATTCGTAATATGATTTGTACATGCAATAAGTCTGCGTCTTATTTATTTATTATGTTTCATTATTTCACCATTTTTTGAATAAAAATTGTCTGAAGTACTGAAATATCCACTGGGTTGCGGGTGCTCGTAATAGTACGGTTGGCAACCCTACATTAATTAGGCGAATTAAACATGTGTTTTAAGTGTGACGTTCGACGTCTAGATGAAAGCTGAATGGCTCAATACCTTTGTTTTTTTTTTTTTTGTAAATTCAAAGCAATATGTTATGTTTCTGTTATATCTATAATATGTTTTATTGAATATGATCTATTTAATGTAATTTGACGAGTGTAAGAGCAAATTTTTAATTTGCCCATATACTGAATAAATGCTTCGACTTTGACTTTGACTTGGAATTACTTATATACACGCAGGCAAAGTTGCGGGATAGATCGGTCGAATCGATCCGGTAAAATAATAGAACTTAAAAACACCATTAAATCGTCGCTCTACGCAAACCATCATGCTTGGTCATTTCTTACATCATTCCAATTTAAAGACCTAAAGTTCCCATATACTTCCAAATAGATATGCCAGCCAAAAAGTTAAAAAGACAAAAGTAGATCGCATTCCACACAATGACTGCGCAACTTTGATTTTTACGAAACAAGTCAACAAGTTTAAAAGCCGTTCTATCGAGTTCCAACTCCGTTCATTACAAGGCTCGCAGCTTGCAGGCATTCCAGCTGAAATCGTTCTTATAACTTTAATACATTCTTCAGGAATCCGTTCAAAGTTTAAGTTAACCATTCGTGGTAAGAACTGCATAACTTTGAACATTTCTTACGCAGCTACACATTGTCGACTTTAGACTTCGAGTTCTATTTGATTTCTAGTATAAATTTATAACTCTTGGCGGACTAGCGGAAGTCCTACAACTAGATGATAACCAAAAAATTGTAATAATAAAAAATAGGATCTGACAAGCCTCCGATGTTAAAGTCGGTTAAAAAACACGTTCACCAATGTATGCTTTACTTTAGTCAGCTCAGCTCGTTGGCAAAAAATTAACTAGATTATGGCTATTGTGATAGAAATTGTACTCATACCCGTATATACAATAATTAAGATAGTTTAAAAACTAAAACAACCGACTTCCATGCTCCGCGAGTCAGTTTCAGTGTCAAGTTTGAGACGTTTATCGTCATATCTCTTGAGACACTTATCAGATCTCAATGAAATTACAATAGGACTACCTCGAAAATATACCGTACCGATTAAAAAAATAATCATTCGAATCGGTTCACAATTGACGGAGAAACCGCGTAACATAAATACAAAAAATAAACACAGATGAATTGTGAAACCTTCTGCTTTTTGGAAGTCTGTTAAAATTTTTTTGAAATATTGAAAAAAAAAACGCTTCAACTATGTAACCTCCATTGAAGTTGGTTAAAAACATGCTATCGATAGTCATGCGTTAGTTAAATAACTACCTGTTAAGTAGTAATTAACATTGCATTCTAGCAACCAGAATTAGTTTCCGAAAATTAGCTAGATGCCACTTGTATCGTACTCAGCTCAACAACATCTGGGAGGCTGAGACTCATGCGAGCAATACATAACACTACTAAAACATTAGAAATTCTATCAATGCTAGATTCCAAGCATTCCAACTTCATATTTACATCTGAAGAACTTAGGAAAAACTTGAATAATGCAGTGACGAATGTTTGAGCAGTGAATTTGCGATTCAAACTTTCTCGTCACTGGTGGCCATATAATTTTATACCTCCTTTTATGAAGACCATTTTAGGCGCACATTTTTATGCGGAGCCACGGTTAGCGCGTTTCGCTGGTACTGACATTTTTTTATTCTGAACTGACATTTAAAATAAGTGGTAGATACGGAATAATTTTTGAGGGTGCCATTTAGACTAACTGGGTTTCAGCATGTTGAATACTTAAACACTGGCCATTTTAGTATCTAATACGGGATTTCAGGTTTCTAAGATTTTTTTTTACTTTTTTTGTAGCAGTTAGGCAAGCGTTTGACCACTATCTCACCTGATGTTATTTGACGATGTTTTCTTATTCATAATCATCAGCTTAATGGCCGGTAAAATAATAGGTTATCATTTTGCTATATTCTTTACTACAACTTTTTGTCTATGGCAATATTTGTCTGAGTTTACCAAAATTGCTGACATGTTAAAACATACTATCACTTTGTAAGATGACGAGGATAAGCATATTAATCGTCATCATCATCACCAGCCGGTATCAGTCCACTGCTGGACTTAGGCCTCTTCCAAGATGCACCACTGAACCTGACCTTCGGCTCTTCTTTTCCGGTCACTGCCAACCACTTTGCGAATGTCGTCGCTCCACCTGGTCACAGGACGTCCTACGCTACGTTTGCCGATTCGCGGTCTCCACTCTAGGACAAGTCTACTCCAACGGTTATTAGTCCTGCGGCAGATATGACCAGCCCACTGCCACTTCAGTTTACTAATTCGTTGAGCTATGTCGATAACTTTAGTTCTCTGGCGAATTACTTCGTTCCGGATTCGATCCCGCAGAGAAATACTGAGCATAGCTCTCTCTATAGCTCGCTTAGCGACTTTCAATTGGTGGACCAGTCGAACTGTGAGTGTCCACGTCTCGAATCTCGTCGAATACCTAAGTAAATCTCAGAATGGTGATTTGATAGCTAGTTTAGAAGACTTTAACACCTTATTTCGTGTATATTTAAGCTTCATTATATTTTCGCTTAAAGCATTTTTTTACCTTTACAAAATCCTCTTTTAGGGTACACGGACACACCGCAGTGTTCTGCGTGCGCGATCTAGGCGGCGATCAAATAGCGCATTAATATACAAATACTACGAATACCGACTGGTTCACACCAAATGCGATCAGAAAACAATTGAAAAGTACTGAGATCGCGCCCGCAGATCGCAGGACGCCGCGGTGTGGCCGTAACTTTAGTTTCACATGTCACGCTTTGTGATCCATTGAATTAGTCTTGTGCGCTGTCTGGAATTTATTCAGTATTTTACTGAATTGAAGGTATACGTACATAATGTTAAGTCCTTCATTATTTGTGGCATGGTACCATACATCTTCTCCATCATACATCACAATCGAACGAACATCAATTCATTTATCAAGCAATCGCTTCACTGATCGTGTCACGTGCATTCCACCATCAATTAAAGGGCGGGTAGATTTGTCAATAAAGCTATGTTCACATTACGCTATGTTTACACTTGGCTTTTAAAATATCTTTAAAGTTTTTTAATATTTTTTATCCTCATAACTCCGGAGATGATTATCTTAGATTATCTTCGGTTAAATTTGAATGAGAACAAACGGGAGGCATACTCTCTGAAACAAAAAAAATATAAACATTTTTTATTCTTTTTCATGAAGTCAGAAGTTTTTTGTGAAGTCGGTTAAAAATGAATTTAGCTGCAACTTTGTGCTGTGTATGTGGGCTAAAAATCAGCGCTTGTTATATTAATTACAGCTAAATCGCTACTAAATACAGCGCTTCTGATCAGTTGGTACGATATTGGCCGTAATTTGTGTGTTGCTTTTGATAAACCTGCCTGATGGCAGGTACCGAAAGTTTGAGAGCAATATTAGCTATATTGTGATGTATAATATACGTGTATTAGGTAAAAACGTACTTGTATTAGGTAAACAGACTTAACTTAAAGCAGTAGGTATTAATATTCCGGCGCATCCTCTGCTTCACTAAGAGTTCTCCCAGTGGGGCTCCACTAAATACCGGCCTGGTTTAGCACATATATATAAGTATAGTAAGTCACGTAGCTAGAAAAGTACGTAATAAATAGAAATAAACTGGCCAAGTGCAAGTCGGACTCGCACTTGTAGGGTTCCGTAACACAGTAGAGTATTCTATGACTATGATTTTTCGCAACTACAAAAATAACTTTGTTTTTATAGTGTTTGTATCAAAAACAAAGTTATATTTGCGGTCGCTATATCTCAGCAACTGCTGACTGTATCTCGTTCAAACCAATTTTCTTTGAAAGTTTTTATTGAGATCTACAGAATATATTTTTTCTAGATTTTTCACTCCCTTACTTCAGAAGTTAAAGGGGGGGGGGGGGGACACACATTTTACCACTTTAGACGCGCCTATCTTTTAAATGATTGATTTTGAGAAAAAGTGATTTTACAAACCTCAATGTCACTTTTAAAGACCTATATACACACCCCATGCGTATAGGTTTGAAGAAAAATACATTTTTTTGTTTCATTTCCATGTACGGGATGCCCCCTTAAACTTTTATATTTATTATTTTTGTATAAAAATCGGAAAGCGGTTTACAGAATACATCTACCTACCAAGTTTTAATTCTGTAGTCCTAATAGTTTCGGAATAAAATGGCTGTGACATACGGTCGGACAGACAGACAGACAGACATGGCGAAACATGGGTTCCATTTTTTGCCATTCGGCTACGAAACCCTAAAAAGAGAGATTTTCTAGTATGGATGCAGGGTTTAGTTCAGTTAGATAGGCGAGCAGCTAATTTCACTAACTGTCAGGAGTACCAAAGTATTAAGACAAAAAGAGACAGATTAGATTATAATTCATTACTTTAGTACAATGTGTGTAATATATTATGTAACATTCTACGATCATTATGATAAATTAATGTATTGGTCTTAAATAAGATATCAGATTATTTATTTTTAAGCTATTTTTATATTGGTTTAATTTTTTAATATATATCATTAATTTTGTTTGTTTTTAAGCGCTATATTTAGCCGCTAATCTGTCATAGAGTCTGTTTGTAGATGATTGTCCTTAAAGCCTAGTGAGAATACAGCTTAAAGGGCGGTCGGATTTGTCAATTAATACTCGTCAGGGTGGCACAAAGAATGTGAACAATGGCGCATGTGAGAGCCCTTGTCGTAATGGATCTTGAGGCTTTCTGCTTTATAGGATTTTGATGGAAGCTTGTGACGAGGAGTTGTTTGTTTTCGATATTTTCTTGTCGTTTAATGTAATGGTTGCCGATTTGCTAGAAGATTTGCTAATTTAAAGGCCTGTAACTTGAGGGCCCGCTGGCGTAATCGGGAGAACGGTCGGCTTTGATGCCGTGGTACCGAGTTCAAACCGCCGTGCATCAATGGATTTTTCTATCGAAAAATGTACGTGCGCTTCTCACAGTGGCTTTCCGGTGAAGGAAACCATCGTTAAGAAACCAACAACCCCCGCATGGTAGTAGGACACTATCTAGTGTCCGCCTGGCCAGCTACCACCCTCAAGTTAGAAAATCTGTCACCAAACATCTAATGTGTTCCGGCAGCTATCCTTGAGAGCCAGTTCCCATTTTAGGCCTAGCGTGCTTATCAGCTTCGACCGCATTGTCACTTACCAACAGGTGAGATAGTGGTCAAACGCTAGCCTATAAAGTATTTAAAAAAAACTAAGTAATAAGACCGAAAGTAAGACGGATAGGAAAATGAACTATAATGTTTATAACATTTTGAAAACATGATTATATTGACTCTGCAAAACTATAGTTTCTCGCAGCTTCTTCCATTTGAATCCAAATTACAGTCATACACAATCTTGTGGTTTTAAACACTGTAAAACAGAACCATCTGCTAGTTAACCAATTCGTAAAAGTTAAGTGGTCATTCGTGTCGAAGTATTATCACTGAAAATATGTGAATGCTTATTTGGGAGATGGGTTGAAATCATTAATTGAAGTTATGTGTTAGTCGCATATTTATACATAAATCCATCTCTTTGTTCCATTGTGATGAATGTTGCCATCAAACGAACCAAAAGGAAAAATACTACCAAAACTGGTTACTAGTTCAGATTTTTTGCCACTGGCAACTTTTTGCAACACACCTTAGTAAAACGAAACGCACTTAGTAAAAAAAATAAATGCTGTAAATTGCCATCAAAGGAGTTTAATTAAAAAAACATATCTCCAAAACTCATTCGATTTTTTATTATTTTGCCAACTATAAGCTCTAAACTACAAGCTTTTAATTAAATTCTAATAATTTGTTTGCAATAAACAAAAATAATGCACCTAAGGGATATACTAGGGTTAAGGGTTTTCTTATTCATCATCATCAACCTAATGGCCGGTAAAATAACGGGTTTTCATTTTGCTATAGTTTTTTTAAAAACATTTTTTGCATTAAGCCTAGTTTGTCTACACTAATATTATAAAGAGGAAAACTTTGTTTGTTTGGTTGTAATGAATAGGCTCAAAAACTACTGGACCGTTTTTAAAAATTCTTTCACCATTCGAAAGCATAGCACAGTATCCACGAGTAACATAGGTTAAATTTTATTTTGGAAAAAAATAGGGTTCCGTAAGATATTTGGGTTTTAGCAAAACAACGTTTGCAGGGTCAGCTAGTGTTCTATAAAGGCGTTTATACCTTGCGTAGTTGATATCGTTCATGTCATGTCCATAGTAACTGGCAGAAAACAAGATAGAGCTTTTTAAACCAATCGCTGACGTTCTTTTAGGTAGTTCAGTTAACGGTCGAAGCCTACGCACTAGTGTTCGGTGTAGTGTTATTTCAGCTATTCATGCCAAATATCTTGTTTTGTTAAAACCCGTAAGGTAGTAATGTTAGTGAGCCATCGTGAGCTCCTAACCTATTGACCTCTTCTTCTGCTAAGTGTTGAACGTTTGATATCTAACTCTACTAAATAGAAGTGCTAAAGAGCAGTCTTACTTTGCTAAGAGTGTGTAAATAGCTACGATTCAGCGTTTCTGTATCCTTGAAAACACTAAAATGCTATGCTATGTGTTTTGCGATATTATATGTTTTAGTTTATATTAGTACGTGTTCGTAGATTTAAGTTAGGATACGATTTATCATCATTATTCTAGTTTCGCCTCAACACTTGTAGGAACTCGTCTGCTGATAGAATGCCTATTATATACTTTAAACGATTCGCGGGAGGGCACTGGTCACTACTACAGGTTTTTTTAAACCTATTTCAGGCACCAGTCTCTCACAACGATAGGTTACATTGTATTATAAACTAACGATATTATTACTAGATCTTAAAACCTTTTTGTTTTGTTTGGGAATAAATGATTTTATTGTTATGTTTTATTATTAATACAATAAGATGTATGCAATTCTTTTAACGATTGCCAGAATGTATATGTAGTATAAACATATAAATAAACTGGCCAAGTGCAAGTCGGACTCGCAGTAGTAGGGTTCCGTACCACACTACAGTATTTTATAAGATCGAGCAAAAAATACAACTATCATTTTTTGCCAGCAAAAAATAATAATTATTAAACATTTTATTTCTTATAACGCCATCTAACGTCTAACAAAGGTATTAATGATCGACATTTCAATATAACGCCATCTATGCGGCGTTTATCTTACTAAGCGATCATAGATGGCGTTACATTGAAATGCCGAAAAAAACACGTTGCTGGTATCTATTATTATTATTAACTTTATTCTGTTTTTAGTATTTGTTTTTATAGCGGCAATAGAAATACATCATCTGTGAAAATTTCAACTGTCTAACTATCACGGTTTAAGAGATACAGCCTGGTGACAGACGGATAGACAGACAGACAGACAGATAGACAGATGGACAGCGGAGTCTTAGTAATAGGGTCCCGTTTTACTCTTTGGGTACGGAACCCTAAAAAGAATATAAAGAAGAATGTAAGAATTTATATGAATTGAGTATATTCTATTGTAAATTTGGTGAAATACACTTTTTATGAAGTTGTCTCAAAAATATTTTTATAGCCATAATCTGAATACCATAAAGCAAGAAAGATCCAAGACATTAAATTCAAAGATTTTTCATGAACTTTCCTTTAAAACCATTGTAACGCTGTTTTATTATATTCAACGAATTCATTTTAAAGCGTCCTCCTCTCTTATTTATCATTTCATATCTGTTTCAGAATCGTATTGAGAAACAAGACTTCATTAGGATTTCACAAAGACTTGTCTAACTGTGAGTGGGTGGTGCAATCAAGAGGCGAAATACGCAAAAAGTAATTTTTGCGAGTTTAGTAATGTCTATCGAAGACTTATGATTTTTTCTATAGATACACTACATTAGCAAATAAACTGGCCAAGTGCAAGTCGGACTCGCACTCGTAGGGTTCCGTAACACAGTTAAGTATTCCATAACTATGATTTTTCGCAACTACAAAATTAACTTTGTTTTTCATAGTGTTTGTATGAAAAACAAAGTTATCTTTGCGGTCGCCATATCTCTAAAACTGCTGACTGTATCTCGTTCAAACCAATTTTCGTTGTTAGTTTTTATTGGGATCTACAGCATATATTTTTTTAGAAATTTCACTCCCATACTTTAAAAGTTAGAGGGGGGGGGGGGGGACACATATTTTACCACTTTCAACGCCTATCTTTCAAATGATTGACTTTGAGAAAAAATGATTTTAGGAACCTCAATGTCATTTTTGAAGACCTATCCATAGACACCCCACACGCATAGGTTTGAAGAAAAATTTTTTTTTTATTCAGTTCTATGTATGGGAAACTTCCCTTAAACTTTTATATTTTTTATTTTTGTATAAAAATCGGAAAGCGGCTTACAGAATACATCTACCTACCAAGTTTCAATTCTGTAGTCCTAACAGTTTCGGAATAAAATGGCTGTGACATACGGACGGACAGACAGACAGACAGACACACAGACAGACATGACGAATCTATAAGGGTTCCATTTTTGCCATTCGGCTACGGAACCCTAAAAATTTAGTCTGGAAGCGATCGCTTTTAGCGATAATAAACTGGCCAAGTGCAAGTCGGACTTGCACTCGTAGGGTTCAGTAACACAGTTTTTATAACCATATTAGTATTTTATATTAGTATTGTATAACTATAATTTTTCGCCCGCCAAAATTAACTTTGTTTTTCATAGTGTTTGTTGAAAAACAAAGTTTTGTTTGCGGTTGCTATATCTCAAAAACTGCTGACTATATCTCATTCAAACCAATTTTCGTTGAGAGTTTTTAATGAGATCTACAGCATATATTTTTTTTAGATTTTATTTTAAAGTTAGAGGGGTGGGGGGACACACATTTTACTACTTTTGAAGTGTCATCTTTCAAATGATTGACTTTCAGAAAAATTGTTTGAGGAATCTCAAAATCTATAGACACCCATGCCACACGTATAGGTTTGATGAAAAAAAAAAACAATGTATGAGAAGCCCTTAATTTTTTTTTTTAATTGTAAAGCCTTTCACAGAATACACCTACCTACCAAGTTTCAACTGTTTAGTCTTAATAGTTTCGGAATAAAATGGCTGTGACATACGGACGGATAGACAGACGGATAGACAGACATGACGAATCTATAATTCCGGGTTCCGTTTTTTGCCATTCGGCTACGGAACCCTTAAAACGCACACTTTACCTTAATTTAGTAAGGTAGTCATTTTTTAGTGTTTAAATAAAGAGTGTTTGAATTCAAATTTAACTTTGACGATTACATTGCTTGCTACTAAAACTAAAGAACTAAAGTATGTACTTTAAATACATTCAAACCCTGTCTCTCGAGACTTGCATCTTGTATAACTTATCGAGAGCGTCTCAAACTGTCTAGATCTAGAGTCTACGGACCGTCTCTAAATCCAAGACTTTAGAACTGGCGCGCTAACAAGACTTATCGCGTGAGAACTTCTTGCTCGTGATTTCTGTATCAATGTGTTTTGACTTGAGTTTCAGCTTATAGTTTTGTTAAAGAGAAGTTGACCTTCGGATTATCATGTAGAAACGAATAAAGTAGAATACCTACGTTTAATTGCACTTATAAAATTATATAGTACAATCGGCGAACTTATCACTAAGTAGCCAGGCAACTGAATAGACATACAATACTAATAACGAATGGTAGAAGTATACCCACAGTGTATTATTATATAGATGAAATAGATGTATACATGTATGTATAGATAAAACCTTTAATATATGAACATATAGTACATTATTTAACTATTTTGAGGCCCGGTGGCGTAATCGGGAGAACGGTCGGTTTTGATGCCACAGGTATCGAGTTCAAATCCCGCCGTGCACCAATGGATTTTTCTACCGAAAAATGTATGTCCGCTTTTCACAGTGGCTCTCCGGTGTAGAAAAAACATCGTTAAGAAACCAACAACCCCTGCTTGGTGGTTGGACACTATCTTTTGTCCGGCCGGCCAGCTATCACTCTCAAGTTAGAAAATCTGTCGCCAAACATCTAATGTGTTCTTGTAACTATCCTTGAGAGCCAGTTCTCATTCTGGGCCAGGCATGCTTACCATCTTCGACCGCATCATCACTTGCCAACATGTGAGATGGTGGTCAAACGCTAGCCTATAAGATATAAGAAAAAAACTGTTAAACAGAAATATTTTCAGATCATCAGTTTAGAGTTAGATATCAAATGAAATTACAGTTTATTTAATAGCTCAAAATCCACCAAATAAGTATGTTAAAAGTAACAAAACAGGCGGCCCACCTAATGGGAAGTGGTTACCTTCGACAATTGCTGGCACGTTGTCTAACTTTTCTAATGACTCTTTTATCACCTTTCTTAAATCAATCTATGATATATCGCAGCGGCAAAAGACAAACCCAAAAGCAGTATAAAAAGGATCACCTTTAACTCTCTAATGACAAAAGTGAAAAGTCCCATTGTAGCATAGTTTGACGTCACCAGTTTCTATGTAGTTCTTTGTCCGATATCGCTTAACTTGTACGAATCCGAAATCAAGCCACTAGAACACGTTCCTCGCCCACGCTCGATCGATCGGGACAACCCTAGAGTTTATATCTATAGAAGCAACCCTAGTGTGTTACTAGGCAATGATGCATCTGTGGTAGAGATTATTGTGCTTGATTATTGAGCTTATTGAAAAATTGTGTTTTTCTAATAGTAACTTTTAAAGGTAAAGGTAAGGTGTAATTTTTTTGTAAGCTTTTGATCCACGTATATATCCCGTAATACAAAATGGAGCTAATTTCTAATATAGATCGCGAGATTTTCAATCAATCGCTTTAAATTATTAGATCTTCAAACGAGCAATTACTGTTATTTGCTTCAAAATTATAAGGTTTATAATATAAAATTAGTAATTGATTTCTGAAGACAATGGAAATAAACTGGTCAAGTGCAAGTCGGACTCGCACTCGTATGGTTCCAATTCCGTACCACAGTACAATATTTCAGATCGAGCTAAAAATGCTAAAATAATCACGTTCTTTGTATACAGGGTGTATACATGGAACATGATTTTTTTCTCTTTTAGTAGTAACATGACGCCGGGAAAAAACATTCTTGTATGGAGATCCCCTTTCACTTTTAATATTATTCTGTTTTCAGTATTTTTGTTATAGTGGCTACAGCAATACATATTTTGTGAAATTTTCAAGTTTCTATCTAATACGGTTCGTAAAATCAAGCAAAAAAACGCAAAAAAACACGTTTCTTTATTAGTTGTTATAGTGCACATAGTAATGCTTTATGAAAATTATAAGTATCTACCAATTACGATAAGGAGATACAGCCCTGTGAAAGGTGGACAGACGGACGGATGGATGGACAGCGAAGTCTCAGTAATAGTTTCGTTGGTACGCTTTGGGTTCGGAACCCTAAAAAAATTGCCAAAAATATAACGATTTGGTCAATTTAAAAAGGGTTAAAAAGTCCGCAGTTAAAATTAAAAACCTCAGAAATATGCCCTTGCTCTAGTTGTTGTTATTGAAATCTAAAACGACTCTCGGGCCTTTTGCGGTTGGTTCGAGTGGCGCTTATCGCGTGGTCGAGGGCACCGAACGTCGCTTATGGCTCGCTTTAGGTCACCCTTCGTTATTTCTGCTTTCCTAGTACTTAGATGCTTCAATAGCAAAATAAAAGATTATTTATTGTAAGTTTGACTATAACAAACGTCAAAAATCTATCAAACTCCATATAAAATTACCGGTTAATAGTTATAGTTACGGTGAAAGTAAGATGGTGCAACTCAGCCTTAAACAGTCAAAGTCAAAGTCAAAGTCAAAGTTTTCGGTTTGCACGTACCTATATCTATATAAATATACCCCAAAACAATCTCACGCAAAAATAAATTTCTGTTTGTAAACAGACGTGCACGTCTTCTACAATCGGAATTGTTGAAAGTGTGAAGGTCTGATTGGAATTGTGTGTTTTAGAAGTCCAATAAAGCAACGAGAATAAGGGCTGTATAACTTGACTTTACTCCATTCGACCTATTAAAAATTCCTTAACCTATTGAAACCTACATTATCAGCAAGTTAGATAGACCACACTTTGCGGGCGAAACCGTGGTCTGCGGGGAGGCTTGCTAGTGCTTAAATATGTCCTCAAGGCTGTCGAATCCACTGTCTCCAAAACACTTACGGCTTTATTACTCTATGAGTACCTATATTATTAGCGACCGCTCAAATTATCTTCATAATTTCATTCCCAAGCTTTAGATTTCCCAGAGTTTGTTTATTTTTCTATTTTTGGGTAAATGTGGGGAGAAAATGGCAAGGTTAAGTGCGGTTCGTGCGTGCGTGTATAATCTTGTTTTGGATGGAAGTAGGAGGTTGTGTTTTTACTTTATGGCGTACGTAAAGATATCCTCTTTTTAGTCACGTTTTTAATATAGTACTATGAAAGGAATTTTGTATTCTATTATATTTTTTTATTTCAGATAGGCAAGCAATGACCAAGTGACAATGTAGCATGCAAACCCAAAAGATGTCTGTTCACTTGCGATTCGAAGACCTCTGGGTCGTAAGCTACAAATAAACCATAAGTCAGGAAAAGTAACTGCGTTATAAAAATGACCCAACAAAAGTCGTGTCCAAGCACGCGGGGTTAAAAGTCGTGTCCAGCGCGTCATTAGGCGGACATTTGTCTTGTTTGACTCAACTGTCATAACAGTCATTGCAGCACATGCGCGAACCAATCCCTGCTTTCGTTCCGAATTTAAATCAATCTCCAAGCCAATCATTTGTAACTTCGAAAGTGATTCTTATTTTGAATCTACGTCGTTTTGGTTTGAAGAGGGCCACTTTTTGTGTAGAATTTGTTCTGAAGTAGAGTTCCTGACTTGTGAAAGTCACAGACACTGGCAAGGAATTCCATAGGTAGAACCTGTACTAAAGCATATATTTTTATTCAAAGCGTTAACTTATATGATATTGCTATGTTTACTTGATGATTGTGATTGGTTGAATTGATGATCATGATTTGTTTCATGATTTTACGTGTGTAAAGCACAGCATAGTACTAATATACGCACATAGAGGCATACATGTGCGTATATTTATACTGGCTACATACTGAATAAAGAATTTACTTTGATGTGATGATTTATCACTCAATTTATGTTACTAGCACAATGGCAAGAAATTCTAGTAATATACGATGGTATAAAACACTTTAAACTTACTTTGAATAATGCCACCAAAGCCGTGCACCATATAACAGTCCACAGTATTACTTAACGACATGTGAGCTAAAAATGTAAATGCCTTTAAAATCCTATGTCCCACTAGTTGATTCAGACGCTTTATACAAGATCCCTCATATCGATAAAATTGTCGCATAAAATGTCCGGACGAAGTTAAAACACAATAAACTTCGGGCTAGTGTTGTCACCAATACTAAGATACGACATTCAAATGAGCAAAGCTGCCGTGCGAATAAATAAAACTTTGTCGTTATTTGAGCTTGGTGGTAAAAAAAAAATATTATTAAATTTGCCCTAAAAAGTGTTCTGTTTAAGCTTTATAATATATATATATTTATATCAAATAGGTTAGCGTTTGACCACTATCTCACTTGTTGGTAATTGATGATGAAGTCGAGAATGGCAGCATGCTAGGCCTAGAATAGGAACTGGCTTTTAAGGATAGCTGCCGGAACACATTAGATGTTTGGCGACAGATTTTCTAACTTGAGGGTCGTAGCTAGCCAGGCGTATATATATATATATATATATATATATATCTAATATACAAAATTCTCGTGTCACAGTTTTCGTTGCCATACTCCTCCGAAACGGCTTGACCGATTTTGATGAAATTTTTTGTACTTATCCGGTATCTATGAGAATCGGCCAACATCTATTTTTCATCCCCCTAAATGTTAGGGGTAGTCCACCCCTAAATATTTTTTTTTATTTTTTAGACAAAATTTTTAATTTCTATTTTTTTATGATACAACATACAAAAATACATATAATCCTTAATTTTCACCCTTCTACGATCAACCCTTATTTTTTAATAGCCATTTATTTATATGGCAAAACAACGTTTGCCGGGTCAGCTAGTATATATATATATATATATATATTTATTTATTTAAAGTTGACATATGTAAAATATAAAAATATATTAACTTTTACCTTAAAAATACTTATTTTGTGGTTTCGTTTGCAAATCTTCTCACAAATGCATCGAAACGTGTGACACATGGATAACAATTAAGATAGTTTAAAAACTAATACAACCGACTTGCATGCCCCGAGAGTCAGTTTCAGTAGCAAGTTTGAGACATTTATCGTCATATTACTGAAGACGCTTATCAGATCTCAATGAAATTACAATGGGACAACCTCGAATGTACCCTACTAATCTAAAAAAAAAATCATTCGAATCGGTTCACAATTCACGGAGTAATCGCGTAACATACATAATATATAATTAAAATAATTTAATTAATAAGGTTCCAACGAATTGAGAACCTCCTCCTTTTTTGTGAAGTCGGTTAAAAAGAAAAAAACAACAAAACAGACATACGAATTGTGAACCTCCTACGTTTTGGAAGTCTTTTGAAAATGTATATACACATTATATTTTTTTAATCTAGTGACATTGACGTGATTTCCAGTTACGTCCACTTGATTTTTTAACAAAAGCCATAAGTAGAAGAAGAAGATTTATGTTTTCACAGAAATGTACTACAGGAATGCAATGATCATAGCCAGGTATGTTGAGACAAATTTTGCCATTCCTCGACCTCGCAATTTTAGATTGGAAAAATGCTAGCGCTCATTGGAAGGCATTTTGCTCATTTTCCACACCCCACTTTCACAATTTTCCGACTCAATCTAGTGCGATAGAGTAGTTATCTAGACTGAAAAAAATAGCAAAACTTTAAGTGGAAAAATCCCGCCACAACCTTTACGCCAGAGCCCTAAGGCATTAGGATGTTACACACGTTCTTTAATTTCACTGGACACTTAGCTCTTAAAACGTAAACATGTCTTATTCGCTCTACAGTCGGCGTTTTTATTACACAGATTTTTTTTTTTTTTTTTGTAAAGATTACTCGCAATGTGTGTTGCACATTACTAGTATTCTTGTTAACCCCTCCAACTAAGCTAAATATGCTTGTGTCTGGAGTGGGTTCACGTCAATAGTGCAAAGGGTGGGGTGGGGATCGAACTCACGACCTCTCGATCGCCAGTCCGACATCCTATCCATTGGGCTATTGCCGCCTTGTGATTTAATTATTATATTTTAATTTCGTTAACATCACGGGTCGTTGAACGCCCGGTCCTTTGCAAGGCATTGACGGAGCCAAAGCCAACGTCAAGAGGCCCTTTACAAAGATAAACTTAAATGCTATGATTTGTGGATGGAGAGATGAAAAACTATAAAAAGATGGTACATTTTTGTCATGGCTATGAATGTGTTCTACTTGATGTCTGTTTACTGGTCTATGGGATGAGGTACGGCACCCGCCAATTATGCGGACCGTTATATTGGCGCCGAGGGGCAACATTGGCGTGGATAGCTAAGGGTGTTGAGAGGTATGCTGCACTTTCACTAAACGCTACTAGCGGCTTTATGCCTTTAACACTTCCACCCTGGAGCTTAGCTTAGCTTTATATTTTAATTATTATTATTTTTTTATTATTTAAATTATTATATATTAATTAAATTGCGAAATAATTCTTCGGAATTATAAGTCTAAAGCACCATACTCACATACGGTAGTGCTCGAAAGTGAGTCTGCTTATTCGAGCTTTAAATGTTGCAGTCTATAAATATGAAGATTTTTTAAACTCGCTTTTGAGTAAAACTATCGAGTAATATCGTAAGTTCGTTATACTTTTAAGGTACGGACACACCGCAGCGTCCTGCGATCTGCGGTCGCGACATTTCAATTGTTTTCTGATCGCGTTTGGTGTGAACCAGTCGATACAAATACTACTGTGCTATCTGATCGCCGCCTAGATCACGCACGTAGGACGCCGCGGTGTGTCCGTACCTTTATGCGGTAGAGATTGACTTTACTCACTCGAACTTCCAGTATTGGTACAATAGAATACATGGATTTTATCCTTAGACTAAACTGACTTGACTGAAAATGCTGGCGTGTGAAACAGTACAACACTAGTAACAGAGCGCCCGTTTCCCCCCCCCCTCCCCACAATAAAAATAATCACAGGTCTCTCAGACCCACGTATAAAATCAACAATGTTAACAGTAAAAAAGAGATATTTAGGCTCACCGTTGAAACTTTATAGGGTAATGTCGTTACTTCTCATGATTGCCTTTGGGATAGTTTCCACACTTTCTAGCCCTTTTTTCCTTCAATTATTTTGGGGTTTCTGGAATAATTCAGGAGGCTTTATTACTTGTACTATCGTTACCATTGGTGACTAGAGATGTATAGAACTAGGCAGACAATATAACACAATGAGCTGATTGTCGGCTGTAATCGTCTTCTTTATCGCCTTACATACTCATACAATAAAGGTTTTGATTTCACTAGTCTGCCTGGGGCGTTGCGGTTCTCTGTTAGTAATTCAATAATAATGTAAAAAAAAACGGCCAAGTGCGTGTTGGGCCAAGCGCAGTGTAGGGTTCTGTAGTAGCCCGTTATTCAATGCAAGTCTTTACCCTTTATAAACAAGCAACTAGGTACTTCTTCTTTGTCACTTTAAAGGATTTATTCTAAGGATTTTGTATTTGGTACAAAATTATCCAATACCCAAGTACAACGGCTATTACTGCTGACTATTACTATTACTATAGTTTTTTTTAAAGTTCATGAAATGCACTATTATCACGAATTTTTCTAGATTGTTTAAGCCTGCAGTTTAGCTTCTAGAGGGGGGGGGGGGACGCCCTACTGGAACAAAAATTTGCACTTTAAAGTTTAATATTTCGTAAATGGAGCATTCAATCGAAAATGGTATTAGCAACCCTTCAGTCATTTTAAAATACCTATTCAAAAAAAATTCATCCCCACTTCTTATGTAGGGGAGCTACCCTGAAAAAACAAAAAAAAGACAACATTTTATTTCAGCACTTTGTCGGCGTAATTTATATACATACGCCTACAAAATTACAGCTTTCTAATATTAATATTCTCTTAGCAAAACCTCGGACAGACAGACAGACGGAGGTGCGAACTATATAGGTTCCTTGTCAGGACTACGGAACCCTAAAAACACAGATTTGTAAAACAAAGCATCTCGATCGATGTCGTTCAAAATTCACGGCAATCCAAAATGTCCGTATCTGTTATCTTTGCGGTCACCACATCTCTTAAACTGCTGATTGTATCTCGTTCAAACCAATTTTCGTTATAAGTTTTTATTGAGATCTACAGCATATATTTTTTTTAGATTTTTCACTCCCATACTTTAAAAGTAAAAGTTAGAGGGGGGGGGGGGGGGGGAAGGAACACACATTTTACCACTTTAGACGCGCCTATCTTTCAAATGATTGACTTTGAGAAAAAATCTATCCATAAATACCCCACTCACCTACCTACCTACCTACCTACATAGGTTTGAAGAAATTTTTTTTTTTGATTCAGTTCCATGTATGGGATGCCCCCCCTTAAACTTTTATATTTTTTATTTTAGTATAAAAATCGGAAAGCGGTTCACAGAATACATCTACCTACCAAGTTTCAATTCTGTAGTACTAACAGTTTCGGAATAAAATGGCTGTGACATACGGACGGACAGACAGACAGACAGACATGACGAATCTATAAGGGTTCCGTTTTTTGCCATTCGGCTACGGAACCCTAAAAATTGAGTTTAGTGGATCATTTTCTCCAACAATAAAATTACTTACTGTACGTTAACATCTTTGTTAAAATAATGTCGCCACGGTAATATAATATTACCGTGACGTCGCTATGGTTAGTTCTTTTACGTGACAAAAAAGGATAGAAAATCTAAAAGTAGCCAATCATGGACAATAGTATTCTCCTTAATATGGTCGGTGTGCTAATATTTACGGCCGGGCATTGTTGTTATTAGTTCACGTGTTTCTTTATGATATTTTCTTTCTTTTCTTCTCTCCTGGTAGATAATATTATGGCGATGCCTCGATTGAATGTTGCCAGTGAGCCATATAGCGGACTTAATACGTGTGAATCCTTGTTAACTAGCTCGTGTTAGTGTGTCGTTTTATCTCTCGGGTCTTTATCTTATTATCATATAGGTATTATGCGTTGTGCCTTGTTGTGACGTGAATTCTTACTATACATAAATCTTTCTTTCTTTTTATTATCTGGCGTTTTTAATCTATTTAATGTTGGTATATGGGTTATGTTGTAAAAACATTAGCATAGGAGTATATTTTTGTAGTAAGACATCTGCCTGATTTTCTTTGAAAGTACAGTAACTGTTCTACGTATGTAAGAAGTAATAAGTGTGTAATATCTCTTTCAATATCTCCAGAGATATTGAGATAAACATCTCAAACTTGGTACTTAAATGACTAGCGTGTCAAATATTATGTTTTTTTGAAGTGTTTCACACTTTATATTTTTGTAAATTGTTAAACACAATCCAAAATTTCATCGTACCGACGGGACTTGAACCCGCAACCTCCGGAATAACATGTTCCGGTGCTTTGCCAATTAAGCCACGGTGCGAAGTATCGATACGACGAAATTAGTGGATTGCATTTGTTAACCCAATTATGCATTGGTGGCGCCATCTATGACTACTTATTACGTAAGTTAATCATTCGGAAGAAATCATTACAGTTTTCAAATCCAATGAGAGATGTTGCACTGCGTAAATCAAATATTATGTTTCTTTGAAGTGTTTCACACCTTATATTTTTGTAAATTGTTAAACACAATCCAAAATTTCATCGTACCGACGGGACTTGAACCCGCAACCTCCGGAATAACATGTTCCGGTGCTTTGCCAATTAAGACTAGCGTGTCATTTAAAGTCGGTTCTTTTAGTTTTTTAAACGATCTTAAATCATCTATATAATGATGCTTTCAGAAATAATATTACATTTAACAATTTTGTGGTAATGAGCTAAATGACGACCAGATTGAAGACGTTTTAAAGTATTAAAAATATGAATATGAAGTGGAAAAAGCGAAAGAGGTGTGTCAGGATCGTATCATGTGGAAAGAAGTATTTTCTGTCTACACCAACGGGAAAAATGTATGTTACGTACGACACAGAGCTACACACACGACGATAAGGCTCACTAGCATGTCTTGGAAGAGACGTCATAAGCAGTGGATAGATATAGGCTTATTATGGTAATTAAGATAATGCTAAATCTGAGTTGTAAAGAGTTGTTGAGGTGTTAAGTCTTTACTTTTAACAGGTTTTATTCAATAAATATTTGATGAAAAAATTATGTTCCCGAATATTTTGTTTTCAATACATTACTACTATTGCATGTTAACGTAGACTACAGTTTATACAAATTGCTAATGGAATTGTAACAGCGGTGGTGCGGTGATTGAATATCGGTTTTCAATTAATTGGTTATTCGTTTTGTAACGTATAAATTGTGTGCCTTGTGGTTCCTGTACAGCTGATTAAAATCCTTGTCGTTTTTAGCAACTCATGCTTTTTAACCGACTTCAAAAAAAGGAGGAGGTTTCTCAATTCGACCGTATCCCAAGTGTGGTACCATGGTAATTTTATCGAGGTATGATAAGTATCTCCAGAGATATTGAGATAAACATCTCAAAATTGGTACTAAAAATGAATAGCGCGGCATTGAAGTCGGTTGTTTTTTAGTTTTTAAACGATATTATTTAAAGCTGTTTTTGTGAGAAAATTTCTCAGAACTAGTCAATTGTAGTATTTACTAGCAGTGCCTCGCGTTTTCATCCGCGTAATTCCCGTACCCATGAGAATAATGGTATAAAATATAGCCTATGCTACTGGCCAATAATGTAGCTTTCCATTAGTGAAAAAAAATTGTAATCGGTTCAAAAGTTATTGAGTTAATTCGTCACAAACAAACAAACAAAACAATAAAATCTTTCCTCTTAATAATATTAGTTTGAATTATTTATTTATTATTATAAATAGCCAATTAAGCATTAGCTTGCATTTAGCCAAAAATTACGGAGTCATTTATTTATCTCAATCTCTTTATTTTTACATCATACAGGCTATCGTTTGACCACTATCTCACCTGTTGGTAAGTGATGATGCGGTCGAGGATGGTAGCACGCTAGGCCTAGAATGGGAACTGGCTCTCAAGGATAGCTGCTGGAACATATTAGATGTTTGGCGTCAGATTTTCCAACTTGAGGCTGATAGCTGGCCAGGCAGATACTAGATAGTGTCCTACCACATGCATCCACCTTTAAACATCACATTTTATCCCGTGTCATATATTTTTGTATAGAAATGTGTTGAAAATTCTTAGAAACAAACATAGCTTAGACGCTGTAATGGCCAAACAATCCTGAAACTAAAATGCATTAAAATCTTTGACTGTTTGAGCATTGTAATGATAAACAAACCAACCCACTAACATCATATTTTTATGATGCGTTGACGGCGGCATTCATGGAGTTTTTTTTACGAACGCATAGCAGAGACACAAGTTATGTCAATAATGTATTGGTATGATTGACACCATCCGTTTGCCAACACTATGAGACATTAAAGTTTTGTTTGTGAATACGGTGTGAATGGAGGTACACAACGTATTTGTTACCGTAGCTGTCAGCGATTTTAAGCTGCCGATAATGATGAATTCGCCTTATAATCACTACAAGCTCATTAGCGCGACATTTCTGGTCCCTCAACCGAAATTAATGCTTCTCAATGTAATCTCCGTGAACAATATAAGCCTCTTAAATCATTTTTGGAACAATCTTAAAGTTCGCCTGATGAAAAAGAATCGTTGTTTCATGAAGTTGGAGTTTTGCAAACTTTGTTGCCATGTCAAGAGCTGTTGCTACTTTCGGTAATGGCTGAAATTGATGGGCTGTCGAATAGCCCATTTACATGACAAAATGTAAAGTGAAAAGTGCTTGTAAAGATTTTGCAAGTGACAAAAAATTTAAACGATTTTCGTGTTGGTTTAGAGTAATGATCCGTATTGCTTTAGAAGTTGTTTACATAAACTTTTTGTAAAGAAATAACAGATGTAGGGTATAGAAAATATAAATAAATATTTTTTTACTTAGGGGTTTCATTTTTTTTTTAATATGATATAGTCTAGCGTTTGACCACTTTCTCATCTGTTAGTAAGTGATGATGCGGTCGAGGAAGGTAGCATTCTAGGCCTATAATGGGTTCGGTTCGGACTGAATCTATTTGATATTATAGATGTTACCTACTCAAATGTATAATTGCGCTACCTCGTCGATCACATTTTTACGTTATTATGCTTAACATGTTTATGTATTCAGAGTTTTTAAGAAACTATTGGCTCCAGGTGAGATAGTAGGCAAATGCTTGCATATCTACTATATAAAAAAAAAATTTCGAGGAGGGTAATGCTTTTTGAGATCGAAAAACGACGGTCAGTAACTACTGATAGACTACTGACCATACTACTGTCTACAATTTACACATAACGATTTATAATTATGGTGACGCGTGGAGGGTTTTTATCCATCTACGTGGTGACGACAATTTAATTTCTCATTCATTTTATTTATTTTTTGCAGGTAAGTCTCGATCTGTCGATGACGCAACCAAGGAGGACCCATGTCTTACTGGTAGGCCTCAGTTTTTTTTACTTTTAATAAGTTACTTGCAGCAAAACATATACCTCATGGACGGTCCGCACACCCTGGCTAGTTGATAATACGTAATCTAACTGTATCAGTAAAACTCAGTAATATAAATTTTAACTGATATATTGTAGAAAACTTATGATATTGATGATATGATAATGAGCCACGAGGTATGATTGATTACCGAACGCGAACTGATTCGCTGCTAATGATTACTGACACAAGACGTGATCAAAGTGCTTGGCTGACACTAATTAAGTGGGACAATGTACGTGCTCGTACACCTCATTTACACGACTTGATGCTTGCCGCAAGGTCTAGGCTACGCGGCAAATAAACTGATAATAGAACGGGTTAACAAGAATACTAGTAATGTGCAACCCACATTGCGAGTAATCTTTATATGAAAAAAAAACGGATGTACTTGTAGTCTACCAAGCCACATCTATATGATAAGTTTTCAAAATTATGGCAGGTTTTCGCCTGTTTTGCACACATACTAACTGAACGCAACTAGATTTGATTATCCTATTTTTGTATTTGAGCACAAAAAATTTTTTTTTTTTTTTTTTTTATCTGAATTTTTTGTAAGGGCTTTGAGTCGCTTAGCGACTATGTCAGCCCTATTGAGTGCATACATTTTCTCTTACACAACATGATTTATGGAAACATATAAATTCCTAGCCGAATCACACTCAGGTGATGATAGGATTGTTTGAAAAATGCCCATATCTAAAATATTTATATCATAGTTTTGAATGTTATCTCTATTTTATTATAGAGGCATGACAAGGATAGCTCTATTTTTAGTGCTGTTAAATTTTGTAAAGTCGACATAAAAAATAGAATTCACTCTCGCAAGACTCGAGTTGGTATCGTTGAATTTACACGTAAACTGTTTTTATATTCAAATAGTTGATTAAAATCGCATTCACAAAAAAATACAGCTTCTTCCACGTGACAAAACGCCCCTCGCGTTGCCTTACTTAAAAATAATAAATACTAATACGTGTCTTACGTTCATAGATAGTTTTCAGAAAATGTAACAGCATTTTTTTTTAAATGCTTAGACTGTAACTGTAAATGGGATGATTGTGCGGCATTGTGAACCCATTTGGTAGGCTACTATAGCCGGATAGTAAAAATCGAATCATGTAAATGGCTCATCTATTTTTGCAGCATGTTGCATGACTTTGCATAATTTTAAAGTTTTGGCAGTTATTCAATTTTCTATTCAGAATTTGACATCTTTTCTGACCGAATTTAAAAAAGAAGACATACTCTTATTGTCTGCGCTTCCTCAACTAGATAACTAATTTTATCATAATTTCTTTCAGAGATCATACATACCTGCAGTATCGCTCTTTTATATACATTTTATTAAGATTTAAAATTGATATTTTCAGAAATATGGAGTAAAATACTTCGGCTGTGGGGAACAAAAACTTTCGCATACAGAGATGTTTTTTTGAGTTTTCAAACGATAAGATTATGCGTGTACTTATTATCCTTTTTACCCGACTACGGCGAAGCAAAAACGAGGGAAGATAGCCGTAGGCTTATGTCACCTACCGTAACAAAACAATACACTCTGCAAAGTAGCATACGACCATGGGTATCCTCTGAGCACCACTAAGAATTTTTATGAAATACAATAAAATATTTATTACAAGTGAGTTGTTTATATTATACACGATACATATTGAATAGTTTGTACATAGCGATCTCAGATGAGAATATTTTCTTGTTTCATACTTTTTAGAGTGTGATTTTCAGTAGTCGGGTTTTAGTTTTTGAACTTATTTTTTATTACTGTAATATTTTTCAAGATATACCTACTTAGATTGTATAATACTCTAAGCACCCCTTTAAGAGAAAAAGTTTTCATAAGCTTTACAAGACCTTGTAAATTGAATAATCACTATTTCCACCGATTCTGAAGTCTCTATTGTACCCAAACAGCTTAAGTCAGACTTAGAATTCAAAATATATATTTCACAATTAAAACAAAGACCGACTTCAAAATTCAAGGACGGAATGAGTTATTAAAAGATGTTTATTGAGAACGTCGTAATTAATTTTTCCTGTTCTTGTTCCTTTGAGGATTGCCTGGACTTTTCTGTTGCTCCTAAATTCTTTTGAATTTCCTTCATGAATTTTTTATTTTGAGTACGCTGTGTATGAAATATTTCGTCTTCATTATTTCAAGTTGCAATGAACGAAGTTTTCAATTGCCACCAATATAATAAATGCGAAAGTCAGTAATTGATGTAAAGTTCTCGTGAGTTTGATTTACGCTTATATTTTCCAACTTTGATACTCAGAAAATAAATGTTGAGAATCTCCACGTATGTTTTGTGCATATCTGATGCATATTCCCGGGGAGTTTCCGTAGCGAGATCGCGACGACCGCTCATGCAGTTTATTTTCTGTTTCAACTCCATTGCTAAATGTTTTATGATACGGTATAGTTTTGGATTGTATATTAAAAAGAAGACATTCTTTAAATCATAATTCGATTTTTTGTAATTTTAAAAACTATGTATATTTATAACTTAAACTATAAAATTCACACTTACTAAAATAATCCTCTAAAGAAAAATCTCTCGTCCGAGATTCCTCCTAAAATAAACGATGTGTTAAGTCCATTCTTGGCTTAAGGATGATTTCAAAGAAATATAACCATAAATCATGGGTTTGCCAGAAGGTCGTCTTACAAGTTACGAGCTAATTACGCTAGCCCGCCATCCTTTAATAAGTAATACGAGACCGACGCCTACGTTTGAAAGGACTGCCTTTACACCGTGGTGGTTAGAAAATATTTCGGTATAAAAATTGCTTATTATAGTGGTAGGATAGGATTGTATATGAGATGAATGTACCATGAGATGATGTATCCAGTGAATGTACAGGCTACAAACTACCAATTATTATACTCACTACTGTTTGTTAACAACTGTCTCGACCTTGGTTTCGGTTTGGTTGGACCTTGCATGTCTGATGCACTTATTAGAGAGTTTACACAGCAAGATCGCTATGACCACATAGTGTAGTGAGTATAAAGGTACGGTCACACCGCGGCGTCCTGCGATCTGCGGGCCCGATCTCAGTACTTTTCAATCGTTTTCTGATCGCGTTCCGGGTGAACCAGTCGGTACAAATCTAATCGCCGCCTGGATCGCGCACGCAGGACGCTGTGGTGTGTCCGTCCTTAATAGTCGGTAGTTTATAATCATGATTCAAAATCACGATTAATTGCAATAGCTAAAATATACAAGCTCGGTTAAATTTTGTTAGGTTTAATTTCCGTCACATTTTGTTTTCCTTCAATAAATATACTTGCGATATTTCCTTTTTTTGCAAACATCAAATGACTTTTTTACTCCAAATAAAATAGTCCTCTATTTTCTAGTTTCTTACAGAATTGCCTATACTGATTTGACTTGTATATTAGTGTCAAAACTACGGCGACTGCTACACTGTTTTGCTGAGTTGAATTTTGCAAATCCCAAGTATTGCATTAAGCCATTGCAAATATTAATTCAATTCAATTAAATTAATTTATTCGCAGACACAAAGATCCAATATTGTTAGTAATACACAAATAAATATTCTTAAAAATAAATGTTGTTAACTTTATTAAATTATTACAATACGATGGTTATTATTATTATTCATTTTAATTATTAATTCATATATATATATATATATATATATATATATATATACATTTTTATCATGCTTTTATTAGCTTCAATTATTGATTATCAGCCGGTGTAAATCCACTGCTGGACATAGGTCTCTCCCAAGGTACGCCACTGAGCCCGAACTACTAAAAACAGAATATAGATAAAATCTAAGGAAGGTCCCCATACAAGAAACGTTTTTTAAAGATGTTGGGTCGATCTTATGAATCGCATTAGATAGAGACAAAGCATTTGCTAATAATATGTTTTACTATGGCTGCTAGCGTAGCGTAGGACGCCCCCAGGCCAGGTGGAGTGACGACCTGCGAAAGGCGACTGGAAGAGACTGGATGCGGAAAGCTGAAGTTCGAGCCACGTGGCGTTCCTTAGGAGAGGCCTACGTCCAGCAGCAGACTAATATAGGTTGATGATGTTGATGATGATGGCTGCTATGACAACTAATGATAAAAATTAAATTAAATTAGGAGTTAACTTAGAATTACTGTGATACGGAACCCTACGTATGTAAGTCCGACTCTCACTTGGCCATGTTCATTGTATATTACTTATTCTAAGTTATAAGTCTACGAGACCCTCAAAAAGTAAGTCGATATCAATATTGTTTCCTATACATTTAAATATTTTTTGACAACGTTACCAACTCAGCAGCTGACCCAGTTTCGAAGATAAATGGTTCAAGGTAGCAAGCACATTTCTGCCTAAATACACAGGTCGTTTTTATCCGAATCAACAAGTTATAACAGATGCTATTTCTTTGTGTTTTTATTGACGAATTTTATTTTATTACAGACGGAATTGGGTTAAAATTTGTAATTTGAGGTGCGGTGAATATTTCGTTTGTGTAAAAAATGTGTTTTAATGTTTGCGAGGCATATGCTATGCTTTGACTTTTAATGCAACAAGCATACAGGAAATATCAGTTCATCATCATCAACATAATCAGCCGGTATCTGTCCACTGCTGAACATAGGACTCCGAAAGTTACGCCACTGAGGCCACCATCTTTGGCTCTTTGTTTCTAGTCACTGCCCACCGCTTTACGAATGTCATCGCTCCACCTGGTCACAGGGCGTCCTACGCTACGTTTACCGATTCGTGGTCTCCACTCTAAAACCAGTCTACCCCAATGGTTATCGGTCCTACGGCAGATATGACCAGCCCACTGCCACTTCAGTTTGCTAATCCGTTGAGTTATGTCGATCACTTTAGTTCTCTGGCGAATTACTTCGTTCCGGATTCGATCCCGCAGAGAAACACCGAGCATAGCTCTCTCCATAGCTCGCTGAGCGACTTTAAACTGGTGAACTAGTCGAACGATGAGTGTCCAAGTCGATGCGTGTTATTAAAATTTGTAATTTTATTGTACCCACGACAGAACAGAGATGGTATATGAAAATCCATGTTGCTATTTTTCTCCAAAACCACTAGTCCGATTTGATGCAGTGTTCAGTTATGGTTACGTATAAACGTTTCAAGTAAAATGTAAATGATATTATAACTTTTAACTAAATTGATTATCCTAACAGTCGGTAACAACCTATACTGTATTATTGTAAAACTCGCTGAGCGACTTTAAATTGGTGGATCAGTCTAACAGTGAGTGTCCACGTCTCGGCTCCGTTTGTCATCATCACCAAACCAGTCAAATATCAGTTATATGCATGTTATTTTGATAAATGAAATAGTAAAAATATGAGCCTTAGGTGATCTCTTGTTATAGTTACAAATATTAAAATACGGTACTTATCGCACCTAAAACATTAATATTTATTTAACTCGACGTTTCGACCAAGTTGCATTGATCGTGGTCACGAGACGACTGGAGTCCAGGATCTTGGTCATTAGACGACTGGAGTCCAGTCGTCACGTGACCACGATCATGCAACTTGGTAAAACGGCGAGTTAAATAAATATATATTTTTTTAGGCGCGATAAGTACCGTATTTTAATATTAATAACTATGTGTACAAATCGAGAAATTTTAAAATTTACGATCTCTAGTTATTGCTAAATAAGACAACAATAAGTTTTGATTTTAGAATTTAGTATCAAAACGTGCTGGACCCAATTTTCTAAAAATGTATCTACCATAATCCTGGCCTATATTAAAAAAAAAACACTTATTGAAGACAATATAAATGCTTGTATATTGAATCAACACGTGGCGTCTGAAATAATGTTTATGGTTAAAGATGATGCGATCACCATGAATGCAAATATCAACATCAATATTGTAAACGCGAGAGTCAGTTTGTATAGTTGTTTGTGTGGGACCTCTTCACGGTCAAACGGTTCAATCGAATTTGTCTATATTTTATACATAGGATTACTATGATACTATAATAATAGGACATAAGATAATTTGTAACACAGGCAAAGCTGAAAAACGCAACATGTAAAAGTGTAGTTTTCAGTACATAAGCAAAAGAAGTTACATAAATCTACTTCAGTCAGAAGAAACTACAGTCATAACTCTAAAACATCGACAGGAAAGAGCAACCATTAAAACAGTCGAGTCGTCGAAACTAGCAGGAAATAAAAAAAAATATCCCAAATAAAGCGGAGCACTTGATGCTGAGCTGAAACACGCCCGAGAATTTATCAAAGTTCATCCCTCAGGCGAACTTCGGCCATCCACTAAAACAAATCCAATCATCTACATGCCCACTCATACAGCATCACGTAAAAAGTTGTATAAAACATCGATACCCTGGTATCATTTAGCCGACTCGCCTCTCGGCACTTCGAACTTTCACAACTTCCTTCGGCAAAGTTATATTTTGTTCGGTTCGTGCGATCGTTACAAGCGAACGTGACTGGCTGATTAATTCGTCTCAGTTGATGGGCGCCTATTGTTTTTCCTCTTTTTTAGGATATTTGGCTGTGATAAATGAGTGGCGATTTATCTATTGTTCGAAGTCGATTTCGGTTAGAAAGTTGGAGATAATTAATATTTTTATTACGGTGAAATGACGGCGGAATTTGCGAAGACGTGGGGAACTCAATTAGAGTCTTTTCAAATTCTCGTTGGAAGTAGACGGGTAATTAAATTTTACAACGTCTGTCTGCGATATAAAATTGGGAGGGTGATTATGAAAAATGTACGAGTAAAAACTCGTATTTCATTAGTTAGAGTTCGACTATCGATATTATTGCACGACAATAATTATGATAACTAGAAACTTCTCGCAACCTGTATTTTATGAGATTTTCGATCATTGATCTTGTAGATGAACGAGGTAATTACATTTTTAGTTCAGATTTACCTCGAAAGTTGTGCAATGTGCATGTTGATTTCAGTTTTTGAGGTTTAGTCAAAGTCAGAGCATTTATTCTGTTGGTAGGCAATATAAAATACAAGCACTTATATACATAGTTATGTCAACACAATGTAAATCTTCAAATAAACTGGCCAAGTGCAAGTCAGACTCGCACTCGTAGGGTTCCGTACCACACTACAGTATTTTATAGGATCATAAATCATAAGAGCAAAAAATACCACTATCATTTTTCGCCAGCAAAAAATAATAATTAATAAACATTTAAATTTTTACAGCGCCATCTAACGTCTAACAAAGGTGTTAGGGATCGATCTTTCAATATACCGCCATCTATGGGACGTTTACCTAACTAAGTGTTCATAGATGGCGTGAAATGCCGAAAAAAAACACGTCTCTTGTATGGGGACCCTCTATTATTTTTGACTTTATTCTGTTTTTAGTATTTGTTGTTATAGCGGCAACAGAAATACATCAACTGTGAAAATTTCAACTGTCTAACTATTACGGTTCATGAGATACAGCCTGGTGACAGACGGACAGACAGACAGACAGACAGACAGACAGACAGACAGACAGACAGACAAACAGACAGACAGACAGACAGACAGACGGACGGACAGACGGACAGCGGAGTCTTAGTAATAGGGTCCCGTTTTACCCTTTGGGTACGGAACCCTAAAAAGGCATATTTAACATAGATAAATGGTAAGTAGTAGAACTTATAGTAAAAAGTTAACTACACTCACGGACTCATAAACTGCATTAAAGTTCAGGAATACTTTCGAATTAATTGAATGGTTCTTTTCGAGTTCGTCAGTGTACAAATTTAAATTGAAACCTATAGTTCCGTTCGCTAACTTCATAACAGCGCAGTATCATATCCTTAAGTGTATGTTTGTATACTAGAAATAACTATTCAATTAATTCGAAAGTAATCCTGAACTTTGATACATTATGAGTCCGTGAGTGTATTTGATTCTCATTAATGAAATGTATCGACATCATAACATGAAGATACAAAAGTTAAGAATACACAACACAATAAAACAAAAATAAATAAGTCAAAGCGATTGTCGCATTTTTAGGGTTCCGTAGTCCTGACAAGGAACCCTTATAGTTTCGTCATGTCCGTCTGTCTGTCTGTCCTAAGTAGTAATTTTTGCTAAGAGACCGTTAATACTAGAAAGCTGAAATTTTGTGGGGGTATGTAAATAAATGACGCCAAAAAAGTGCTGAAATAAAATTTTGAAAAATATTTTTTTTTAGGGTAGCTCCCCTATATGAGAAGTGGGGATGATTTTTTTTTCATCGTCTACCCCATTATGTGGGGTATCGTTGAATAGGTCTTTTAAAATGACTTAGGGGTTGCAAATACCATTTTTCGATTGAATGCTCCATTTACGAAATAGTATACTTTAAAGTGCAAATGTTTGTTCCAGTAGGGCGTCCCCCCCTCTAAAAGTTAAACTGCTGGCTTGAAAAATCTGGAAAAATTCGTGATAATAGCGTATTTCATGAACTTTACAGGAAAATTATAGCGGTTAAGATAACTTTTTTAGTTTAGCAGTACTAGTCGTTGAACTTGGGTGTTGGATAATTTTGTACCAAATACAAAATCCTTAGAATAAATCCTTTAAAGTGACAAAGACGGAGTACCTAGTTGCTTTTTTATAACGGGTAAGGACTTGCATTGAATAACAGACTACTACGGAACCCTATACTGCGCGTGGCCCGACACGTACTTGGCCGGTTTATTTATATCTTACAAAGATTCCTATAGCATTAGAAAGGCTAGCGTTTGACCACTATCTCGCGTGGTGGTAAGTAATTATGTAGTCAAAGATGGTGAACAGGCTAAGCCTAGAATACTATAAGGTTTTTTACTAGATGGTGGTAAGCTACTTTTTGGTAGCCACTCCGACGGAGCATCGGTACAATATGTACATCTTCTCTTACCACCTGTAGACGAGCACCCGTCCTAGGATAAGAATCAGTGACCTCTCACTTACAAGGCAAGCCATCTATCCTGCACGCCAAAAAGATAACCTTTAAGTGCATACCTACATACATAGCATGAAAAAAAGCAGAAAATTTTAAATACCTTCTATTAATAATAAAATCTTGTATCGATAAATACTTAATACGAGTATCTTTCACAAAAGCGTTTCTAGTACAGAGTTTTAAGATAAACTAAAAGAGCCCATTTCTATTAGCTTTTACAAAAAGTTGAATAGATCGCCGGAAATACTTGTGTAATGCCTTTTTGAAGGCATTGTGTTGATGCTAAAGCGAGTGTTTTACAGCACATAAAACTACTACAGAATACCAAGTTCTATTTTATTTACCTTTCTGGAGAAGACAGACAAAGGAGATACTTACAGGGGCAAAATGTATCATACCTTTTTGTCTGGACGAACAAGCCCTTGCCGCGATCTCACCTAATTTTAAGTGATGATGCGGTTGAAGGTGGTTTCGCGCTTGTCTGGAAATAAAAATGGCAGAGCGATGAGGCGATGGAGAACTGATTTTAGCCTAATCTATATAATCTACGAAGTGCAATAATTTTAACTCATTTTACACTGCCACTCAATATTTTACATGACGTGAATAGAAAGGATTTTATTCCGTATTTAATGTATGTATGTATCCATAAGAATGTACTAGATTTCCACATGCATGTTTTGTTCACTCTTAGTAGGTTATACACGAGCCATTAATAATGTTGCATATTTTGTTTTTAATTTTATGTGTATTAACCAGTTTGTGAACTTTTAAATAAAAAAAAACATTATAATTATAATATGCTTTCCAACATAAACGGGTTATAACGCCCTACGTTCCCGCTCCCTTCCTACATCCCTGTATGTTTACTTATTCCTAGCATCCTATCCTTTGTATTGAGATCTTCAGTTGGTAGATTTGTATTCTAATTTTGAACCCTCGAGAATTCTTGTTGAATGAGTATCGGCTCTCAACTAGGTATATTCTTTATTCAGGTGTGTTTTAAATCGAATACTACTTTTTGAAAAGCTCGAATTTCAATGTCAGGTTGAACACGGCATCTTGTATTGGATTTATTTGAGTACTATTTGCATAGTTTTTGGCCTGGGAAATAAAATATATCAGGAATAGTTTCTGAAAACTTTAGTTTTAGGGTTTCGGACCCAAAAAGTACCAAAGGAACCGTATTACTAAGACTTCGCAGTGCGTTCGCCCATCCGTCTGTCCGGCTTCCACATCGATGTATCTCCCTAACAAGAATAGGTAGATATTTTAAATGTTCACGAAGTATGTATTACTGTGGGAGATTTAACAACAAATACTAAAAACAAAATAAAATAAAATATTTATTGGGGTCCCTATACAAGAAACGTGTTTTTTCAGCGTTTTTTGCTTGAACATACGAACCAAAATAGATAAAGACTTGGAATCTTCACAAAGTATGTATTACTATGGCCTTACACTTGGCCAGTTTAGTTTACAAGCTTTTATATAACTTGGCAATCTAGCAAGCTAAATTAGAACCATTTCCAGACATTTGATTGGACTCAAATTTGGGATACTTGCGTATCTTTGATGACAATGCAGTAATACCTATAGTACCATTGAACTGACCTGTCGATGCTCTATAGAGAATGGAACTTTGTAATGGAAAATGGTACGACAGTCAAAGAACCATGGGCAAAAATGTATGGGTTCCGTCTCCACCAGCCAACACCAACATAGCGCGACGCGACGCGACGTGACGATACTTCTGGTTTCGGGCGGCGCAGGAGGAAGTCGTGTGATAAAAAATTTAACTTTATTAACAACACAATAAGACACATTTCATTGACATAATTTGGCCGCATCGCACGTCTAGCAAGACGCAGCAGCGTCGAGCTAAACCGCGCGTCGCGTTGCGGTCTGAACTGATCTTAGATACCATGAGATCCCAATGCATTTGGTCAACGTCCCCATAGTAAGAAAATATCATATCATATCATGTCAAGATATATCAATTGAGCTACATTTTTTTTGATGGATGAGGACAATTCCGCCCATGGTCCTTTAGGCTATTAGATATCTATGTATTGTTATCATAAGTACTATCCATTACACACGATGTAATCAAATATTATGTTTCTTTGAAGTGTTTCACACTTTATATTTTTTATAACGATGTAATCAATCCATCACTGAATTGGTTTATTGAAATTACGGGTACTAACAAAATGTTCGTTTAATAATGATTTAATACTTAGCCATACAGATATTAAATAATTATATATACAGATGAAAAAGCAATGACATTATGAATACAAAAAATAGTCAACAGTCATAGTAAAAATAGTCGAACATATACCTCCTTCTTTTTGAAGTCGGTTAAAAATACAAAAACTTTTAAACCTAGGCGAAGCCGCGAGGCACAGCTAGTATACATATAAATCTGAGCTTTTATGATGATGTTATTATTTAAAACGACTTTACACTCACGGGTTAAGATATTGATTTTATGTTGATCGCATAAACTTTGCTTTTATCAACTAATCAAGCAATTTACCTTAAATTGTATCTAGAAGATACAGAAGTAGAAAGCGGCAGTGCGACGAGGCCCTAAGAAATCGATATCAATGTGTCCATCAAATTTATGAAATTATACAGAAATAGACAGTATACATATGTATCGAAATTACTATTATATTCTGAATTGTCATTTTTATATACTCGTAACTGACTCAATGTCACCGATTCGATCCAGTCCCAAATTGCTTCTAACCTGTCCCAAACAAACAGCAAAAATTACAGACAGACGAGCGCAGGCTGCGCAAGTATTGATATTCTGTAGGTCGCAAATGCTGACGTCACCGCCTTTGCCCTCCCACGCATTCGACTAAATTTCTTGAGTTCAGTTACTTTGAGAATTTTGAAACGTACAAAAGATTACTGTGACTGCGATATTTTTAATGACCTTTGCAGTCTAATAAAATTTAATATACTATACTCTGTATTTACAGTTTGGATTGCGTAGCATCGTAGCACCCGTAGCACTTTAGTACAACTGTAGACATCGCATTATCGCTAGGCTCGGTGTTCGTAGCGAATCGTCGATGACAAAAGTCTACGGTCAACTGCTGAGCATTACTGTGATTCAATTGACGTGTAAAATTTAAGTTCCTGATTGTTTTTTCTATTCGTATATCAGACTCGACTATATCAGAGCTATATCGGGGCTCTATATCAAAGCTATGTCAAAGGTCTAAAGAATTTCTAAGACTCGAAAGCCAGTAATTTAGCCACTTAGTCTACACAAGCGAGCATACTAATCAGAACATCAGTTTTAATATCACAGGCTATAGTTATCCTGACAGTCTTAACAAATTATTCAAAATAATATAAGAATAGAAAATGAAATATTAGAATACAACATACGTTCGCAATATGCTAGCTCATCGAGACAAATATTATAAATGCGAAAGTCAGTTTGTATATTTTTGACTTCTTCACGGTCAAACAGCTGAACTGGTTTAGCATAGGAATAGCCAGTTATATAGATGAGACTATCTATATATTTTGTGGGCGAACCCGCAGAGCACAGCTAGTATTATATAAATAACATATGGGTACATACAGCTTTGCATGGTGGTAGGACACTATATAGTGTCCGCCGGGCCAGGTACCACCCTCAAGTTAGAAAATGTGTCACCAAACATATAATGTGTTTCAGCGGCTATCCTTGAGAGCCAGTTCCCATTCTAGGCCTTGCGTGCTACCATCCTCGACCGCATCATCACTTACCAATAGATGAGATGGTGGTCAAACGCTTGCCTATATGATATAAAAAAGGTACTTTCCCAACCTCATCATTACTAAAAATACCATAAGTATTATTTTAATGTGGAGTTATCACGTTAAAACAAAATATCTATAAACATCAACTAGTTATTAAAAATTTAAACAAGTGAATGCATCATTAAAATGACCATTAATTCATTTTGCAATTTAATAAATATTTCGTGAACAATTTTAAATACAGTTGCCGATGTCAGCGCCAAGTTAATTTGGCTTATGTACAAAAGATTATTGGCAACACCACCGGGCGTTAAAATATTTGTTTTGGCAACAATTACACGCCAATATTTAGTGACGAGAAACACAATTTGCTGATTCAGAATAAAGCGGATTGATTTGTTTTGATTTTGTTTTCTCGTTATCATAATGACCATTAACGGTATAATATTCTAGCTTATAAAATAACCGATGCTACATAGATAGATATTTTAAAGAAGTGGACATAGTGGAGTAACTCAAAATACTCTGGATATCCAAACTTTTGCACTACATTATCTTTTACAACTTCTGAATTCATCATACGTACTGTAACGGAATGGAATTCCTTGCCGGTGTATGTAATACTCAGCAAGTACAATCCAGGATCATCAAATCGCAAGCAAACAGGTATCTTCTAGACAAGCGTGCTACATAGCTAGATTACATGTGACATAGGGGTCAAACACATCTCTATTATGTTTAAAAAAAAAATGATAGGATAAAGGTCTTATCGTGACATCTCTATTATGTTTTAAAAAAATTGGAATTTATCGGCAGTCGTCACAAAACTGCCTTTAAATCGATGCTTACCATCGCTAGAGTGTTTGCTTGACCTGTTATTTTATATCATAAAAACTTTGTTTATATTACTAGCCTTGCCAGCTAGGACTGCTGAGTGCATCAACCCCACACCCCGGGGTAAGTGGCCGAGGGGTGCCATTGTTTATCCACCCAGTGGTTATTTGTTACACGGTTGTTTCTAGCACAGTTTTGTATGTACCAATGGTGAATTCAGTATTAAGTTAATATTAAGTAATCATAATTTAAGATCGTTTAAAAAACTAAAAGAATCGACTTTAAACGTCGCGCTAGTCAAAGTAGCCAGTAGACGTAGTAACTATTATATAATCTGTGCCAGTAGTTAGTAGCATGTCATCGAGGTATATAATTGCATCGTAATACAAATGTTGATAATATTAAAAACGGCTCGACCGATTTCGTTAAAATTTAAATGGAATCACCTGGGAAGGGTACCTTTGAAACAAAAAAAATATTTTCCAAATCGCTTCAGGCATCTTTAAGTAATCGGTAAACATACATTAAAAAAAATCCGAGGAATTGAGAACCTCCTCCTTTTTTGTGAAGTCGGTTAAAAATACTGTTTGGTTACTTCATGAGACAACGTGATTTCACTTCAACCTCCTTCGTACAGCCACGATATAATTTAATTTAATTCCGGTTCCGTTCAAAATTTTAGTAGATACTCGTATTTTACGTAAACTGTATACACTAGTTGAATACACTTTATATGTATGAGACAACATAAATATTGAGATAGCATTCTGTTATTGAATAGTAGTGTTGTACACGTCTCTTTTCTTTGCAGGAAACTATAATGAAATTTCATCCGACAACACACCTAGACCTATACAATTGGAAATTCATAGCACGGGCATCGGGAACGAAATAAGGGGCTGCCATATGTCTCTTCAATTTTTCCTGAAGGCGGTACCAAAGTGCCATTTTCAATGTTCCTCCTGCCACGGCAATTTATTGTGACGGATAGGTCTGGGCGACGATTTACCGCGACTTCTCTTATAGTTTGAACGGTCGGCAGTTTTTGTTTTAGGCTTTTTTGTTGCTATAGGACGAGGGTCCCTAAATTTGGGTAGTTTTTTTCAGTTGCTAGATTTTTTATTGAAATGTTATTGAATTACATTATACGTCTTTAAAACTTGTTACTTATTAGATTTTTTTATTGAGCGTTTGTTCAACAACACTAAGAAGTCTTTCTAAATTACCTTATAAATAGTGTTTTCCATCTTATAAACGGTAGTTTCGTCGTAACGATACTTCGCACCGTGGCTTAATTGGCAAAGCACCGGAACATGTTATTCCGGAGGTTGCGGGTTCAAGTCCCGTCGCTACGATGAAATTTTGGATTGTGTTTAACAATTTACTGTAGTGTGGTACGGAACCCTACTAGTGCGAGTCCGACTTGCACTTGGCCAGTTTATTTATTATCGCCAAAGTACAACTACGAGTACGACACTTTAAGAGTGCTTACAAGTGGAAAGATGTTTGAGAAAATTATCTCAGATCCCAGTCCCAACTATAAATATTGCCGCTGAAAACAGTAAAAAAAATGTTGCCAAACATTTTTCTCATTATAACTTTAACTCACAAAAATGTTAACATGATCATTTTAACGAGCTATGCTACCCCTTATACGCCTCACAGTAATCTTGGCCACTTTTATCTTCCAAACTGTAAAAAATCTTCGTTATAAATCCAAAATAACTGTGGAAACTTGGTAGATCCCTATAAATCCGAGTTAGGTTTACATTGACGTTTTTATACGACTGCGCTAGAACCTAATGAAAGTTAAGTTCGGGCTGCGAAGTTTGTTATAGCCCGTAGTTCATGATTAGGCGTAAGATCGGCGCTGTCACAATAAAGATACCGCTTCATCAATTGAGACTTGGGTTTTATGTTTCTTTTTAGTTTTAGGGAGATATATAGTCTTATTAGGTGCAGAAATGAGACTTATTTATTCGCACATAAGATACAGTTTCAAATAATTAGCCCAGTTCTTATGAATGTTGGTCATGGGTTAACGATGTTTATTTCATAGACATACGTCTGGAGAGTTTTCTTTATAATGCTTAGGAGAAATATTATTAGAATAATAGTCATGTAGTGTCTCAGTGAAGACTGCAAATTGGCAAATGTAGCTAGAACACCCTCAGATTAGGTGGTGCGATGATATTTCCAAGGTATGAGAGTAGCCGAGATTCGTACTCAGTGGCCTGAAATTGAAGAATTCAATGTCTAGAAGTAGATAAGTGTAAACTAATGATGATGATAAAGACAATAGGTAGTTTTAAAAAAACAGCACATATTTAATTTTTTCCTTATCAGATTTGATCGATCAAATATTGTAACTGGCCATTAGCATAAGCTTGATGTACTTCGAAATTCCTAATTCCATCGATATTCGGCCTCATATCAGAGTTCCATTGAAGCGCTTCAGTTCAACGCCTGAACTTGGACCTTGTCATCGACCCCGGCATTATTTCGAGCCAAATTTACGTATATCTAATTACATCATCTACTACCTAGCTAGGATATTGATAGAAACAGTAGCTGATTTTTGAGGGTTCCCAAATTAACTTCGAAAAATCGAGACCCTTTCACTTTTTTTATATCACATCGTTTCACTACTATCTCACCTGTTGGTAAGTGATGATGCGGTCGAGGATGGTAGCAATGTTTGTCTCTAAAGTATTTATTGAAAACTTATCTTCAATCTTCGTTTTTATCTCTGATACATAACTATGACTTTACTAGTACTTTACATAGTTATAGCTACAAAGCGTAAAGAATAATATATAGAAATAAGACAGCAGTTGACATGACATATTAGCACGTATACAAAAATGGCTGCGGAAGCGACCGCCAATCGCAACTCGAACTAAATTTCATACATCATATCCACCAATCAGCACTGGTATATTATGCATGTTGCGACATGATAGATAAAAAAAAATTGAGGCGATGTAATAAAAGTTTCACTCTTAAAAATAATGAACATATAATTTTACTCAATGATGACAGAAAAACCTTATAGAATATCCTCAATGCTAAAATATTAAAGGGAAAAAACCTGATAGAATTATACGTGTACTATATTTATCCTAATATCGTCACTCTGGGACAGTCAGTAAAAAGGTTTTTATATTTAATATCGGAATAATATTTTCTGGACGAGTATAACGTATAATTTTTTCTATGTTCAAGATGTTAATAATTTTGGTTCTAATTAGAGTTCATATTTAGCCTAAATTCCTTATTATTTTTTTATAAAAGACATTTCCCTGCACTAGGGTACCCTATGTTGCGGGGGACTTTCTAAACATACAAATCACGGACATAAATAACATCCAGAATCAGAACAATGGCTTGTGGATCACACAATGAATTGTCCCGTTTGGGAATCAAAACTACGACCGTCAGTTTCGTGGAAGGGCTCACTAACCACTAGCCCACTGGTCAGCTTAAGTATTTCCCATATTGCCATCAATATGTGACTTGAAACACTGCGTTCCACAACCGTAGCGGAAATCCAGCGACGCGTATTCTGCCAATTCCATCGGCCGAATGCCTTCAGCTTTTATTCCGCGACGTGTGTAGAATATATGCCGCATTCCGTCGTGTTGGAAAACTAAAGGTTTGGTCTAATACAAAGCGTCTTACCGTCAAAAACGTAGCTACTAACATTGTTGAATCGGATTAGCACAGTTTAGTTATCAAGACTTCGAAGCTCATTCATTGTGACTCGATTTTGTGGTCATAGGAAACCACGCCTACAGTCTGACCACCCCTAAAAGTTTTATCGAAGAGAGTTTTTTTACTGTTACGTATCATGCATTAGGAAGTGGAAGGAAATCGGTAACTGGTGATTGTTTACGCTCGTGTGCACACGGGTTTAAGCAGTAATTTTTTTTTGATTATTTTGAATGGACGTTTTGCTAAGCATTTCAGGATAAGTGATTTTGTAGATACCTATACTTGTAAATAACTTACCTATACTTGAAATTAACCAGGCTCAAAATAAGTGTATTGGATAATTTTTATTTTGGTTGTAGATTAGGGGAGATAAAAAAATAAAAATACACTAACAAGGATAATATGATTTGATGAAAGTTCGCGTTCAAACAATAATTATTTAGTCAATTTTTAAAAGAAAATTAAATCCTCAGTGACCAAATCAAAATTTGAAGTCAAATCACTTTAGTTATTAACCGACTTCACAAAAAAGAGGAGGTTCACAATTCGTCACAATCTTTTTTTTTTTAAAGTAAATGTTTTGCCTAGGCCTAGTTCGATGTTTCTTGTATAGAACGAGGTGCAGCTATACAATTTTATCGCTACGTCTCTCTCTATGAAACGCTTGCACTATGAGCTATTTAATCCCAGACCCCCTTTTTTGCTGGTATCTCAGCATGGAAAACAAAGGCTTTGTAACTGAATGAAAAAAGAGGTTCCAAATACATAAAAACAAAACAAATACGATGTATTTTTAATGCACTAGATGCATTTGTACATAGCTGTCTATCGATTGTAGCCTTCTATTATATGTGTGCAATAACTGAAAGCATCGGTAAGCAACTATACAGAGACTATAAGGGCTGGTACTGTTTTTTTTATCGTTCATGCACCCTATACAGAATCCCTTAACTAACTCTCATTTGAAATTATGGAGCGATAAATACAAAACAGCATTCGTGCATAAAATACAACTTGAAATTATACGAAGTCTGGCGAATATAGCAAGCTATTTTGTTAACCGACTTCAAAAAAAGGAGGAGGTTTCTCAATTCGACCGTAAATTTTTTTTTTGACATAAAACTTTATACGACGCTGCGTGGTCGTATGATTTGATTACATTGAATAAAGATATTTTTTACCGTTACTAGTTTAGTTAAGGGATTTTTTTGGAAACGATCTACAACTAGCGTGTATTTTTAATGAAAAAAATATTAATAACTTACAAGCAATAATATCGTTTAAAAACTAAAAAAGAACCGACTCCAATGCCGCGCTATTCATTTTCAGTACCAATTTTGAGATGTTTATCTCAATATCTCTGGAGATACTAATCAGACCTCGATAAAATTACCATGGTATCACACTTGAGATATCTCCTTTCGAATAAAAAAAGAATAATCAAAATGGGTTCATAAACGACGAAGTTATCCGCGAACAAACATAAAATATATATATATATATATATATATACGGTCGAATTGAGAAACCTCCTCCTTTTTTTGAAGTCGGCTAAAAAAGGTAGGCTACTTTTTGGTAGCAAGTCATGCGAATCATGAATATAATATGCTCCTACCACCTTTGGACGAATACCCGTGCTCTGATATGAACTGGTGACCTCTCGCTTCGTCAAATTCTTGAAAAGTCAAGCCATCTACCCTTTACGCCAACAAGCCTCTCAAAAACGTTATTTTGTTAAAATCTAACCAAAAAACTCGCACAGAAATCCTTCAATTATACGAATTGTTTTCATAGCGACAAACTTTATGCATAGTTAAACGGAAACCAGTTCCAACCAGCTTTAACTATGCAGTTTCGGAACTTGGCACCGGTTCAGAAATTAAAGGCTTACTTGCAATTGCGTTATCTCCGGACATTGGATAGGTATGTAAAAATAATTTAAAAATGTTAATAGTATTGGATATCACTGAGTATTTTTTCGTTTATAAGACTTCAAAAAAATGTACACACATACATCAAACTTAATTCGTAATTAAATTGTTATTAATATTGATAATCGAGGATATGAATTAGATAACTTTCCTGCTTTTCTGGCTTAAAATACTGGACGTGTATAAGTAGATCCTTGCAACAATCACCTAGGAATAGATAACTCTTGGTGGGTTGTGAGACCCTGTTACTTTTTAATAAAAAACGATTCTTGGTTTTTAGTAATTCTAGTGACAAGTAAAACCCGAGTGATATGCTTGTATTTTTTGTAGTTATACAAGTGATACAAATTTGTATATTTTTTACAACCAGTACAACCAGAGACAGAGACAAAACAAATACACACATCAAACTTATAACACCCCTCTATTAGTGTCGAGGGTTAAAAACAGCAGTTTAAAATTACTCTAGTCTTTAAAGATTAGAAGAATTTAAATCTTAGCTGTTTTTCACGTAATTTATTTGGTTTATTCCTGTTTGTCCCCTTAATCTGTTACTACATAAGGTGATTGATAGAACTGAATTTACTAAGTAAGAGCTTTATTAATACAGCGATCGAGCTTCTGTCATACTATTTTTACATTTTTGCACGGTTATTTAATAAAGTCGTTTAATAGAATTCCGATTAGTATAATTTAAAACCCTTGAAGTTCCCAAAAAAAATCCAATGTTTCAAACAATCACCATTTCCATGAGAATACCCATGAATTAGCTAAAACAAAAACAGAGCTATCACGGGGTAGAAACGGGGTCTGAAAAGCCCACCCCCGGCTTAGCCTATTAAAACCTTTTGTTAATCCTTTAATCTTTTTGTAGTAATTACGCACAGATACCATTTTGTTACATTTTGGGTCAATTATTTATACGGAGACTTGTATTGCTAGCCAACGTAATTAATGTTATTATTAGCTATATAACCCTGATTACCTTAATTATTTTTAATTTGTTTGAATTACGGAAACATATTGGGCAGTGGTTCTAGGATAAACGGGTAACGTTACTTACAGTAAAAAGCTAACTGCTGTGATTTTATTAGCTTTAAATTGTTAATGATCTTCAATAATTTAAATCTTAAAAAAAAACTAAAGGAACCGGCTTCAAACGTCGCGCTAGTCAAAGTATAGTAGCATGTCATCGTGGTATACAAATGCATCGTAATACAAAGTTGACATATTAAAACGGCTCGACCGATTTCGTTCAAACTTAAATGAGATCACGGGAAGTATCCATTTATTACCATTAAATTTATGCCAAATATCAATATTTCCGTATATGGATTTAGTGGTACATTTTTCTGGTAAGACTTAAGCTTTAAGAGGTAAGCTTTAGTCATGATTTCGATTTCACAATTTGGGTTATTGATTACACTTAAAATATCCAATGAATTACAAACAAAATGACCTTTGAAACAAATAAAGAATATTCCAAATCTGTTCAGGCATCTTCGAGTAATCGGTGAACATACATAAAAAAAATTATCGTACAAAACGAAAAAACCGACTTCACATGCCGCAATAGTCAAAGTACTGGCTAGTTATAATCATGTCATCTATGTATACAAAGTTGCTTATATTTTTTATCTCCATATCTCCGGAGATAATTGGCATAGCTCGATTAAATTTAAATAGGACCAAATGAAAGGTATAATCTCTCAAACGAAAAAAAACATATTTGAAATCGGTTAAGATTTGACGGAGTTCTAAGGTAACAAACATTAAAAAAAACAATCGAATTGAGAACCTCCTCCTTTTTTGTGACGTCGGTTAAAAAAAAGATTCCAACGAATTGAGAACCTTCTCCTTCTTTATGAAGTTGTTTAAAAAGGACAATTTGTAGGCAGTTTTGTTAGTTTTGTGCAATATGCGTGCGTATTTTAAAAACACGGTCCGGTTCACTCGTTTTGCTATTGCCATACATTTAAAACTACGTTATAAATATTTCTAACCAACTTCACCACAAGAGAGACATTAAATTCGTGTAAATATTATTTTTATATCTTCTTCTTAGTCGTACACTCTTGTAAAAAAATTGCGTCCACGGTGAGTGTTCATCTTCGTTCAAAACCAATTGTTCCTATACGACTTAGACTTCATCAATGTACGAACCTTAGCGGCGCCTCGTGTGCTTGTTCGCACATTGAGGAAACAGAATGTATAAAATACTTGGGTATCATTTTAGATAACCAGTTAACATGGAATATGCAAATTAACGCGCTGAAGAACCGGCTAAGAAAATTGCTATATATTTTTTAAAATCTCAGGTCTGTGGCAGACGAATCAATTATAAGAACCGTCTACATGTCTCTTTGTCAGCCAATGTTAAATTATGGAATCGTCTGCTGGAGTTCTGCCACCAAAACCAAGTTTATAATGCTGGAAAGAGCCCAACGTGCAGTGTTAAAAGTTGCCTACAGCAAAGCTTTCCGATATCCAACCAGGCAGCTATACTCAGGCACTAAACACCTTACTGTTAGGCAACTTTACATCCTGGCTACTACTTTACGGTACCACAAATGTGCACCTTACACACTATCACATTCACACAGATCCACACGCCGTAACAAATGGGACACTCCTCAACTTAGATCATTTTATGCAAGAAAATCCTTTGCTTTTAGGGGTCCATTTCTGTACCAAGTACTGGACAGGTCTTTTGACATACTCAGAGACACACGATACAAATGCAAACTTAAAATTACTAGTCACTTAAGGACAATGAGCTATGAAGATACTGAAATTCTAATGAACGGACCTACTTGACAAGACACGCATCCACACACGATACACACAAGTAACACAATCACATACTCACACACAACACACCCATCTATTTACTAACAAACAACACACACATTCACATACTCACACTCATCCACACACACATACACATACACACACACACACACACACACACACACACACACACACACACACACACACACGCGCACACACACACACACACACAAACACGCACACGCACACACACATTTTCAACACAAACATTTAATACTATTTTCAATAAATTTATATATTAAATAATTTTTCAAGCAGATTATTATTATTATTATACTTTACATTTTTTAGATGTTTTACAACTTACTACAAATTGTTAATAATTAACACACTGTGTGCAGCACTGCTGTTCATGTCATATTTAAGAATGCTTCAAAGGAAGTCACTAGATTCTGCGACACAGGATATCCTAGTGCAGGATCTAGGGATTTAATCATTAGATAAGGCCGTAAATGTTATCTAGAATAAGACTAAGTTACGAAAAGCCTTGTAAAGTTTGCTACAGTAAATAAATAAATAAATAAATAAAAGTTCTTCTTGCCATTTGTATGTTTTTTTTTAATACCAGTACCATCATTATGTCATTTTTTCCGAAAGGGCTTACCTGCAAGGTCAGGCAAGTCAGATCAGGTATGATTAAAGTTTTCTAATTTAACGTCATTCTTGCTTATTGATAAAGTTAATACAATACAAACATAATCAATTAAAACAAAGAGTAAAAGCTTTCAATACACTGCGATCGTGTAAATTATAATTTCTCCCTTAACAAAATAACAATAGAGTTTATTCATAGTCATCTAAATTATGGCGTAAGTTGGCTTAATTACCAAGGATTGAGTGGAATTGAGCTAAGACTTTCTCGTTACAAACGTTACCCTTAATTAAATACCTGTCTGTTTTTAGAACTTTGCTATTTAGTAATTAAAATTCATTTTGTTTTATGTGCAGTCTTTGCGGAGAGTTTTTATTTGTTCAGAGGTGAATGTTCAATTTACATCTTAAAGTTGAAACTCGTTTTGCTTCTTTATTCTATGGACTCCTGGTATTTTATTGTACACAATCGACTTCGTTCTAGAATTATCTGCATAAAAAAAGTTTGAAGATATCGTCGTTGGCGTTAAAACTGCGTCGTGAAAAACATTCCAAACCGGTTTTAACAATATTGCCGGAATTATTGCAATATTTGATATACAAAATCATATCAAATATCACCATAAATTAATTTACACTTTGTATGTAACAAACATATATAGCAATGTGTTATTTCATGTCAGCGTTTATTTTAACTGACTAGACTACTAACTAGACTTTTAAATAGTTATACATTATAACGAAAAAACTCAAATCCTCGCAACTGCGTAAATTGATTATTATAGTAAATTGATTAGACATATTTTTTTAACTTCTTTAAAGCGCGTAATGTCATATTAGCCAATATAATTACATCCAACTTTCAACCGTCATTTCATTGTAATAAATGACATTATGGCTGACGGGGTTAGAGGGCAAAAATACAAACAATACCAGACAAGAGACAAGTTCTCACAGTCAGGCGTTAAGCTCTTTGATCAGTCATCCAGAAGTGATGGTAAGTGCTGACTATATTTTTGTGTAGGCTTTTTACTTGTAAGTAAAAACAGAGTTGAGAGAGCAAAGGGTGTTCGGGTAAAGGGTTTTCTGGTGGAGAAATGTCAGTATTGGTGATGTTTACTAGGGATCCGTAGCCGAATGGCAAAAAACGAAAACCTTATAGATACATCATGTCTTTCTGTCTGTCTGTCCGTCTGTCTGTCCGTCTGTCTAGACCCATTTTTCTCGGGAACGATATCAAGTTGAATACTTATATACTTATAACAAAATATAATCGGGTCTACGGTCTCTTTTGGCTGTTAACATTTAACTTGTGGGTCAACGCGATCAAGAGATATGACCGTTTATGTCGTATATTTTGCAATTTCACAGGGGGCTTACAAACTATATGTGTTTGGTGCAATATATTTTTTATGGATTGAACTACAAAGTAAAAAGTTTTTCCTTTAAACTAGTTTGACAATTTTTCTACGGAAGCCTTGGTGGGCGAGTCCAACTCGCACTAGGCCTGTTTTATTTTTATTTTTCAAAAATATCATTATTTTTTTGCAAACCTAGCTCAGCGTAGCTCTGGTAAAATACGGTAGTACGGCTACACAGTACTAAGTAAAGTTAAGTACACACACAAAAAAAAGGATAATTAAAATTATTCGAAATTTTATAAAAATTATTTCCATGCCGCGCGAGTCAGTTTCAGTGGCAAGCTTGAAACGTTTATCGTCATATCTCTTGAGATACTTTTCAGCTTTTAATAAAATGTAAATGGAGATGAACCCTACCTGTGACAAAAAGTATAGTTCTCATCGGTTCGCAATTGGCGGAATATTGGGGTAGTAAACATACAAAAAAAAAAATCACATACAGACGAATAGAAAACCTAAAAAATTCAAAATTAAATAATGTGTAGGGTACGAGCGTAGCTGAATACTGAGCCACATCGTGACATAGCTACGCATACTTACGCTGTTCCGCTCCCCCACACATATCTGGTAGAAAAATAGCTTGAATGTTTTCAAATTCTCTTATTTTTTATTTATTACATTAAATATGTTTTATTAGCATATCTTACATTGATATGCTTACATCACGGGTCGTAAATAGCCCGATCCCTTGGAAGGCATTGACGGAGCCAAATCCAACGTCAAGAGGCCCTTTACAAAGTAATTTTTTTTTTTTAACAACAACAAATTTCATTTATATCATAAGCATTATGAATGGCAATTATTTAGCTAGCACAATTTGGTATAATTTATTCGGTTTGGTGTAAATCTGCGGATGGAGAGATGGAAAACTATACAAAGTTGGTACATTTTATCATGGCTATGATGATTGGATGGATTGTGATGCGTGATGTCGAATTGCTGGTCTATAGGATGAGGTACGGCACCGGCCAATTATTAGCATTGTTGTTACTCGTATGTACTGTAGATTGTATAATAATGAGTGTGGTGGGAGTGAGTTGCTCTGCAGGTATAGGCTAGGCTACGTTTTTTTAATTTAACTTTGTATAAGACGAGAGAAAGGATTAAAACACAAGTGTTTTGTAAAGACGTGTTAACATAGCTGTCAGTGTCACCTGCCATTCTTACATACGAGTACATCAAATTCCTAAAATGACCGCAGGTGGCGCTGACAATCCAATATAAAGGCTGATGCACACACACATAAAAATAGGCCGAGCCCCGCTCGGCCTATTTTTACATCTAATATTATTGCCTTCACAGGTCGATAACAAGCCAAATAAACCAGTAATCAACATAATTTGGTGTATCTTTTATCCACAAAGATACAGACGTTAACATGTGTTGTACTGAAAAGTACTTATTGATATATAATATAAATTACTAGCCCAAATTTGGCTTTTCTTCCCAGTTGCTATTACGGATTTCTAGTACCTACAGCCCAGCTCCATTATCTGGTCAGCTCGATGTTGCCATTATATTGCCATGTCACCGAAGATACTCAAATATACCTTATTTCAGTTCAATCGAACGTCAGAAAGTGGTTCCAATTTAGCTTTCGAGATTTGATCCACACAAACACACATACACACAAACACACATACACACAAACGCGGCAAGTTAAATAAAAGCTTGTAAGTTTGTAAATACAACAATTAAGATTTGTTTAAAAACTAAAACAACCGACTTCCATGCCCCGCGTATCGATTTCAGTAGCAAGTTTGAGAAGTTTATCGTCATATCTCTGGATATACTTATCAGATCTCAATGAAATTACAATGGGACCAACTCGAACACGTACCCTACCGATTAAAAAAAATATAATTCAATATGGTTCACAATAATTGACGGAGTAATCGCGAAACATACAAAGGAAATAAAGATGATTTGAGAACCTTCTTCTTTTTGGAAGTCGGTTGAAAAGGCTTTGCCAGACTGAAAGCATGATTGTCTAATGCGTGCATTAGGAAAAAAAGCCCTGAATGACGTAGCTCTAGGTGATAAGGTATCATGACGCATTTTTGTCTAACCTGTAGAATAATATAGCTGCTGAAAGATCTGTTTTTTGTATTTACATAATACAACTGACTTCTTATAAAGTATAGGTATAGAAAGCAGATTCAAATAAATATATATATCGCATACAATAAACCAAACACAAAAATAACTCAACAATCCGAAACTAAACATTTTACATTGTTACAATTTTAGCAAAACTGCCCGTTTATTACATCAGCCCAAGTTTTAATGTGAAAAATCTATAAAATAGCCCAAGACTTTACGACCCTTGAAATGAGCCTACTCCTACAATAGGGTTGATATAAGTTACATTCAATTAAATATATCTTTATGGCTTGCTAACCCGCCTACACGTTGTATTTTGGAGATCTGCGAAAATGTTAATAGTATAATATAACTCAGTTTGCGTTCGTAAGTTCATTAGATATTCTATTTTTAGTTTATTATATGGCTGTATTGAATACATTTAACGTATGGATATGAAATTATTTTTGATCCAGCGGAGCAAAGGTCACCGTTTCAGCTTGGGCAAAAATGCTTTCGTGTTTCCCGATGTCCGAAAGTCTATTCTCTCAACCGATTCTCGTGAAATGTTGTGTGCGAGTTCGATAACTATAAGGATTTTTGTTTGTCAATTTAGTTTTTGTAATGTTTTCAAAATGGCGGAGATATGGGGTTGAAAGTAAAGAAAATATTTAAGCCATTTTAGATTTTTTGTATCACAACCCTATTTTGTTATGTACCCTTAATGCAACTTTTTGTCTGAACAATGGATGTGTTAATAAGTTTTTTTTTTTACACCGAACTGGGTAGTACTTGACCACTATTTCACCTGATGGTAATTGATGATGCGATCGATGGTGCAACGCGCTTACCCAGTCTATAGCGCCAGTAGTTATTGTATATTCAAATGTAAGGCTTTATACAACTTGTAATTGTGTAACGTGCCTTTGAACATTCAACTAAGTATAAAGAATTAATTTAATTAATTGAACCAATCAGGAAAATCTGCAAACTTTGTTTGAGATGAAGAAATATTTACTTATTAGAAATGCATTTGAAAGCAAGACATTCATCATACATTTCTTTTTACTACAACATTCATATTAATTATAACGTCTACGTCATTTATAAGTCTTTGACCAATTGTATAGCTAGCGTGTAATATTTGTAAGGGAGCAAAAAGATTACACCCTAACTAGAGCTTGCAAATTAGTATATGGCTGTGAAGAAAAATTAACTAACCCCAATTTTGTTTCTAAACTATACATTTGAAGTCATATTTTAGTCTTAAAGATTTAATTCTACATGCAACCTCCATTGCGTATAATCTTCTTGGTAAGAGGTGTAAGGGGTGAAATATTTTGGCTGTAAGCCATAAGCCTGACATCATGACAATTTAAGATGCAAACGTGAGTTGTCAAATCATCAGTCAGTCAGTCATGTTGAATGGCGAGTTACTTTATTCGATTAAACAGCATTTTATACCTTCAGAGATTAAATTTGACATAACATTTAAATTAAATCTGCTACAAAGTATTATATACCAGATTTCAATCTTCAGTTTCAGAAAACCGGAATCAATCGAAACAAGCATACGGCTATAAAAGAGAACGTTTATTCTAAATACGTAGCGATTGTAAAATATACATGATGTCTATCAACTGATGTTCAACACGTGGCCCACATTAGATGTCGTTAACAGCCAACACAAATTTTATTATAATTACAATTCTCAACGGGTAATTGGTTTTTGAGAGCCGAATCCCCTTCGCTTATATCCTCGTGATCTCATTCCTATCGACCTATTTTTATTCGAAATTAAACCGGCTTATACGAAGCCTTTTCTAAACGACAAAAAAATTCAATCCGGTCTCGGCTCCCACATATTTTCCGAAGGCGTTAAAACCCTGGGGGTTCCGCTCCCATACTGAATCTACCGCAATAAACTTTGCAAGGAACCGCCAGAACGGAACGAGAAAATTCGAAGTCGCATACCTTCATTACTTAAACTTTAACGTCCATGAAACATCACCACTTAGAAAGGGCTGAGAATTTCAATTTTCGGTCAGTACTTCCGAAAGGCTTAGACAGCACCCATTACTACAAACCTTGACAAACATTGGATACGCCCTTTTCGCCTATAAAAGTAAAATATGGGCCGACCGCGTGACGTCTTGGGATTTTCTGCTCTCCTGGTATCAAAGGCGCTGAGGAATGAAACCTCTATCGATTTTTCACTTTTATGTTTCACATAAAATTGTTTTTCACGTTGCTCTGACGATATTGTATTGTTTATGCCATGTTAAGATTTGTATATTTCGATCACTATTATGTTGCGTTAATAAATTTTATGAATATTCATGATAAAAATCGTAACTTGAACATAAAGCGGGCATTGTGAAACTGTGTAGGTGATAATTTTTTTATTTCCATGGTTACGGCGACAACTTTGAATTAAGTTATTGAAGAAAAGTTCTATTATAACAAGATTTTACGCCAACAAATATGTTACAAGATTCTTTTAATAATATTTCTAAATTCTTTGACAAACTTTTAAAGACCGCGTCAAGGCCCACTATCTCTCCTAAACTGCTACTGTTTTCTATCTAAGTTCTCTTATATTTATATATGTATAATATGTATATGTATAGTATGTATATATGCATAGTTTTGTATATATATTGTATTGTATACTTTTATTGTGTGTATGGTATTGTTATGTATGTGTATTGTAATGTATAAACGTACGTACTTTTGTTATAATGTACTTATTACCTATTCTGATTTATTTATTATTTTATTCATTTTTAACACTGATATACCACCATGTATGTTAAGTTTTTCTTTCTCCACCCTACGGTTGTCTGGAAGAGATCGCTTTAAGCTAAAAGACCGCCTGTTGTTACACCTTTTGTTAAATGTTTATTTTTAAGTTTTATTTGTTTGGTGTTCAATAAAGAGTTTCTATCTAGTTTCTATCTTGTTTCTATCTAACTTTGAAAGGAATGATCATCGAAACGTATTAACATTTTACAGCTGTCAAGAACTAAAATCACCACCGATACTTTTAGGAACCAGATAAAAATTCTCAAAGCCTTACTTACGGAGCACGTTTTTCTAAGACACCGTGCCAACTTTCACATAGTGTGCGAGCATTGGAAATGACAGTAAGGCGAAATATCGCATCGGGTTGCGACAAATGCCGACTTGGTCTTTTTAGTGCACTTTGTCTTTGTACTTAGTGGCAATCCCGGTAATATTTTTGTGCCATGTGCACTTAATGCATGAAAGTGTTTATGGTATCGACAGGCGACTCAACGACAAAGTGCGACTTAAGTTAAAAGCTGTTAGAGTGTTATGAGTGTGGCGAGCAAAATTTTGTGCATGAATATACTGTTTTTAAAATAGGAAGTCGACATTTTTCGGCTACCGACCTGGTTTTAAGGTTACTTAGAAAGACAAGTGGTAAGAACACCTACATCTACATCCAGTACATCTTGTGTAAATATATTAAGATCTACAATATGTTTTAAGCATCTCATTATTGTAAAAACTATTAATATGTTTTAAATTGAGCATACTAATTTAACACTTTTGGGGTGGATGCGTTCGTATATACATACCGAAATACTGTTAAAGTACAGAAAGTACATTAACCTAAATAGATTTTGGATTAGATGAATTGAAAAAGGTTTTGTTAAAATGCAGTGCCTAAATAATTACAAAATTTACCAAGTTTTATATCTCCGTTCTTAGCATCTAATCAATAACTCAACCAAATTGGATTTAAATTTGAAACTAAGACCCTCTGAGGCCCTCTTCAAAATTCTAATTTAATATAGGGCCGAAAAGACCCCATAACCCCATATTTCACTTCTTAGAAATTACTTTAAAAGTTGACCTCACAATTTGTGTCAAGAAATATGACTTATGCCTGGACTCAGTCGAGCGAAGTAACGAAGTTTTATGGTCCCGAAATGGACTTTATTGTAATGGAATAAGAGCTTGCAATTTACGGAGTGGATGAAATAATTGAGTTTTGTCGTCAAGAATCGGAGAGTCGCGCCTAATTTACACCGATTAAAGTGGCTACGAAGGAAATATATCTAGTATTTTAACTTTTCTGTTAACGTCTAAAAGGGTAATAGTTGTACGGCTAGAACCGATCTAATTCAACTACACTTAAGTTTCTTTTATATCATAAAGGCCGTTTATCGTTTGACCACTACGTCTCCTGGTGGTAAACAGTAATGTGGTCGGAGATACATTGCCGCCGCGTTTTTTATCTTTTCGACCAACATCCAAAAAGTAGGATGTTCTCAATTCGCCCGTATGTTTTTTTTGTGACCGATCCGAAAGATTATTTTTTAAGCTGGTATATACCCTACATCCCTATGGTGGTCCCATTGTAATTTCATCGAGATCTGATAAGCGTCTCAGAGATATGACGATAAACGTCTTAAACTTGCTACTGAAACTGATTTGCGCAGCATGGAAGTCGCTTAAACTATGTTAATTATAGATTTGTTAAAATTCTTTTAACACCTCTTTTAAATTACTGCGTGTTTTATCGTATTATTATAATTTCAAATTGAGTACCAATATTTTATTTTAGAATAAATCTATTTCAATTAATAAGGAAAAAGTTTTTCTTTAGCATGGCAGTAATATGCCGAAAATATTATTTCTATTGTAACACTTAGTCGGGAAAATGTAGACGGATCATGTGAATCCATAGTTGATTGTTATATTATATTTTTTGTTCAGCTTAACCTTTCGCCATAACAACTTTTGTGTATCACAATAATACAATACAACCCAGTTCAGCTTAGCTTTAACCGAAAATAAAAATCTTAACAAAAACATCTATATTGCCAACACAATAACAACCAAAGCGTGGACACTGTTTTGAGGACTTTACTTAGGGATCTGATTGAGAAACCAATATCCATGATAAAAGCTTGGAAAAACTTTTATTTTTGAAATTTTTATAAGGTAAAATTAATAAGTTTATTTATATGTACATTTTTAATTAATCTTCTGTCTGTCTGTCTGTCCGTGAGTCACCACCTATTTTCTCAGGAAGGGTGGACCAGCAAGTTGAAATTTATGCCAAATACTGAAGTCTATAGTTCCTTTTAGGTGTATAAAAATCAAGGCCCTGAGTTAACACGATAAAGGTATGGGCAAATTTAGATTTTCGTGAAAACTTGTAAGTACCAAAATTTACCTTAATTTTCAACTTTTTTTTTTAGAATTTTTCCTTTACTTGTCCTGTAAGACCTTGCTTTTAACTAAAATTGACAATCCTAGGTCAACCGGAAGTACCCTATAGGTTCTGGGTCGAAAATCCATAGGGTACTTCGCGTTGACCTAGAATCATGAAATTTGGCAAGACCGTGGCCTTATAGCACAAATAAGGGAAAAAATTCAAAAAAAAAAAAAAAAAGTTAGAGGGCGTCCCCATACATACATAATTTCGCCGCTTAAGATATGCCTCTGAGTTATATTAGCTCTCATTCAATTTAGAGGTCTAGCTTAATTTGAATTGGTACGGAAGATTCGGTGGGCGAGTCCAACTTCACTTGGCCGGTTTTATTGTTATTTATAAATATCCGACTTGGACACTGTTGCACGTGTTGTATGTTTATGGACGGTACTTAGTAGAAGCAAGTCGTTTAGGAATTAAATTTTAGACAAGAATTTCTACGCTCTAATATAGACCTTAATAGAGGCCAGTAGAGTAAATAGAATGCTTCTTTCAAAAATAGGACGCACTCTATTTGTCAGCAAAGTATTTAAGTTAGTACAGCTTAATTGGCAATCGACCTCTACTAACATCAGAATCAATTTTATAAAATTAATCGTAGAATAAATTAACAGGTACTCTGATATTACAAAATAAAAAAAAAACTACAAGAAAAAAAATAGGTATTTTAATACGAACAAACCGTTCATACTCCTTGAAATAAAACTCAAACCACATCCTTAAAAATAATCAAAGACCAATATATAAACAATAGCGAAGAAAACACACTCGAACTCTGCTTGCGTAAGTTTTCCCAGAAAATAAGTTACGTCAACAGAAAAACAAGGTTAATAAAATGAAATGTCACCCCCAATAAGTCGTAAGGGATCGGTATGATGTAGCACTAAGAACACGTGTTACAAAAACTGGGAAGAAAGGCTTAGAAAAACTTGTAGGCTAAAATTACACTTAGCAATCTTTGGATAAAATCGTTAAAACTGAGACTTTGATTTACCTTACCTTAGTGTTTGTTTTTAGGACAAAGTGACTAAAGACTAGGAACATTTAGAGGTATGTAGATGTCTTGAAGTTATGCAGAGCAGTGACCAGTAACTTTCCGAGGTTTTGAGGTGAAAAAAAAAATTATATACAGCGGTAATAAATCTAGGACAGAGGTGAAATTTACTTGACAACAGCTTCTATAACGTTTGACTCGAAATATAAGTAATTCTGTAAAATTTTTCGAGCAGCATAATATTATTCTAAACCTAAATAGAAAAGAAATTCAACTTTCTCAACCCAACAAGAAAAAAGTACTATCTCAATTCCTCTAATTCTCTCTTCAAATAAGCACCAGCTTAATGAAAATCAACAAAGTCTCACATCACCTGGTAGTAATTTGAAGTAAATTACATCAATTTAATGCTTTAAGAAGCGGAGCGAACGCCAGGGGTCGAAGTTAACTGTGCTAACGGTCAATAAGGGTCATAAATAAGGCTGGTCTTGGCTGGGAAGACCGGGGGCTTCGAACGGTTAACCGGCTATTTAAGAGTGTATTGTAGGTAGGTGTAGTTGCGTTAGGATACAGGATCATAACCAGGTATAATGCGATCGATTTTCAAGGTTTATACATTTTCAGTTCTGGCTATCAACGTAGCGTGTTTAGTGATTGGTAATAGGACAAACAAGATACAAAGAACATCGTCTAAAAATCTCTTTTTTTTTGTCGATACTGAGCTTCGTATGTTACAGTAATGTATGCCAAAAACATAATAGTAACAAAGAGCTGTTGGTATTAATTATCTATTGTTCTAATGCTCGATTTTTAAGCTGCACTTCAAATACGAATTTGTTAACTATTCTGTGAAAACGAATGATCAAATCTTAAGAAATTATACAGTCGTTTCTTTGGTTACCGTTTTGTGAAGATCATAAATAGCAATTAATGAGTACTTTATTGCTATTACTCTGCACTAGAACGATACGTACAGTAGCCAGCCAGAATTTTATCCAATCTGCATACTGGTATATCAATTTAAAAGTTATTTGAATACTGGATCTTATTGCGCACGAAATATGCACTCAAAAGCTTTAAAATTCTCAATACCAAAACCTTCAATACCAATTACAAGTTCAACCGCTGCCGAATAAATGCTTGCCTCGAATCATCGATTCTGTGGCGCTATGTAAAGAAACTTTTGCTGACAGCAAAAAAGTTGCTTAAAGCTTTGCTGCTACTAGAATTATATTCAATGTATTATGTTTCTTGAAGCGTTACACACTTTATTTGCGCAGAGATTTGCGCAGTGAAAACATCTCTCGTCGGATTTGAAAACTGTAATGATTTCTTCCAAATGATTAACTTTCGAAATAAGTAATCATAAATGGCGCCACCAATGCATAATTGGGTTAAAATTGCAATCCACTAATTTCGTCGTGTGGATGGATCGGACCGTGGCTTAATTGGCAGAGCACCTGAACATGTTATCTAGGGGGTGCGGGTTCAAGTCCCGTCGGTACGATGAAATTTGGATTGTGTTTAACAATTTACAAAAATATATTCAATGTATTAAAATACTTTAGAAGTGGAGCACTGGGGTAAAATTTAACTTGGCGTCACGGATGACTCATTCCGAATGCAACGGAAGTGACGTAAGCGTCATGTTATATTTATATTTGTAAGCGCCCTCTATTGTAAAGCGGCGTAACTACGAAAACGTATGATCGCTATCATTCGCTCATTCGTCCCGCTAAGTTCAACAGATGGGTTGTACAAAAAATGTACAGTGATGTTGAGAAATAAATTGAATTAACTTAATATTCTGAATTCCCACTCTGTGAAGGAAGTTTCAATTCAAACGCGTAGCTTTCTACGTATCCTCTTTTTTAATATAGATTTTTGTACATTTATTGAACTTAATTAATTTTGAGTGTTCGTTTTATATTAGTAAAAAAATAATTTAAGTAATTCAGCTAATAAGTAGACAAAATATCTATTGCATCAAAATCAAAGGCAGTACGAAGTTCGCAGAGTCACCTAGTACAAAATAAAAACATTTTCACACAATACTAATTACGTTACACGAATGTACACTTTCATAAAGGACCCTTTAAACTGTACTTCAAAAGAAACGTACTACATCTAAGCTCAGAAACGTCTAAAATATACATGGAATTATTCATTTCAGAAAGGTTCGGTGATTGTAATGTCGGATTTTTTCGCACAGGGAATTTTCTCTTTGCTCCTTTTTATCCATAAATAATTAAAATTTAAGACGGCCTTTCGGAAAACGTTTTCGGTAAAGATTACTAATGAATGTTTCAATGACCCGCTTGACCTATGCTTTTGATATTCTTTTGAACAATTTAAATAGATATATGTATTTTTTTGATCTACGGATGGAATCTATATTCGATATTCGAATATCTTACAAAAATGTAAAATTGCATATTGACACTCACATGAAGTTATAATAATGTGGCATTCACAAGGATCAGCATCGATTGAGAATGAAAAACCACCGTTAATTAGGTTTTAGTTAACATTGTGTTTATAAATAAACTAGTTAACATTTATATGAATAAACGTTTATATTATTTTTATTTTGTTATACTATATACGCAAATAGTATAATACAAATAAAATAAAAAATACTTTTATTTCTTGCTAACATTTAAAAATTATTAATCTTATAATTGTTATTTAGCTATTAAATCTCGTTTGCAAAAACCCCTATACATGTGTAGGCCTCCTCCAAAGATATGAGATATTAGAATTGAAAACCACCGTTCAATTAGGCTTTAGTTTAAATTTATATTAATAAACGTTTATATTATTTATTATTTTGTTATACTATTTACGCTAACAATATACTATTTATAATTGTAGTTGTTTATTTATTCTGCTGTGCCCCACTGCAGGGCAAAGGCCATTTCTCCTTTCACACATCACGGTACATTGCACTGTGTGTCCAATTGTGGCAAAATTTTCAATATGCACAAAGCAATCTATTATAATAGTATTTTTATTATGTATCTATTTCGAAAATTCAGGAATTCGATAGCGATAATCACCAACACCAATTAAAACTGTTGAAAGTTGTGTTATACTGTCTTTGGTAGTTAGGTACAAAGTACGACTTTAACTTCAGGTTACTTTAGTAATTATTATAATCAAAGGAATACGACGAGTGACAGAGCAATTCATAAAACAACGAACCACTTTAGTCACAAAAAAAGGCACGAAAAAATTTAACCATCTTTATGGCAGCATCTGTATACCAAATAGCGTAGCCACTATCGTGTCCCCAAAAATAAAAGAATTTTCGAATTATCAGCAGAGTTCGAAAGTCGAATAAATAACATCCTGTCAGCGTAAAAATAAAACAAACAGCCGACGTTCCGAGCCATCTGTCAAAGAGTAAACAAAAGTAAATCACCAGAACCGCCACTCCGCCAAACCTTATAAGTTGTTCGTAACAAAAAAATAATAATATTCTTGTAAACGAGCTGTGAAAAAGCGGGTCGGTGAGTCTTTGAAGTACCGTACAAGTATGAGGCTTGTCACATAACTTCGTAAGATTCTCGAAAGCGCTTCTTCAGAAGCTTAGCTTTTGTCATTCTTGAGGCGCCCGCGTTGTTCGCAAACTATCGTTGGGCACGACTTCGCTCGCTTTGCGAGTGTTTTGTATTTATGTATTGTGATAGCTAACTCTGTTTGATGTAGATATACCTGATATATTTGATGATGTATATAGTACCTATTTGCACAAATGTCTTATTGTGGAAGACGATGTTATGTGTTTGCTAAGAAAGTACGAGTAATGAACCCAAAACAACACTGTTAAGACATAAAAATGTGCTTTATACCATGAAAAAGTGCAATTACAATACAAGTGTTCGCGGATAACTTCGTCGTTTATAAACCGAATTTGATGATAATTTTTTATTGAAAAGGAGATATCCCAAGGGTGATACCATATTAATTTCATCGAGATCTGATAAGTATCTCCAGAGATATGGAGATAAACATCTCAAACTTGGTACTGAAAATTAATAGCGCGGCATTTAAAGTCGGTTATTTTAGTTTTTTAAACGATCTTATAATTTTTATACCGATTTTGTAAAATATAAAGCTGCATGCATAATAAAATAACATAACTAATTAATCAAATCTCGTTAGCTGTAACGTTTGCCCACCACACTTGACAAGCGGAATGATTTCCAGCGGTAGTGGACAATCTACCTAATTTCGCGTCGGCTACTAAAATACCGTTAATATTTTATACTACCGCAGCATGCCGACTCGAAAGGCGCAACTTATGAGAGCTAGCGGATATCGGTGTAGTTTGAGCTTTTTTCTACGTAGAGTATATTGAAAATATAATAAATACAAATAGTTAACATAACGACAACACCGGCTTCAAATGCCACGCTAGTCATTTTCACAGTTCAGTATCAAGTTTCAGGGGTTTATATCTCTAAACTAACTCATCAGATCTTGATGAAACATGCATCATCGTCCGCATCATCACTTAACATGAGGTTAGATAGTGTCAAGCGATACCCATTACAGTATCGACCTAAGCGGTGCGGGTTCGAGTTCCGTCGGTACGAAGAAACTTTGGATTATGTGTAATAATGCAATGTACAAAAAAATATTTTTTCAAATCTGTTCCTAGATTTCAGAGGTAGGAAACAATTATCCGTTTTTGAAGTTGGTTGGAAAATAAAGTATATAGGTACCTTCATTATGTAATATGCAGTATATTATATTTTGTATTTTCTGATCTGAATTTGAGTGTAACATAGCTTTTTTATTTGTATTTTCTTTAAATATATGTAATATGTCATATAATGTACGACTTATTTAGAGGCTTAAATATAGCTTTTTAGGCATTTCTGAATATCTACATAATCGCAGGTAACTTTGCTATATAAATTTCAGAATATGTGTTAAAAAAATGCAAATATAATATACAAATGGTAAAGCATATAATGTAAAAAATTGGCCTAAAGTTGGCACGATTTAATATTTTATTGTTATGGTAGGACTTCTGCTAGTCGGCTTTGGGCAGTACCACCACTTTGCCAATTAATTTTTAGCTGTGAAATAGGAATGTTTTTCGGTTGAAATGGCAAGGTGTCCAATGAAATTACAGGGCATGTGAGACTCAACATCTTTATATCTCAAGGTAACAGGCGCAGTGCAGTGACATGCAAAATTCTAGCAGTTCAGAATTTTGCATGCCGCTGTATCTGTTATAAGTAGACGCCATCGAATTACTATCAGGCTAGCGTCGTGCATGTCCTGTTACCTTTTACCATATAAAAATATGAATTTGGCACACACCAAATTTTATATATTAAGATATTTTAACAAGTGTATAAATGTACCCAATTAAAGCATATTAATCTATTTGTAGCAAAAAGCTTGTAACAATCGCAATAATTAACGACGATTGACCTACTATATGGTTACAAAACAAACTTTCTAATTATGAAAATTACGAAAATCGTGTGAGTTTGATGCTATGCAGCATTTGCAGTTGCATCGCAAGGGATTCAAACTTAAATTAAACCTAAGCTTGCTTCACTAATTGCTTTAAATTCACTTAAAATCTCACCTGTATTTCTACCAGTTAACATCAATTTTGTTGAGGATCAAGTTAATAATGTTAATAGTTTGATAATATAAAGCATAGATTTAATTACTGCTTGCTATAATTGCTGTAAGTAATTGGTGCGTATGTCGTCAATCATAATATATAAGATTTTCCATTTCCACGACTATACGTGGAAGATGTTAGGGAGTTAGAATTCTCAAAAATAGCACTGTTGTCACTTTGGGCAGTAGAATTATAAAGTCAGCAATGTAATAAAATAATAAATGATTCCGATACCAGCCTATTTAAAAGACCCCAATGGCGCAGTAGAAATGGTCAGTTATGACCCTAGAGGTAGCGGGTTTAAATACCTACCATGTATGAATGGATTTTCCTATCGAACAATTTATGTTTGCATTTCATAGTAGCCTTTCTAGTTTGGAAAAATATTATTAAAAAACTCTCAATGACCGGAATGGTAGGACACTTTCTATTGTCCGCCTGTTTAGCTAAACTAAATCTAAATCAGCTCATGCATTTGGCAGATACGATGTTTCAGACAGACACATATAAATAGACACATATACATTCACATACATTGATATACGCACGCATATACGCACGTTAATCGTATTACACACTTCTTTGTGTCAGGGGTTAAAAAACGTCTTAAGTCAGTGAATTTAACCCTAAGTATTTCATATGACAACCAATTAATTCATATATTACTCTCTCGTTATACGCTTCACGCTATCAGCTTAAACCGCACCTAAATCAGCTCCTACTGTCAGCTCCAAAGCAAAATGTGATATAATCTCTTATTCATAGGTTTCAGGTTCGAGTGCAAAGTGTTCTTGTGTAATTTCAGCTTAGTTTACACTAGCATTGCAATAACTAGATGCATTTACGTTTAATATGACGCTATGTTTCATCAGGATTATCATAGTCAAGGGCTTCATTTTAACTGCACATTTTCATGCGCTGCGTTATTTATATTATTTCAGTATTATTGATAGAGTATTACCGATATGACCGATTTACGCAAGCTGCATCTATTTAAGATACGGACAAACCGCGGGGTCCTGCGTGCGTGATCTAGGCGGCGATCAGATAGCGCAGTAGTATTTGTATCGATTGGTTCACACGCGATTAGAAAACAATTGAAAAGCACTGAAATCGCGCCCGCAGATCGCAGGACGGTGCAGTGTGGCCGTACCTTTACTATAACACGTTTGCAATTTAGATAAGTGTAAAAAAAATTGTCTTCTGACTTAAATTCAAAATGAATCCTTATTGTTCAAAACTTCATGTACACATACATATTAATGGGATTTTTATGTATTTATAAAAGACTTCGTAGTACTTAAATATATAATAACACTTCCAAACACGCAAATTAAGTCAGGACACCAGACACCAAGTACCTACAAGCATGACACGATGCCACGTAATCATATTTTTAAGACAATTCAATTTATTTCAATTCAATTCAATAACATTTATTTCAATTAGGTACTTGGTACACTTTTGAACGTCAGCAATTTACATTACACATATATAGAATATTATTACAAAAAAAAAAAAGAACAATCCATATCCAGTATTTGTTAAATATTTATAAATACAATAACTTTATAAAGACTTCTATGTGTAAAAACAATTACCAACATTTTGAGAATGTCAAATTAATGTCAAAACAATAAAAAGTCAAATAATATAAATGTCAAAATAGAAGTGTCTTCTGACACAATTCCGTAGCACTCGCTACATTTATAATAGTAGCGTAGCTACGGACGATCAGCTTTATAAAATCACTAGCTTTGCGCCGCGGCTACGCTAGCATTAAAAAGTGTCCTATAGCTTAATCCACAATGCTGGCTGTACCTTTGCAAAATTTCAACTAAATCCGTCCGACCGTTTGGCCGTGAAGAAGTCCCAAACAGACAAACAAACTAATATATAAACTGACGATTTGATTCGATTATTTAAACAAAACAAACTGCTGTCTAACTATGACTGTGACCATGCAGCCACGTGATAAGCATAAGGATATAATGTTTACATAGACAATAATTTAAGATCGTGTAAAAAACTAAAAGAACCGACTTCAAACGTCGCGCTAGTCAAAGTAGCCAGTAGAAAAATAGGTTCCGACGTTTTGAGAACCTTTTTGGTGAAGTCGGTTAAAAATATCACTGTGCCATCGTTCAATGATATTTTTAGTTATAGTTATTTTGATTCTATGTCATGCTCATTAATATGATAGTTGTATACTTTCCATGCTTTGCTACAACTTAGATATGAATTTTCATAAAGCAGACTTCTAAACGCTTCACCGCTTTTTATTGCCAAAATGTTATTTTTGTTTGGCGTGTGTTTAATGTGTGTAATTTTACAAGTACTTATCTTTGTTCTTTTACTTTCAGGTAAGTAACATATCTTCAATGTTATGTAAGTTCATTTTTTTGTACCAAAATATGTTTTAAGAATATTAAATGAGTGATTTGATATTACGATTCATTTTCTTATACAGTTTCTCAAAAATATGTGCACCTTTCAATTTCACCATGGTCAAAATTCTGCAGTCTTAGAAACTGCTATATAACACGCCACTCGCTACGATGTTCAAAGACGCTTGTATGTCAGAAACTAATCACAAAAGCGCAGTAACATCGCGCTAGCTAGGCTTTTCCCTCGCTCTCTTTCTTAAATAGAGGCATGCAACGCATACTGTGTGTACATTCAAGTAACGTACTTACTACTTTTTGAATTGTATTAAATAAGATCAGATTTATAAAAGTAATAATCACATATCAACTCATAATAAATACTCTGACATACTCAAAACAAACACTCATAATAAAACCACTCAATCAAGACCCCTAACATCATTTACTTTACCCAAAACTATCGGTCTTTCCTTTTGGTCAGATCAGGCCATCATAAGTTAGCCCCTGAATTTTACAAGAAATAATGGTATCAGAGTTCTTATAAGCTGGTGGTTAGTCCGAAATATTTCCTTCTATAAGTCATTGGTGCGTTTTGCTTGAGAATCGCTTCACTAAGCCTGGGTCTTATTTATTGTGGATATGGGGAGGCCAGACTTATATTAAACTGATATATTACCATTTATTTACTCTGTGGATAGACGTTTATTTAATTCCTCGTGACATTTGTACATATATACTAATTTGTCAGTTATTATGTACATATTTGTTTCTATAGTTTTGGTATTATACTTACTGGCTAGCCAGTACAGAAGATAGTTAGTTTCGATTTATATGTATTAACTTTAATACGTAAATACCGACACACGACGACCACTGGGGTAAGCGAGTTCTTGAGTGGAAACTGCGAAATAGCAAACGTACCGTAGGACGTCCTCAGACTAGGTGGAACGATGATATTCGCAAGATGGCTGGTAAGAGCTAGATAAGTGTAGCCGAGAATCGTGCTCAGTGGTGTACTATTGGAGAGGCAGTCTTGTCCAGCAGTGGAGAAGAATTGTATGTAATGTAAGTATTTAAAAATGGCATGATGTAAAAGTGTAAACAAAACAATGTTTATATTATGGAATTTTATTTAATGGAAATTATAATACAGATTATATGTCCGTAATTTTGGCTAGGCATTTTAGACTTTTAAGTCTGTTTACATATAAAAATAGAGAATATCTAGAACTATTTAAAACAGTTTCAAGTTAGAATTGTTTAACTCGTTATACTCGTATCTTATAATAACCATTAGATTTTGATCAAGGAGAAAATTTGCCGCCATAACCTTACGGTGTTCCGGCAGCCCTTGAGAGTTAGAGTATTCTAGACCTACCGTGTTCATACACATCAGTGGCACCTAACATATGTCAATTATTAACATTTACACAATTTGAGCGTGTCTCTTTTTCACGTAGCCTAACAAAATGTTCGGTATTCCGGCAGCACACAGCCTTTGAGAGTCAGACCATTCTAGGCATAGCGTATTCACCATCTTCGACCACTTCATCGCTTACCACCAGGCAAGATATTGATCAAACGCTCACGCTATCAGATCTGAAAAAAATATTAATCGTATTTCACTGACGAGTTAGAAATTTTTTCTAAGGAAAAAATAGTTTCTACAAAAAATCTCTAATAGCATTTTACAGGGAGGAAACGGGGGATTACATTTGTATGAAAAAGTGCACCTTGCGTTCCCTTTTAAGAAATAAATAAAAAAACCGATAACTTTCGGTCAGTGTTAGAAGATACAGCATCCATCCCCACTCTATAGCCACTCTAGCATGTAATGCTTGTAAAGACGCTAGTTTGAGGAAAACTCCCGACAAAACAAGGGAAATAATTCATGAATGTATGTTCCCCTTAGACAGTGTTATGTTGGTTATATATTAGGTATTTAGATGCATGAAGTAGGGGGAAAAAACGTAATTGGGTCACTCTTGGTGTGTGCAGTACGACAGTCGTCGATGATTAAGAATTAAGCCACAAGGAAATGTAAACAGACGTGGAATAATTTATTTTTTTTACTTTAGGGTTTTATATAATGTACTCTCTACCACTATAGACTCTTATTTATCGCAATAATGCAATGGATAATATAGGATCGCTTACAAAATGACTCCAATGCCGCGCTACTCATTTTCAGTACCAAGTTTGAGGTGTTTATATCTTTGAAGGTACTGATTAGATCTAGATAAAGTTAAAATGAAGTCACCTTATAGATTTACTCTGCCAATAAAAAAAAGAATCATTAGAATCGATTTACGATTGACGGAGTAATCGCGTAACAAACATAATACTATAATTATAGGAAGTAGGTTAAAAATATGTTTTTTTTTTATGTCAGACAAACAAACCCTAATATTTCACCCGATGCCAAGGGATGATTGCGGTTTAAGATGGAATCTTGTATGTCTTAAAATCCACATTAGTAACTATTCCGACCAGTTTCCGACTGGCTGGCACTAAAAAGCTTCCAAATTTATATTATTTTATGTTTATGAATCCCTTGACTGTAACATAAACGAAAAATAACATATAAAATTAAATAAAAAATCACAACAAAAAGTAAACTGTTAAAATGTAAAAGTAAAAATAAATGTAAATGTAACAAATTTAAACGTAAATGTATAAATGTGTTTGTATAGCAAATTCTTATTTCCTAAAAACAAATTAAAATAAACTACACCAAAAAAGGGACACTCCCTTAAATTAAAACCCACAAGTTACCCATGGAAAGTCCAATCATAAAACCAACTAACCCAACCGCCATTTTCACTTCATCCACAAAACTATAGCACGATCTAAAATCCTTTACAATTACGCGCCGTCCCAAAACGTATAAACAACGGATATAGTTAATAGGGGCCAAAAATGGTACAATATATTAGTTTTATACGTGTACCATTCCCGGGCGGGTAATGTATACGCGGTATCACACCAAAATGGGGCTGAATGAGATCTCGTCCAGTGGTTTCAAACGATATAACGTTTATTTATTACAGTTTTATATGTTTGGATGGTAGCATAGCTCTTTTTTTTTCTTGCGTTCCATATATAGAGACATATTCCAATTGAAAGGTTTTTACGATTACTTTGGGGTTAAGTTCGTTGGTTTTGTATTACTTTTTGTGTTTGGTTTTAATAAACATACCCGCCCTGTGTAAGAATAGATTTCGGGCCGCGCCGTCTTAATTACAATTATGTGGTATTGAAAATTATATAGGTTGCTGAAGGTATTCAGACATTTGAATTATTTTCATCTTGAGATAGACGTAACAGTACCTGCACTTTTTAAATTTTAATGTATTTCTAATGGCCACATTTTTCATCATTTTTGCTTATAGTTTAAGAGACACATTCGTCTAGATGTTGAATTACGTGATCTCTATTGTAACCACTGTTGTTATTAGATACATTTGTAACTTATACTCTACATACAAAATATTTAAAGCAAACCTGAAAAATAAAGGTTAACACAAAAATTCAATGCAATCGTTATATAGTTCTGAATGTAAATAGTAGAAGTTTTTCAACAAGTATTTACATGCTGCTGTAAGTTTTAAATTTCCTATTTACACGTCTATCAAATTGTCAAACTTTTACTTTGCTTTTAGCAAGGTTTTGGTAAGCAATTTGAACGATTATTTATTTTGTTGCAATACGGAGAGTGTCAAAATGTTTGTGTATTTTATAAATCCTGCGTAAAGAAAAAAATGGGTTTTTTTTCTCTACGCAGGATTTATAAAATATACAGCATAGCATTTAACCACTATCTTTTCTGGTGGTAAGCAATGATAATTTCAAGGATGGTTAACACTACATAAGCCTAAAATGGTCTGACTCTCACGGACTGTGCTACCAGAAACTCATATGGTTTTGGCGGCAGATTTTCTCCTTGATGTTGATAAGTTACATTTTGGTAGCAAGTCAGGCGAAACATTGAAATAACCACCTGTGAACGAGCACCCATGAATGCACATAAAAAAATCCATTAGTGCGTAGCTAGGACTTGCATAAAATCACATTACCCACATCCCAAATAGAAGTTTGACATTATCTTTAAATAAAAACCAATATGCGATACTTCTCTTAGTAAAATCTTGTTTGGCTTTTACTTGGTTATTGTTTATTAAAAAATGATTTTAAAGTAATAATCGTATATCTAAAATATATTTTATCTATGATCTTAATTCAATAAATGACGCAAAGAATGGCACTTTGGCAAGCCAATCTGACATAGTCTGAAAAGAACTGAACCATAACATGAAGTTTATAACTGACTTCATTCAGAGTAATGGTATATACACTTACGACAAACTCCACAAAACTTAAACGTTTAATCCTATAAACTCAAATAGCAAAACATGCAGTCCTAGCGACTGCGACAACCGGTAGTACTAACTTACTAGTTTTACGTCGCCTCCAGTAAATTGGACCACATCATAAGTTGAAATTGTTACACAACTCTCTACGACGCTGGAATACAGTATGTAAACTTTGGAAACTTAGTATAGCGTATGAACAAAGTATAGCGTTTAGTAATTTCCGTTTCGATATTGCGTATAACCGCATCTTTGCTTAACATATGTTAGTATAGTGGTCAATGAAATGCTTGCCTTTCTAGAATAAAACTGTGTTAAGATGTAAAATGTATGACTCAAGAAAGGAATGACGAAGCACTAAATTTACTTTTTTGTCTTTAACATCTGCACAATCTAGAGCTCAGATAAACTGTGTATAAGAAGCAAGCTCATCAAGGGCGAAACGAATTCATGTTTTTTACTTTCTTCTTTAAGATTCGAGTTAAAAGTTTGTCCTTCATATATTTTGGAAAAATAAATGAGCATCCAATTTTTCCAATTCTTTACTTGTATTAAAAACAAATGCAACCTGAAAGTCTTTGCTTATTGCATTACCTTATGTTCTGTTTGACAAAATATATTGTAACAAAGAAACAGCATTGTTTAAGAAATTGAAAATTTAGCGGTCCCGCACATGTTAAAGGAAATATGGCTGCAAGCAAATGTTCCATGAAAAAGAAACGAATTCTTACCATTTTAAAGCTGAAGCAGTTTAATTTTGTGGAAGTATTTACAACTGAAATGTTTGTTTTGTTAATACTTATTGGTGCTTCATTGCTTTAAATTAGAGCAAATATCTGTCAAGCCTAACAAACCTCTTTATATTCTCTGTTCTAATTTTTCTAATAAAAATATAAGATTAAGGGCCAGTTTCACCGGTCCTTGATAATGCGTTAGATAGTTATCTGACGCATGACGCCAAAAAAAATATTCTTTCTTTCTTTCTTTCAAAAATCTGTCAGATATCTTCATTTTAGCGCTATCGGGAACCGATGAAACTGGCCTTAAATAATATCTAACTTGTTTCTTGTAATGTAACTTATTTATCATTTAAAATATTATGCAACCATCCAAAAACACATGCAAGTTATTTTTTTGAAAGGGTAATCAATATAATTTAATATCGTTTAAAAAACTAAAAGAACCGACTTCAAACGTCGCGCTAGTCAAAGTAGCCAGTAGACGTAGTAACTATTACATAATTTGTGCCAGTAGTTAGTAGTAAGTCGTCGAGATAAGTAAATGCGTCGTAATACAAATGTTGATATATTAAAAACGGCTCGGCCGATTTCGTTAAAATTTAAATCACAGAACCACATGGAAAGGGTACCCTTTGAAACAAAAAAAGATTTTAAAATCGATTCAGGCATCTTTGAGTAATCGGTGAATATACATTAAAAAAAAAGTTTCGAACGAATTGAGAACCTCCTCCTTTTTTGTAAAGTCGGTTAAAAATGTAATACATAGTACGTTATGACTTTGACATAGCGACTGTCATAAGACAGTCGCTCAAAGTGATGTATTTTGACGAATATCTTACCTATTACATAGTATTCATGATAATAAATAGATCTATGCGCTAACGTAAGTGTATAAATACAGGTTTTAATTTTTAATATATGACTAGAAAAAATTGAATGATGGAGTAGATTGGATAGATAAATCTTTTGGATTAATCGTTGGATAAAAAATAAATCACTGATCTAGGTGGAGTAGATTGGATAAATAAAACTTATTTAAAGAAATAATTACTAGTTCATCTGAATCATAATCAGTCGCGATGCAGTCCACTGCAAGACGTAAGCCCCTCCCAAGACACGCCACTGAGTCCAATCTACGGATCTTCTTATCCTGTATCAGCCCACTGCTTTGCGTATGTCGTCGCTAATCTACATTTGCTAATTTGCGGTATTAACTCTAGAACCAGTCTACCCCAGGTTATCGGTCCTACGGCAGATATTACCAGCTCACGGTCACTTCAGCTTGCTAATCCGTAATTTCGTCTGAAGCCGAAATCGTTATAGTGTTTAACAATGTGTCGCAGGTTTACTGCCACATTAAGTTATATTTCTTAGCTGGATTAAGCAAATACGACATCTTCTTAGAAAGGCTCCGTTCACACTGAAATTGCAGTGGTCAGCAGCGTCTAAGGGTCTCCCCGCACACGGGCCACGGGCCACAACCACAAAACGCCGCCACCGGCATATTTCCTATAGTTTTCATACATTTTATCATTTAGCGTGTGGCGGCCACCGGCGTCACCGTGTGCGGCGAGTCCATATAAAATGTATGAAAACTATAGGAAATATGCCGGTGGCGGCTTGTGGCCGGTGGCCCGTGTGCGCCGAGGCTTACTTGACAAGTATTATCAAAAGAAGGTGATTGCTAAACTGCTTGCGACTGTTTAACTTCAGGCAAAGGTGTAAATGTCGGAAGGTATCAACAGCATAATTGCGTCGCAAATAAAATGAACATGATTGCTTAAAACACTCAAAAACCAATAGCCATATCTCGATCATTTGAAAATGGGACCAAACAGAGAGTATGCCGTTTCAAACAAAAAAGTAACTTTCCAAATTGCTTGATAAATAAAGGAGTTCTGAGGCGATATACATTTGAAAAAAACATACAGCCGAATTGAAAAGCTCCTCCTTGTTAAAAAAAAGCACTCGACAACTTCTTAGATGCCCATGCAACCTATTCGAGTCTATCAAGCGACACTTTCTATTTTAAGTTTAATATAATTTGAGACTTACACTCGCCGCTGTTACCACGACGTGAATTGTGCCTAAACTCCATCGTGACGGTAAATGTAGGACTCACATTAGTGGTAACCCTAGAGTATCCAAGGCGATAACTATGTCGCAAAATGTCCACTTTTGGGATTAGCGTAATTCCACGTCAGGTATGAGAGTTTCATGGAGATAATAGCTACGCTAAGCATTATTGTGTAGGTAAAACCAGATTCAGAGCTTATGCTGAAGAATATTTACTACTAGCAGCGGCTCGCGGTTTCACCCGCGTAGATTCCGTTCCCGTGAGAATACGGGAATTAATTATAGCTTTTGTTACTTGCAGATAATGTAGCTTTCTATTAGTGAAAGGTTTTTTTAAATCGGTGCAGTAGTTTTTGAGTTAAATCATCGAAAACAAAAAATCTAATTATTACTCCGGGGGCATTGAGAGTTCTAAAACACGTTGATCAAAATTATTACAATTTCCTCTTTATAATATTAGTTTAGACTAACGGATGCCCAGCGTCTAACTACGGTAAAAAAGAAATGTACAATCCAAATGTGTTTTATTAAAGACTTTATAGTAGGCATTAGAAAGATGTACACTCTCTTTGTGGCTTCATTATCTTTCATTGTATATAGACAAGCACATAACCCTATCGCGATCGAATGTAATTGGAATAGAGCTCGTCTGGAAGTGAAAGATGGCAAAAAATGGTAAAAGATAGATCTAAATGACACAATCTATCCCGTCTTTCCAATTCGCTGCAGGGAATGAATGCATCTTTACTATCAAATACATTCACAGTAAGTAAGATAGTTTTAAAACTAAAACAACCAACATACATGCCGCGCGTGTCAGATTCAGTAGAAAGTTTGAGACTTTTATCGTCATATCTCAGGAGATATTCATCATATCTTGATAAAAATGAAATTGGACCACATTGGAAATAAATCCTACCTACAAAAAAAAGAAACATTTAAACCAGTTATGAATTAGTGGAGCAATTGGCGAACAAAATTAAATATACAAACAAAAAAAACATACAGATGAATTGAGAACCTTCTTGTTTTTTGGAGGTCGTTTGAAAATAAAACTCAAAGGTTTTAAGCTATCGTTATATAAAGTCACATTATATTCATAAACTAAAATATCTCATTTAGGAATTATGCATACATCCCGCAACAGATATAAAAACAAAGAATAAAGAAGCCAGTATTAAAATAATTCCACGAACGTGAAACGAACGAGATAATCCGAAAAACTAAAAGTATTTTAATAATTAAATACCCGGAACATTCAAGAAAAGCTATTTCATTTCTGCAATATATTTCAGAGATGGAAAAAGATGGTTGCGAGAGAAGACATGTGCGAGTTGTTCTAGTGAATTGAAATTGGTTCCGTACGCTTTTTCTAAAATTTTATGCGGTTTCATTTAGTTATGATGATTTACCATTTATATAATATGACTGTGGCAACGTTTTTGAACATTGGTGGCAAGGTTTGTCAGTTTGTACGTTATTTTAAATGTAGGTAACTGTCGCGTCTTTATTCAGAATTTAAAAATTAAATGCTTTCCACTTGCTCTTCAAATCATTATTTCTATTTTTTCAATTCTGGAGACAAGTAAATGCCACGATACGCCGTTTAACAGCACCCAAACTTTACGGTATGATATGCAAGCTCTTGTTCATGGTTATGAAAGTTATTGTAAAACGATGCTTGCCAGTGTGAGAGTAAGACTGTATTTTAAAGATAAATCAATTTTTTAATTAAAATGTCATGAACATTTTGTAAACAATGTTTCAAATCTACATTAGATGTTTTTTAAATCTTGTTTTATTGAAATCTCTCCTTGCCTGTTTCATTCTCTGCATTATGATCGTGGACCCCTAAAAACCGTGTAAACGTCTTCCACAACCAACAGTTGGTCTCAGCTAAACATTTCACAAGTAATAATTCATTTTGTACAATTCTTTTAGTTTCCGTTAGTTGTTCACACGTCGTGAAATTTATTGTTTGACTTCAGATGTTATTATATTACTTCAGAGTAAAGCACGGTAATGTTATCTTTACCGTGGTTAAAGTGACCTTTCAATGTTTTTTTGGCATTGATTTAACATTAACATTTATTAATATCTATAAAAAATGTATATATAAAAAAGTATAAGTTTGAGTCACTGAACATTTGCAAAACCGTGGGTGCTGATAGTGCGTTGACGACTTTCAATGGATTTATAGATACCCTTTTTAAAAGTGCATCAGAGTAAAAAATAGCGGTCACGTTGCGCGGTGCTTTTATTCTACCGCAACTGTATACTAAAATATTTCGCCGCAATGCGCGCACTTCTATGACACTTCATGCTTCACAGAATATGCGATATGCGTGCGGTAGAACAAACGCACCGTAACCGTTGTGCGCGCTAGGCCTAAAACTTAGTTTGCGACATTCGATAAAAACGTAAAAATGAGTGTAATTATATAACTAAAATTAATCGTAGTAAATACAAACAGTCGGTACTTTATATTATTTAATTCTTACAACATCTAGGTATATTACACCCAATTTTTCACAATCTGAGACTCCCTGTGAACATGCGAAATTTCAACAAAAATGGGAATATATTATACGGGCAGAATTTACGATCGCAAACGCTGCAACCAATGAATCAGTAAGTTAGAAGAACAAGAGTAATTGAACTTCATTCAAGCACAAGTTAAGCTATTGAATCGGTTCCAATATTTTGAGGCGTATAATTCAGAAATCTTTATGAGTAGTATTTATTCCATACGAATGGGGCATTAAAATGAGTTAGTGATTTGCGATCTCCGCACTAGAATGTTATTTGTTCGAATACTTTTTCCGGATATTATTTTGCTTTAGTTTTTTTTCCTTATGAGGCGAAGGCTGCTGGAGATAGTTTTAAGGCGGCACAAATATTACATCCGGGTTTTTTGGTGGGTATAGGACTTGATTGTTTTTGTTTGTGCTCTTTCATTTAATAAGTAATTGTTGTCGTTTTAGTATTATAAATACTAATAGTGTAGGTACTGAAATTAGGATAACATTGATTTGGTATCGTCCAAATTTTGGATTGTGTTTAACAGTTTACTATCTCACCTATTGGTAAGTGATAATGCTGTCGAAGATGGTAAGCACGCTAGGCCTAGAATGGGAACTGGCTCTCAAGTATAGCTGCCGGAACACATTAGATGTTTGGCGACAGATTTTCTAACTTGAGGGTAGTCGCTAGCCAGGCGGACACTAGATAGTATCCTACCACCATGCGGAGTTGTTGGTTTATTAACGATGTTTTTCCTTGACCACTGAGGGAGGGCCACTGTGAAAACGCACATAATGGTTTCGATAGAAAAATCCATTGGTGCACGGCGGGGTTTGAGCTCGGTACCTCTGGCATCAAAGCCGACCGTTCTCCCGATTACGCCATCGAGCCCCTTGATTTATTTCGTAATTTTATTGTTGGAATAGGCTATTTTGAAAATTAAGGGCCAGTTTCACCGGTCCCTGATATAGTTTCATATAGTTAGTTATCAAACAGGTGACGCCATACAAAAGTTGTCAAAAATCTGTCAGTTTAGTTCTATTTAGAGCTATCAGGAACCTGGAAACTGGCCCTAAATATTGTTTGTTTGTGACAGCCGATTACATTCATGTAATTTATCTCGTCAAATTCGTTTGTTTAAGAACCACCATTACACGAAACAAACGAAAATGATTGACTTGTCTAAACATGCTTTGAAATCGCTTCGACGAAGATTCAATGGAATACTTCATGTATTAAAAACAGTCTGATTTATGACTGTGTACACATAACAAGTAGTATTTAAAAAAAACCTTTTTAAACACAAGCTTTTACATAACCTAGAGTCAGAGTAAGTCAAGACAAATCCAACAAGCCCAAACACGATGAGTACAACATGTGTAGTTTAGGAGTTCCTTTGACCACCTTCCAGCTCCATCATCAGATCAACACCAAGTCATCATAATATTGCATTGTCACGCGATTTACATATGTATGCCAAATTTCAGCTCAATCGAACCCCTGGAAGTCGCTCTAAAGTCGCTCTATAATCAATCGCTAGATTTGTGACGGACATATAAGTTCGGCGTCAAGTAGAGATAAAGCTTGTAAATAAATTATAAGTAAAATATATTTTTAAAAACAAGCTTTTATCTGGGACAATAAACTAAAATGTTAAAAATAAATTCTAGTAAGTATTTGGCGTGTAGGTACTTACCTATATTCTTAAAAGCTTGAAGCACTACCCGTTTTTTAGGCTAGGTAATTACTATACTTCAGTGCTTCAAGCTTTTAAAAATATAGGTAAGGTAACACGCCAAATACTTACTAGAATTTATTTTTAACATTTTAGTTCATTGTCCCAGATAGAAGCTTGTTTTTAAAAATATTTTTTACTTATAATTTATTTTTAACTTTTTAGTAGGTACCTACCTACTACCAAAGTATTTAAGAGAAGGCATGATGTTTTAAAATATTCCACGGATATTTGATATGATTATGGGTAAAGTGCTCTTCAAGGAAAATCAATCGACTCGGTGGGACTATGTTGCATTATAACAGAAATGCCATAGGCACCTTACAGCTTCATCATCAGATCCTGGCTATCATTTTAGTGTAAAGTGCTCCTCAAGACAAATAATTTGAGCCCATATTCATTGGGGTTACGTTATTTTATCACAGAGATGCCTTGGCCACCTTTCACCTTCATCACCAGTCGCTTAATATCATCTAGGTGTAATGTTATCTTCAAGACGAATCAATCGAGCCCACTCGGTAGGGTTATGTTGATTTATCACAGAGATTCCGTGGCCACCTTCCAGCTTCATCATCAAACCCTGGATATCATCTAGGTGAAAAGTTCTTTTCAAGACGAATCAATCGAGTCCAAACTCGGTAGGGTTATGTTGTTTTATCACAGAGATGCCGTAGCCACCTTCCGTCTCCATCATCAGACCAGCTCTATGGTACCATTTCATTGTATTGTCACCGAAGATACATAAGTACACCAAATTTGAGTCCAATCGGACATCGGGAAGTGGGTCTAATTTAGCTTCCAAGATTCCACCCGAACATACATAGTAACATACACACATACATACGTACATACGTACATACATACATAAATACATACATACATACATACATTGCAAGTTAAATAAAAGCTTGTAAAATAAAGAGTCGCTCGCATGAGATATAATGATAAATGTCTCACCTTGCTACTGAAACTGACTCGCGTGGCATGGAAGTCGGTTGTTTTATCTTAATTATTTAGTACTTCGTTTGAGATGTTTATCTCCACATTATTATGGTGATGCTTATCAAATCTCGATTAAATTACAGTTAAACCGAACCACATTGTAAATGTACCCTACCAATTAAAAAAAATCATTCGAATCAGTTCACACTTGACGGAGTAATTGTATAACATACATACAAAAAAAAAACAAACAAATTGAGTAGATTCTCCTTGTTGGAATTCGGTCGAAAAATGGCCTCAATGCTCAATTTCGAAACTAAAACCTTCTTTAACAGTAACTATTAATCGCACTAACTACACTAAAAAATACCCTCTAAAATTCACACTAAACATAACAAGAGCCAACGGTTGCCATTCGCCATCGTCTTTTTATAAATTCAACTGCAAAACGTAACAAAAGAAAAGGGAAACGTCCTCTTTTCGACGAGCTGTAAGTGGTGTCGATTAAGAATATAAAGCCAAATTGGGTAGCGTTTTCTGAATTTTTTGCGGGTGATTTAAGTGTTACTGTAATAATATGGGTAGGGAGCTTTCGTTTTTAAACGACTTTAGTGGTAGAAAGGGGGCTATCAATTTGATAGTTATGTTTTGTTTGACGCAGATGGACAGTGTACTGTCAATAAGGTAGAGGTTTCGTTAACTGAATTTTGACCGACTCATTAGATACAACATTAAAATAAACCAAGCATTTGATTTTTTTGTCACTAAATTATTACGTAATTTGTTACATTTCATTCTGCTTAATTGATTGTTAGAAAATGCTTAGTCACATCTAAGTTATTGTATGTAATAATATCTTGTAATACTATACGAATCTTTGTCCTAAACCACTGGTCGTAGAGACTTGAAATTTGGAGGATATAAGTACTTCCCTTTCGTACTAAGAACGGATTTTTCAAAATTCACCCCTTAAAGGGATGAAACGGGGGTTCAAAGTATGGAATGTATTTCTATGGAAAAACCAGATTAGATAGACTTTTCAATTCGAAACCTCACACAAGTACTTCTGTAAATAAATAAGTAAATCGTTTTTCAGGCTTATTTGTAATTCCACCCCTATAAGGGTGAAGTGGGGTAACAAGTAGCATCAATATTGTTTTGGATTGCGCTGAAATTTAGCATGCAAATAGTTATTATGAGGTAGGTATCCGCTAAGAAAGGATTTTTTAAAATTCACCCCTTAAGGAGATGGAAGGGGGTTCAAAATTTGTATGGAGAAACAATATTAGAAAGTTTTTCCTATTCGAAACTTCACACAAGTGCTTCAGTAAGTAAATAAAAAAATATGTGTTTCAGGCTTTTTTGAAATGCCACCCCTAATTGGGTGAAGTGGGGTAACCAAGTCTGATATCAATATTGTTTCGGATTGCGCTGAAATTTGGCATGCGGATAGTTGTTTTGACGTAAGTATCCGTTAAGAAGTTCAAAAGTTAAAATTCACTCTTTAATGGGATGAAACAGGGGTTCAAAGTTTGAACCGATTTGGCTTCTTTGATGTCATTTATGATAGAAAGGTTTTTACAAAATAAATGTTTTAAGTTAATAAAAGAAGTCTTTAACGCGGGCGAAGCCGCGGGGCACTTCGAGTATAATAAAAACTTGAAACTTTAGGGAAATCCATAATAATTTTATTCATAGTTCATAACAAGTACTTAGTACTATTAATTATTTTGTATCAGAAGAAAAACTTAAAAATGAAACACTTGCGTTAACCCGTTAACCCCGGTATAACGCCATCTATAAGATCTATAAGAAACTTACTCAAGTTGACTTTACCCAAACGTGACCCGAATGAGCGTTACATGAAATAGGCTCTGTCTCATTAAATAACTTCAAAATACAGTACACAGCGCGCCTAAAGAATTATTCACATCAAAAATATTGAGTGTTGATTTATTTTATGTAATGACACAGATGATATTCCAGCAGCATTCAAATAATATTGCTTCATCTTTACACTATTACAACACTGTTTTTAGTCTGCAAAAGGCTTGCTAATTTATTACTGTACTACTTACAGGTTTGATGCAAAAAAAAACAAAATGTATCAAACTGTTTAGTTTGTAAAAAAACTTCTCGCTGTATGTGAGAAACAAACAACAACGATGCATTTTGTCTTCTTGTGTCACGAAACATTTTTCCAGCTCTTTTCATCAGATGCAACGTTTTTTACACGCGTCTTCGTAAACGCTTGCTGATAACCGAGCTGTGTAAATGTCTTTCTATGTTTGCAGTTTTGTATAGTCATTTACTATTTAAAGATTGTTCAATCTTAGATCACTCATCTTGCCAATAGTATCGACTTACGACAATTTATGCAAATTACACGGCTCCAAAATAAAAAGAACATAATAATGTTATTAGGACAAGACCTGCGGTGTTCCGGCCGCACAACCCTCGTGAGTTAAGACTATTCTAGGCCTAGCGTGCTACCATCCTCGACTATATCATCGTTTGCCACCAGGCGAGATAGTGGTCAAACGCTAGCCTAGCAGATATCGACAATAAACAATTTTTGCAAATAGTTTAGGGTTACTATCAAAACTGAACGCTTTATGAGGGTTGGTGCGAGCCGTGAAAAATTCAACAGCATTTTTAAGGCGCGGCGTTTGGCGCGTGAAAAAAACCTTCATGTGTAAACTTTTAACCGCTTATTTGTAGAACTAAATGTGGAATCAGCGAAATTTCCTTTGTCTTAATAAGTTTCTTTGTGTGTAAGTATTAATGGAGTAGCTTGGCGGAGGTTAATGCTTACTTCAAAGGCAGGAGTATAGTTGGATGGTTTCTGAGTTGATTGTATCGTATTTTGAGTGAGGATAAAAATAGCTCAAGAGCTTAGAAGAATAATATTATACAGTGAGTTGAAAAGTAGCTATTTGTGTGATGTGGTGAGTTAAAGTGTTAAATAATTTTAAGCTGTTTCGTTCAGTACCCGTTCGTAAACCGCAATACAATATAATTTGTAATTTTTGTATAAATTAGGATTTAATCAAAACATGTTTTTGTTTTCATTAATTATTTTCAAGCAAATAGGAGGTTCTTATTTTGAATTCATTTTTTTATGTTTGCAAGCTCAGAACTCCGACATTTACCAACCGATTTGAAAAATAATAATTGAGTATCCTTCCACTCCAGAGATAGGATAAAAACCCTGTTACAGAAAATGAATCGAATTAATGCAACGACACCCAAACTATATTGAGTACACTTATTTATATACAAATACGCGTATCACCAAAGCCAAGTTAATTCGAGCTATTTCTCACTTAACACGTCAAACACTGACCATCCGGATTCCAACCCACTCAGACCCATTCACAGTGAGATTCTAATACATACGATGGAAATGCACGTAATCAAATTATCTAGTGGCTGGGTTTTATTCTAAATTGCAGGTTGTCAGGACACATTTAAACGCAGAACATGCCTTTTAACTAGTCTGGGGTTTGACGACTCGGAATACAAGCGAATTTCAAATTATGTTAAATATATTTCTAAGTTAGTTTGCGGGTGTTTTTTTTTTAATGTATATAGGCTAGCGTTTGACTACTATCTCACCACTCACTATACTCACTGCTCACTATCTGTTGGTAAATGATGATGAAGTAGAGGATAATAGGAGAGAGTATAGAAGGATGGTAGCACCCTAGACCTTAAAAGGGAACTCTCTCGAGGACAGCTTAGACACATTAGATGTTTAGCAACTGGTTTTTCATCTAAAAGGTGGTGAATGGTGGTAATGAAGGTGGTAAATGATGATGAAGAAGAGGATAATAGGAGAGAGTATAGAAGGATGGTAGCACCCTAGACCTTAAAAGGGAACTCTCTCAAGGACAGCTTAGACACATTAGATGTTTAGCAACTAGTTTTTCATCTAAAAGGTGGTAGCGGGCCAGGCAGACACTAGACAGTATCCTAACACCATGCAGCGTTATCAACATTTAGGATATCGATCACTCAATTAACTATCGATAAAATTAAATGTATTTTTTTCTTCGCTTACTACCTAATAATTTGTGGGTGTCCAATCAAACTTCAACATTTTTCTTAATATGACCTAAACTGAATAGCGGTGGTAAGTTTTTTTTTACGAAAAAAAGTAATTTTTCTAATTTGTTCAGGCCTGTAAAAATCTAGACTCAATATCTAGACTTAATTTTGATTTATGCTTTGTAATTTGAACTCCAACGATTGCCCTTTTTAACCGACTTCACAAAAAAGGAGGAGGTTCTCAACTTCTTGGTTTTTTTAAAATTATTTTTACCTCAGAACTCCGTCAAATTTTAACCGATTTGGAAAATTCTTGTTATAAATTATATAGTGCTTATATAATTTATAACAAGAATAAAGTGTTATAAATTGTTTAAGAGACAATGCTTCCTGTTAGATTCCATTTAAATTTAATCGAGATTAGGTAAATATCTCCGGAGACATGGAGATAAACATCTCAAAATTAGTACTAAAAATGACTATCGCTGCATATGAAGTCGGTTGTATCGTTTTGTACGATCCTAAATTATTACAATGTCAAATTTAATTTAGCTACAACATTAAGCACATAAGAACAGTCTAGATATTCCTCTATAAGTGATGTCCATGGATGAGACGTTGCCAGCTTGCGAAGCAACTCACGTGCACACTGCCATCTGTCGTCGCCATAAAATACTACACTGCAGTGCCTCTTGGCACTAAGCCGATAGTGCATTGAGAATTCTATACATTTTTGCACTAAAGCTACAGATATCGCCAACATTGTGGCTAGTCTTATTCATACTGACATGCCTTAGAGCCATATACTTAAAATAAAAGAACAAGCAATTAATATTTATTTATTTTTATTGTTTTGTGCTTTAATTATTGTTTAGCTACTTACACGTAATTGGATTGGCGCTACGCTAAGTTTTCTGTCAATTTTGGTAGGAGACACTTGAAGTTTTGTACTAAAATTGTAACTAGTTATCGAATTTGCAATTACAATATAATTTACGTTAACACTGTTGACAATAACAGTGGTAATACTTACTAGAATAAGTATAGCTAAAATATTTCAATTTTTTTCAATGGCTGTGCTTTTGTTACATCAAATCGATTGTTAACAAATTTATTGAGTGGTAGACTTTTAGTATTCTTTACGACTGAAACTTTTGGCATTAGTAAATATTTTATCAATCAATCAATCAACAGCCTGTAGTAGTCCACTGCTGGACATAAGCCCCTACTAATGCGCGCCACTGAGCCCGGTCTTCGGCTCTTCTCGTCCATTTGTTGCCAGCAAAATATTTTCATACTTAAATTATTTTATTAATATAATATAATATATGCATGATACACTGCAAACAACACATTCAATATTGTTCTAAGCATATTTTATTCCAACATTATGTAGCAATAAATACCAAGTTTTTCTAGTCTGTGATTTCTGATACAACTTACCGTTGGCAGAGGGTATAGATACAACTTACCGTTGGCAGAGGGTTAATGCGGTTTACAGCTATAAGTGATCGTTAGCTGTACGTGGTATGTAAAATCACTGACTGTAGGAATCTTTACAATTCACAATAAACAATAGTAGTATAAATATTTAGTTTTTTGAGATAATTAGATAACTTTAAGGTGTCAAAATGTAATTTCTGTTTTTTGATTAAATAATAAACGACAAACTAAAAAAAAATCAAACTTCAGAAGTTGACTTTTAGCCAAAGTCGATAATTTATTGGCCCAATAAAGCATTATTCTATCCAAAAATATGTAATATCTTACAACTAACTGCACAATAGTTTTAATGCAACCGCTTTGTATAAATTGCATTACAAGTACAAAAAATAAGTTCAAAACTCTCAAAACACGACAACTGAAAAATCACGCATTAATTTTAGAAATTCTTCTCATTCATCGAACGCATGCGAGGCATATCCGCAAGCAAATACATATATCAAGATAATGTATTTCCCTAAATAAGTTCAAAACCAAATTGTCACGAGTAACAAACATTTTTCAACATTATTAAATTTCAACACAATTAAGTGTTGGAATTGATAAATACTAATTATATTCTGCCAAAATAATAAAATTACAAAGTACCGACTTATTAAAGCAAAGCGCTTAATTAACTTGAAATGGTACCTAATTACGCCTCATTAAATGTTTTGTCTCTATTAGAAAGAGACATAAATAGGTCCGTTTCCGTCAAAAGTGTAAAAGGCAAATAAAAGAGGAACCATTTTGTACTAATTATGTTCTCATAAATTAAAACTTTTTCTACTCTCTTTTTACTTTACGTCCGTTCTTTTTGCTTTTGAAGTATCAACACTGAAAGGTAATAAAATGTGAAACGGAATCTCTTAGGACCACCAAAAGTCTACAACATAGCTTACTTAATAATTACTGACATTTTGTTTTATTTTTAACCAACTTCAAAAAAAGGAGGAGGTTTCTCAATTCGACCGTATATTTTTTTTTTTTTTTTTTTTTTTATGTTTGTTCGCGGATAACTTCGTCGTTTATGAACCGATTTCGATTATTCTTTTTTTGTTCGAAAGGAGATATTCCAAGTGTGGTACCATGGTAATTTTATCGAGGTATGATAAGTATCTCCAGAGATATTGAGATAAACATCTCAAAATTGGTACTGAAAATGAATAGCGCGGCATTGAAGTCGGTTGTTTTTTAGTTTTTAAACGATATTATTTTATTTAAATATTTTGACATTCAGATGGCTGGGCGGGATTTGTTTGTTCTGCAAAATATTGACTATAAGATTAGATTAGATGTTATTGTTAAAATCTTGCTTCAAAAATGTACAGCAAAAAGCTTTAAAATATATGTTCAAAAGAAAGCCATTAACATCGCTTCACATTTTATTGGAACAAGTATACTTTAGAATTATAGTACACTCTAATTACACCATTTCCATTTATCGCAGCTTCTAGTCGTAAGCGTATCGTCTCTGATTTCTAACCGACTTCAAAAAAGGAGGAGGTTCTATGTTCCACTGTATATATTTTTTTATGTATTTACCGATTACTCAATGACGCCTGGACCGATTTACAGAATTCTTCTTTTGCTAGAAAGGGTACTTCCATTTAAATTTCATCGAGATCTGATAAGTGTATCTAGAGATATGGAAATAACACCTCGAACTTACAGTGAGACTTATAAACGTGTCTCAAATTTTGAAATGACTAGCGCGGCTATTGAAGTCGATTTTTAGGGTTCCGTAGCCGAATGGCAAAAAGCGGAATCATCCCATACATGGAACTGGAACAAAAAAAAATTTCTTCAAATCTATACGTGTGGGGTCTATGGATAGGTCTGCAAAAATTACATTGAGGTTCCTAAAATCATTTTTTCTCAAAGTCAATCATTTGAAAGATAGGCGCGTCTAAAGTGGTAAAATGTGTGTCCCCCCCTCTAACTTTTAAAGTATAGGAGTGAAAAATCTAAAAAAAATATATTCTGTAGATCTCAATAAAAACTAACAGCGAAAAAATTGGTTGGAACGAAATACAGTCAGCAGTTTTAGAGATATGGCGACCGCAATGATAACTTTGTTTTTTATACAAACACTATGAAAAACAAAGTTTTTTTGTAGATGCGAAAAATCATAGTTATGGAATACTTAACTGTGTTACGAAACCCTACGAGTGCGAGTCCGACTTGCACTTGGTCAGTTATTTTTTTCGTTTTGTAAACGGTCTTAAATTATTGCTTTAAAATAATCTCATGTAAGTCAGCTACACGCTGCTGCTGGTAAGCCGCTATGTAAGTTATATAACATTATTAATGGTAAATAACTTACATACCAGCTTTATGTGCTTTTAGTCCTATTTTTATTATTCTTGGGTTAACCGTCAGATAATACTTAAGACGCTCTTCTTCTTAAGTGAGACCAAGCACCGTTATTTTCATTCTCAGTCAAGCGTTATAAACAAGATCATAAAAGGTACGTTCACCTTTAGAGGTCACTCATTAGTCAAGCCAGTGCCACGAAATGTCGCTGTTTTTCGAAACGTGATATTTTTTTATTATATTTGTTATAATAATAAGTAATATATATATATATTATATTCATCTTAATAGTAATATAATTAAGGTATATTATAGGTAAAGGTGCTACATCGTCGAACGCATCGTTACTTAAAATCAGGTGAGATAGTGTTCAAACCACAGAAATAGGAATAATAAAACGCTTACGTATGTAGTAAAAATATAAAAATAAACAATTCCTTTTTATTTTGAGTTTATCTATAACATGGTTTACAGATCGAGAGATACTTGACAAACGTTTAATTTTTTTTTCATAAAATTATCACGGCTAAAACTTAGTGTAACGGGTATAATAAATTAAGAGCCCAACAACATTCATAAGACCAGCATTTTCCTCAAAACAACCAAATCGTGTCTCAACAATATTTCACAGCTTCTCAAACTTGGACTCTTGTTTTGATTACGCTCATCATCACTTAATCCTTATCTGCGTCCATCAAATTTTACAGGACCCTAGAAAAGTTTGTTTTCCATCGTGGAATAAAACATTGAGTTGCTAACTTTTTACGTCAGCGGGTGAGTGTCCTATTTCATAAAGACCAATTTATTTATCTTTTTATTATATTATTTTTTTTGTATCTTTAGCTTGCATGAGACCACTATTTCACCTGTTTGTGTTAACAGTAGTTAGTAGTAGTAATGATGCGGTTGAGGATGGTAGCACGCTTGGCCTAGAATCGCATATAATTTAAAACTATCTAGTTTTTGACGTGACAACCTGACAACTTCTAATAAATCGATGAACGCCGGCTGTATGCACGAAAAAGGATGACTCATTGTCACGTTACGCTCATTGTCCCGTTACGCCCATTGCACGCTTGCGCCGCATCTATCTCTCATCCACTCGATTGGTCATAAAAGTATACAATAATTTAATCAATGTTTTGTTATGACGTTGTCACGTTAAACTATCGTCCGTAAACCAACTTTACAGACAACCAATTTTTTACTCGATAAATTGTGTAATTTTCTTCTTCTCTAAGAATCTTACTTATACTTATAATACTATAAGAATCTTTGTCCTGACATACTGAATGACTGATTGACTGACTGACTGACTGACTGACAGACAACGCACAGCCTAAACCGCTGTTATTAGTCTTGAAATTTGGAGGGTATATTTGTCTTAGTACGTAAACGTGTACTAAGAAATGATTTTCAAAAACTCACACCTTAAATGGGGGTGCGAAGTTTGTATGGAAAAACAAGATTAGATAGTATTTTCTATTCGAAACTTTACACAAGTGCTTCAGTAAGAAAACAAGTAAATACGTGTTAAAGGCTTTTTTTTTAAAATTCCACCCCAACGAGGGTGAAAATGGATAACAAAGTCTGAAATCAATATTGTTTTGAAATGCACTGAAATTTGAGATGCAGATATTTATTACGACTATAGTTCCTTCTGAGATATGATTTTCTAAAATTCACTCCTTAAGAGGATGAAATCGGGGTTCAAAGTTTGTATGGAGAAACAAGATTAGATAGTTTTTCTGCTCGAAACTTCGCACAAATACTTCAGTGAATAAATAAGCAAACACGTGTCTCAGACTTCTTCTAAATGCCACCCCTAACAGGGTGAAGTGGGGTAACAAAGTCTGAAATTAATATTGTTTCTTTTTTTTTGTATAATATGGCACGCAGATAGTTATTATAACGTAAGGTATCCGCTAAGAAAGGATTTTTCAAAATTCACTCCTTAAGGGGATGAAACGGGGGTTCAAAGTTTGAACCGATTTGGCTTTTACCTCTTTGATGTCTTTTATGATAGAAAGTTTCTTACAAAATAAAAGTTGTAAGTAAATAAAAGAAGCCTTTAACTCGGGCGAAGCCGCGGGGCACTTCTAGTAATATGATAAACGTTGAAATGTTTTGCTAGTCGCTTCTTTTTATACCTTTGTGGTAGCTAGAGGTTAATCTGTTTTGAGTCAAGAGGGAGTGTCAAATTATTTTATCTTCATCATATTTTTTAGTTGCAACGCAACGTTTAGTCAGTTTAACACAGTAAATTGAAGAATTTACTAGTTATAACATTGTAAATTTTTAATATAGGCAGGAGTAAGTCACTGACTTTTCGCTTTTCGTTCATTTTGTCGTTGAGTGATTTTTATTGGTTTTCTTTATTTAAGTGAGTTTTTGGACAATACAAAGTATTACAGAATGTTTCTTTGAAGTGTTTCACACTTTATATTTTTGTATAATTGGGTTAACAAATGCAATTTTTTTTTTTTTTTTTTTTTATATAATATAGATCGGCAAACAGGCAAGCGGCCCACCTGATGGTAAGTGGTCACCGCCGCCTATTGACATCTGCAAAACCAGAGGTATTCCCGGTGTGTTGCCTACCCTTATTAGTGAGCACTCTCATTACTCTTCGTTTGAAGCTACCAAGGTTGAAGGTTTCAGGGAAAGTTTCAGGCGGGAGATCATTCCACATCTTACAGGTACGTGGGAAGAACAGTCGTGTGAAACGAGTAGTATGTGATGCCCACGTATCTATAATGTGCGGATGTGCTTTTTGACGGTGTCGGGAGTTCCGATGGTAGAAACGGGACGGAGGAATGATATTAAAAAGCTCTTCAGAACATTCCCCGTGATAGTACCTATAGAAAAGGCTAAGAGAGCCAACGTCGCGACGAAGACTCAAAGGTTCCAATTTATCAGTTAGCTTGGGGTCGTCGACAAGTCTAATAGCTCTTCTCTGAAGGGAGTCAAGTGGTTGCAGTTGATATTTCGGTGCACCACTCCATAGATGAGAACAGTACTCAATGTGTGGCCGAACTTGCGCCTTATATAACAACAGACGTTGGCTTGGGGTGAAGTACTGTTTGGCTCTATTCAGTACACCGAGTTTTTTAGCAGTAAGTTTTGCTTTGCATTCCAAGTGACTCCCAAACTGGACCTCGTTAGATATGTCGACACCCAATATGCTAATTGACTTCGACAAGGTAAGGGGAATGTTCTGAAAAAGCGGGGCAACAGGAAATTGTGACTTTTTGGCCGAGAAAACGATAGCCTGTGTTTTAGTAGGGTTAAATTGTACTATGTTTCGTAAACCCCAGGCCGAAACATTTTCTAGGGAACGCTCCACCTTAGACACTAGCTCTGATCTCCTAGCATCGATGTCCGCCTTGGAGGCATTTGCTTGACCTGTGTAATGAGCATCACCCGTGCTGTCATCCGCATAGCAATGAATATTACTGATTTGCAATAGGTCATTGATATGCAAGATGAACAGCGTTGGGGATAGCACAGATCCCTGTGGAACTCCGGCGTTAATCGGCATGGTCTCAGAACAAGCACCATCAACGACGGCTTTTATGCTTCGACCATACAGAAAATTGCCAATCCACATACAAAGCCTCTCAGGAAGTCCGTAAGAAGGTAGCTTAGCAAGAAGGGCCTTATGCCATACCCGATCAAACGCTTTAGCGATATCCAAGCTGACAGCGAGAGTTTCACCTCTGCTTTCAACGGTCTCTCCCCAGCGATGTGTGAGGAAGGCTAGAAGATCACCAGCTGATCGTCCATGACGGAATCCGTACTGATGGTCACTAATCAGCTGGTGTTCCTCTAAGTATCCTAAGAGCTGTGAGTTTATGACCCGTTCCATAACCTTGGAAAGAAGTGAGGTTATCGCAATAGGTCTGTAGTTTGATGGGTCAGTTCGGTCTCCCTTCTTGGGGACTGGATGGACGTGGGCTACCTTCCAGCATGACGGTACGATGCTTTTTTCATATGATAATGAGAAAAGACGCGTGAGTATAGGTGTCAATTCAGGGGCACAAACTTTAAGCACGATTGCTGGGATGCCATCAGGCCCACTCGATTTTCGCACATCAAGAGATAACAGCTCCTTCCGTACTGCACGCTGCGATATGCGTAATTCACGCATAATATTTTTACAGTACGGAAGTAAAGAAGGAACTGCATCTCCATCGTCGAGAGTCGAGTTAGAGGCGAATAGAGAACCCAGCAAATGTGCCTTCTCCTTCGCACTGTGGGCCAGAGTGTCATCGGATTTACGTAAGGATGGGAACATGGATTGGCAAAAATTTCCCTCGGCAGCTTTAGCAAGCGACCAAAAAGCACGACTGCCAGACGGGTAGCTAATTAATTGATCGCCAATCCGACTTATATGGGAACATCTTGCCTTTGCTGCAGCTTTCTTTGCGCACCTGGAGGCATGATTGAATTTCTTTTTGTAGTCAGCAATATTAGGATCCTTAAGCCTGAGAGCCTCAGTCCAGTTTTTGTAGGCTGCTAGCTTTAGATTAGCCGCTACGGCGCAGGTCTTATCGAACCAGGGCCGACTCCGACCACCAATGCGTATATTCGAATACGGAATGAAGCATTCCATACCCTGCAACACGACATCAGCCACGAGATCGGCACAAGCTGATGGTTCACCCGACAAGAAACAAACCTGTCCCCAAGGATACGAGGCATAAAATTCGCGCAGACCATCCCAGTCAGCTGAACGAAAATGCCAAACCTTACGTTTGCCCGAAGGAGACAAGCGCTCGGGGCGCTGAACTTTCACTCTGGATTTTACCAAACAATGGTCAGACGAACCAATAGGCGCATCAACCTGCACATGATAGTTGGATGGGTTGGAAGTCATCATAAGGTCCAGTAATGAAGGTACATGGTCGACAATATCTGGCACTCTTGTTGGTTCAGTGACTAACTGAGAAAGACCATATGTAACAGCAAATTCGTGAACAGTCCGGCCAGCGTGGTCTGTTGTACGAGATCCCAACCATTCGGCATTATGGCCGTTAAAGTCACCTAAGAGTATCATTTCCGCAGCGGGGTATTGCTCCAATGCCATATCAAATCCATTAGAGATGTGTTCGAAAAGACGAGTTGTCTCTGCGTCACCAGAATGGGATCGATACAGGCAAGCGTATATTCGAGTTTCTCCACCGTAGTCAACTCGCACCCAAAGCATAGATAAGTCTGAGACCTCAAAACCGTTAAGACGGCGACAACAAATATCCTCTCGGACAAAAAGGCATACTCCAGCTCGACGCACAAAACTATGCTCGAGTTTGTAGCCGGGGTAGTGGAGGTATGAAGTATCCGCCGGAGAAGATATTTGCGTCTCCGTCAGAAACAGGAGAGCGGGTTTGGCTGTCTCGAGATGGTGGTGCACGGCATTAATGTTAGAATGTATACCTCGGATATTGCAGAAATCAACGTCAAGAGTGGATTGCAAAGCCGCTGGTTTTGCTTTATTTCTTTTAGTTTTTATTTCCATTATTGATATGAGAGTTGGGGTTGATGTGCACTTCCAATGAAAAAGCTTCAAGGCAATATATATAAAAATTATGTTCAAGATAGACCGAGTTGAAAAAGTAGTGAGTCATCGGCGTGGGGTACGGAAGGGCCCCCGGTCCCCCCTGGAAGTAGCTGCCGGGATCCACTCCGGTCTCCTTCTCCGGCACGACAGCTACTCTACAGGATTATGCACGGGTTGGCGAGACAGCCTCCCAGGGCGGAGATTAGAGTAATCCCTGGGTTCGGGTCTCCTACTGACCCGCGGGCGGCCAGCGGACAGCCGTTTCACCGGGTCTCCCTGGACCCCACGACGATGTACCACATCAAACACCCCAGTGCATCCTTTATACACATTAAGGGACTTGAAGTGTTTATTGGTGTAGCACAGCATCAGGGAAAGGGGAGCTGGATCCCTTGGACTAGCACCGGAACACGCTATTAAATTAATAACATTTAAGCGGTATAGTTTACCAAGGTGGTGGTAATTTGTTAACAAAAACCCAGGCGAGTCCCTACAGAGACCCTACCACCTAAGATTTAAGTGGAGTTATAATCTAAAAAAGATTAACGAAGGATACGGCGGGTACGCCTCCACGCTTATCCAACTGTTGTTGATACCCTGGTTTCCCACTGCTGGTTTTCACAGCACCCACGGGATGAGATGGGGTGACCCTATTATATAGGCCGGGACCACACGGCAAATCCACTAATTTCATCGTAACGATACTTCGCACCGTGGCTTAATTGGCAAAGCACCGGAACATGTTATTCCGGAGGTTGCGGGTTCAAGTCCCGTCGGTACGATGAAATTTTGTATTGTGTTTAATATATTACAGAATTGTTCAATTGTTTTCTAACATTCATTAATCGTTGTAAAACAAAAATCAAATAGTACCTAGATTATTAATAAACAGCCGCTTTATAAAACGTTTTAATTTTTATAAACATAAAACTGATCTTTTTGGTTTACCATACAGCGCTTCTTTGTTCATAGATAAGAAATACTAATTATTTAACTTTTCATAAAATTTTCTTTCATCGCAGCATAAGATCATTCTCTCACTAATGTGACCGAACATGTAAATGACGATGCGGTATGAAGTAAAATCGTACAAATCTGGAATTTAAAGAAGGCCAGTAAGAAGAAGGACTACGTGTATGGACTAAAGTTGAGTGTACAGACTTTAGTCCAATCTACATGCAGCAATAAAACTAACTGAAAGTTTTTCAAAAGTTTTTTAAAAATTCATAAAAAAAAATCTATATGACATTCGTGTATACTATCGAATTAGTATTGAGCCAGTGCCAAAGTATTACAATATTTCAAAAATTATCGTAGATTCAAGTCGTAAACTCGAGTCAAAGTCACATTCAAGTCATGTAGATACTCTCAGTAAAGATGTGAGTGGACTTTACTGAAGGATTTTAGTGAAATATTGGTGTGAACGTAAACTGGCATAGTATTTCAACATTGTGCTGTTTCCCTACACTCGCATACATTCACCGGCACTCAATGGTTAATAATCCACATTTTTTATACATTAACTAGCAGAAAAACACACATTTTAGGAAGAAAACACAATGAGGGCACACACACTTTTTTACGTTCCTGCCAAAACTCCTTTCCAAATAGCTAAATACTACGATAGTACATTCAATGAATAAAGAGACTAGAGACAAAATGTCAGAGTGTCAGCAAAAATGTCCGGGTAACTTGTAACGGGACAGTGTCAGGAAACTGTCGATTTCAACTTACATCGCAAGTTTCACGACATTTTCCAGTTATATGCTGTTCTCAGACTTCTTGAGGCCACCTTATTAGGGGGACTTCATAAGATAGACATTTAATTTCCATGGTGTTTAGAGTTATTTGACCCGCCTGTGTTCTGTGTACACAACGGTAGAAGCAGGGTTATTTTATTTGAGAATAGGTGTGTTATATTTCTTCAAAGTGCTGTTTCTTCTACATAAGCAACTAAAATTAGGTGTCATGAGGATTCAATTTAAAAAGATCGCGTCTAGGTTCTTTAAATGGCGCTGTAAATGTGAGCTTTTTTGTGTCAAATCTTGTTATTAATTAATGATTAAACTTCTTAAAAGACTTTAGTGATTACATACGTACATACATACATAAAATCACGCCTTTTTTCCGTTAGTGTAGGCAGAGACTACTTCCTTACAAATGCTACGATCCTTACATACCTCTTTCGCTTCTTTTACCTTAGTTATAATTGTTTTTCAATAATATTTATTTAGCTTGTAGTCAACATTATTTTAAACGTTACTGAGACTTAAGTAGTTGATAAAGTACTCGTAGTTAAATTACACGTCAAATTCTGGAAATTAAAACTAGAGTTCCAACTTCTTAAACATAAGACGACTTTTTGGAAACGCAATTTTATAATGTAAAAAGGCATTGATCGATTCTCACAACACATCGTTTTACCCTGACTCCCCGCCTTGCATAATAACCTTTCTGCCGCGGTTTCTTCTTAAGCTACAGAATGGACGCTTTTAAAAAGGGTATCCATAAATTCTTTAAAAGTCGACAAAGCATTATCAGCGCCCACAGTGTTGCAAATGTTCACAGGCGACGTTGACCGTTTAACATCAGGCAAGCCGACATTTTTTTGCTAACTATAACATAAAAAAACTTTCCAGCTAAAAACGCAATATCAACATATCGCGAAAAGTTCCGATACTAAAATATCTATTTCGCTAATGGTACCTAAAAATACATTTCTAAAACTTCCCTACATCGCCGCTCACGGCTTTGCAATGTATTTTATGGTCTCTGACATGTCGTAAAAGCCAGCTGTCTACTTCATTGGGGATATAACTCTAAAATGTGCAAGTCTATTGGTAAATTTATTTTCATTTTATGTTTAGTTTGGTCTACTTTGTAAACTTTGAAGTTAATCGGTTCGATGTAATGTCGAAGTATAGGTTGTGTATTATATACGTTGGGTTGGGATTACGATTGTAGATTTTGATTTTCAAACTTTTTCTTTTATTATTATTTTTATCCCTTTATACTTTTGTGTAAAATAAAATTGATACCTGTATCATGTAACACATGATACAGGTATCATTTTGATTTTTCTTTAACTTCAATATATAATAATATGTATAGTATATTTAAGCAAAATTATGCCAAAAACCTTTTTATATACTTGACGAAAACTCTATACATTTAGTCATGTATGGATGGTCTCATATGGAATAGAAACGGTCATGAATTTCGTACCAAACTTTGGTGTAAAAACCATTGAAATAGAATACGAAAACAATTGAATAGGTATAACGAAAGACAACTTTTGTTTTTTTGTTTCTTGTATTTTGTTTACCTGCCAGCGTCAACAACTCACCCCAAATATAAAATACAGGTCGAGACTATGTTCGGAGTCCACGTGCCATCTGCTGACACGTCCTTTTGTGTCGGACACTTTGTGTCAGACACTTTGTTGAATGTTATTTTGTAAAGTACCTCTTTTGAGCCTCTTTCAGTGAATTACGTGCTTGAAAATTTACTTTGTTGTACACAATGTTTTAGAAAATTGAATGTGTTGATAAAAGTTTGTGATTTCAAAATGTCGTTTTAAAAATTTGCCGGCAGAGGTCGCTGTTAGTACTTAAAAATTATAAGCTATAACATTTCACATAATTTGATGTTGATTACTTATGGCTTACAATAATTATTATTATGCCACAAAGCTTTTAGGGTTCCGTGCCCCAAGGGTACCAATGCCTATATGTGTATAACCATATTACTGAGAATTCGCCGTTCGTCCATCCGTCGGTCCGTCTGTTACAGGGCTGTATCTCCTACAGCCCTGTAACTGTTACAGCAAGACACTTGAAATGTTCTTAGAATGTCAAATATTGTGTCCAAAATAAAAACACATAATATAATGAAAATATAGTTAATACTTAAAAGGAGTCGCCGTACAAAAAACGTGTTTACGTGTTTTCTTTGGCATTTTACCCAATTTCATTAAATAATGCGTACGGTGGTACATCACTCTTCCTATGCGACTCATCTATTTAAAGAACATTTCCAATATCTCAACATTTTTTTTAGAATAATGTTTCAACATAATGGCATATAATTTATATTACAATCTAGTCGTAAGAGTAATCAGTAATTTAAATTTCACCTAAACTGCTAATTATTGTTAAACTAAGAATGTGTCCAATGCAACTCTTATTGTCTCTATTAAAGCGAGCATACATACATGAAATCACGCCTTTTTCCCATCGGGGTCGGCAGAGACTTCTTCTTTACACATGCTACGATTCTAACATACCTTTTTCGCTTCTTCCACTTCCATGAGCGCCTATTAGGGCGAAGACACTATATTATTGTGTTCTCTAAAAGCAGTGCTCACTAATTTACTGTCATTTCACTACATATCCTGACTTGAAAATAAGGATGAAAAGCTACCTTCATTTATAACTATAAATAGTTACTCGACCCAATCATTGTAGAAAGTCGTTACCAATAATTTTAAATCATGTTATATATATATACGCTACAACTTGCTACGCTGGCTACGATTTGCTACGCACGCTACGAAAAGGTTTTGCCTGAGTAGTCATACGCCCTTTCGACTAATACTCCTTTATTGTCATCGTGATAACCCTACCAACCGAGCTTCGACAACCAAATACCTATTCTATTATTATATTAAAGCCGTCCTCCTCAAATATAATAAAATCATTAAGTAACGTTAATTCTCTTAGTGACCACGGTAACCAAGGTAAATATGATGAAAATATGTAAATGACCAAAGTTGCTGGCTTGCTTTGGCTGAAATAAATTGCTAGGTTCATTCCGACGGGTTTAATTCTGAGAGATTTACTGGCTACGTTGATGGGGGAAGTTAGGCTGTGTATGCATTGTACAACTTGTTCGGGAGTTTTTGTTCGTGATGCCATCCATATTCATGACTCATAATGTAAGGAACCTTTTCGTGTAAGAAGATGAAAGTAATAATGTCCTGTGCCTCGTCTCGTTACCGTCTTTAATTTCTTAATAAGTACGAATCCATCGTAGACTGCATCTTCACTTAACATCAGGTGTGACAGCGGTCAAGTGCTTGTCTGTCTGGAATATAAAAAAAACCTTTATTTTAAGGCGTTATTGATGACTTCAGAGAAGAAGAGCTTGTATTTGACTCCAACAGCAAGATTGTGATTTTCGTTTTATTTTAAAATTGTGTATATGCAGTTTTTTTAAAGATATAATTTATATTATTTTTTATATCTTATAGGCTAGCGTTTGACCACTATCTCTCCTGTTGGTAAGTGATGATGCGGTTGAAGATGGTTAGCACGCTAGGCCTAGAATGGGAACTGGCTCTCAAGGATAGCTGCCGGAATACATTAGATGTTTGGCGACAGATTTTCTGACTTGAGGGTGGTAGCTGGCCAGGCGGACACTAGAAAGTGTCCTACCAGCAAGCAGGGGTTGTTGGTTACTTAACAATGTTTTCCTTCACCGGAGGGCCACTGTGAGAAGCGCCCATACATTTTTCCATAGAAAATCCAATGGTGCATGGCGGGGTTTGAACTCGGTACCACGGCATCAAAGCCGACCGTTCTCCCGATTACGCCACCGGGCCCTCAAATAGGCCATTAATTAGATGTCAACCACACGATACAGAATCACAAAGCCTGTGAAACTCAAAATCTGGTAGTATCAATATAGCGGTCACAGTGCAATGACGTGCAAAATTGAAAATGTAACCAACCATATAGAATTTTTTGCGCCACTGCACGGTGCACAGCCGTAAGAGATTTTATATTTATAGAAAGATTAATATATAAATTTAAGTAATAAATTAATAAATTTAAGTAATATAAAATTAAAGAAAAGTTCTTGTCCTTATGAGCAAAGTATTTTGTGCGTTCGTGAATTCTCAGCTTTCACATAAATGAACTTGTATTTAGATCGTTTACGGCGTGCGGTTGTTTCTAAAAAGTAATTAATTAAAGCCCTTTTTAATAGTGATGAAAAATTCTATTACAGGATTTAAAAGCTTTTAAAGAGATAAGGATTATGTGAAATATCGGCTCAGTTTGCTTTCTGTCATTTTATTAGGTTTGTGTTTTTAGATTGAGTTTTGTAGGAATTTATTTTAGATAAAGATGTTTTTGTTGTTTTTTACTTATTCTTACAAGGTTTTACAGTATTTTTAATAAACAAAAGCGTTTTATAAATATAATAAGAAGCCTTTGAATCTCTTTATTTACATGACCCTAAAATGTTGAACCATTTGAGGTTGGAATGACATATTATTGATGTTAAAGGTTTTGCAAACATTATCAGACAAACTGTGCAATTTTTAGTCACAGCCAAAATGGCAAGGACAAACCTCTACTTTTCAGGAAAAACAAAATTTGTGTCCACCATCTTTTTTTTATTTTTCCCCCTAGTGAGATGATTTCTATACATATCGTTTTTCAATCACTTCATTATCATCATCATCTTCAGCCGGTATCAGTCCACTGCTGGACGTAGGCCTGTCCCAAGATGCGCCACTGAGCCCGATCTTCGGCTCTTCTTTTCCAGTCTTAAAACCACTTAACTATAGCAATTAATATTATCGGAACCTCATACGTAGACAAGCACTTAACATAAAATCAAGAACATGCTAGAATAGTTAATTCCTTAAAGGGCCATCATGTTAAAATTGTATTTTCTCTACTTAATATTTTTAATGCTTTTTATTATTCTGATATATCACCACCTGGGCAATGATTATTTTTGGCGTAACATTGATCATATTTATATAAAAAATCCGTAATATATTATGTGCGCTACTATACATTTTATGAAAACGTAATAGTTACTGATTGCAATGATATTGTCCTTATAAACCTCTCACAATCACCCTAAATACCAACTAATAAAAATGCATAGCTTTACAAACAATTTTTAAACTTGACATCATAACGCCGCGCTATTTGGCCCTTATAGCCGTTATTTCCTTATACGCCGTTAAAAGAAACTTATTTGCGTAATACGTCGTCCCAACGGACGTAACGTTGAGATAACGTCACATGCCGTGTATTTACGATACCCACGACGTTACTCAAATTTAACGTCGTTAAACAATATACTCTGGTAACTTTTAGGTATCAGAATATGTTTCAGTAGCGCCGAAAAAGAAGGGTTTATATTTTTTTTATCTGATAAGCTGAAGTTTGACAACTATCTCGCCTAGTGGTAAATGATCATCATTTTATTAGTGATCGAGGATGCTGAATACGGTAGGCCTCGAATGCTATGGCTCTTAAAGGCTGTGGTGCTGCCGGATTTGATTTGCAGATTGGTAGCCTAAAGACTATGGCAAATTGTTGCATTATATATAGAAAAAAAAATTCTAGCTGCTGCTGATTTATTTTCAGACATCTAGAAACAAAATTATGTCAATTTTTATATAATGCTTTGTAAACTCACTGAATAATTTACCCCCAAAGAACAATTAACACTATTCTACACAGTTGAGTAGGTAACATTAAAAAACAAAACACATAAAAACGAATGTTCGTTTTTTCGCCTGATAAGGCGATTGTCAAGCTTGTCCTGTTACCTTATATCATAAAAAATAAACCTAGTAAACATAAGGTACTTCCCATTGTCTGAACCAAACCAACTGCAGTGAATATCATACCGGCAAGTCTGTACACAATATTTAATTCGCAATCGGAGTTCAACAATCGGCATATTTTATTCAAGAAAAAAAATCAATACAATCTGTTCCCTACGGCTTCGTCCGCGTTAAAACGTATCCTATAGCCTGATCCTTAGGACTGGCTATGGCTGTACAAAATTTCAGCTAAATCGTACCAGCCATTTTACCGTTAAGATGTTTCAAACAAACAAATAAATAAACAAACTGACTTTCGCATTTATAACATTACAAAATTGGTATTGATTATGATTACTCTGATGAGTAAGTAAATTATGTTTCCCTGGTAAAATTTGTATCAATATTTACTCAAGTCATATTGGAAGTTAGACTTTAATTTAACTTTAACACAAGTTGTCAATGTCATGTTACATTCTCGAACAAGAAGATGTCAATCAGGTTATTTAACAATACTCACGTCTTGTGTATGATGTTCTTATCAAAGTAACCACCTTATGATTATTAAATGCGTTACCTACTGCAAGCATGTTAGTATTAAATGATTGTAATTTTTATGAGTAACAATATTTTCAAACCGTGAGATAGTAATGTCTATTAAAATTACAGTGCAAATAAAAAAGCCAGTTCCCATTCTAGGCCTAGCGTGCTTACCATCTTCGACCGCATCATCACTTACCATCAGGTGAGATAGTGGTCAAACGCTAGCCGATAAGATATAAAAAATATTTTAAAAAAATCATCAATATTGCACAAAAAATTAACAATATAGATTTATTAACCCCCGACACATAAAATGTATCTGAGATACGTGCGTCTGTCTTTGACGTCGTAGCTCCCACACGGATGAACCGATTTTGATTTCGTTTGTTTTTTTTTCTAGTTTACTTAATCGTGAGTGATCTTAGCTATGTTTTAAGAAAATCCGATCAGCCGTTTAAATATTGAAGATAGAGTGACAACATTTGCAAAGCGGCGGGCATTAAGTAACTAGAAACAAAAGGCCGAAGATCGGGCTCAGTGGCGTGTCTTGGGAGGAGCCTATGTTCTGCAGTGGACTGTTACCGGCCGATAAAGATGTTTGAAGATTATGAGCTCGGTTGTAGTAGTTGATGAAGCTTTGAGAGCAACTTTCATAGGTCTGGTCGGTTCGACATTCGGTATCTGTTACTTCAATGATATAGCAAAAACATGGCTACCTTGGCTTGATGCTGGGGCATCTCCTGGAATCTGTATAATACTCAACATCTTACCAACTAACAGCAGATATGTCATATTTAGGCTCATTGGAATGGTCTCAATAAACTGATGAATCATAGATCAGTCGGGGGAAGTTTTAAATACATATTATGTATGTTCTACTTTCAGCTATTTACATTTAAATCAGATATTTTTTAATTAAAGAGCCTCATTTATAATATTTAATTAATTCGCGAGTTATTCAGTCACGGAAACCTTTTCATTTGACTAGAATCGCAGATTTTTCAAATTAGCGAAATAGATGTAGTTTCCAAATTCTCATTTTGTTTCTGAATAACTGTAAATAGCCATGCAGCTGAGCGTATGGCTAGAAATATTTAAAAAAAAACAATCCTTTTTTATAGCAACCATATGCGCTCACAAAATAGGTAGCGCATGCCAAAAAAAATTACGAAATTATAAACTGAAACTAAATTCAACCTAAAATAAATACAAAAAATATAAAAAAGCCTTTAATTTCCTGTAAATTTACATTACATATAATATATGCATGTGTTAGTTTAGTTTATTCTATGTTATTTATTTATTTCTTACTAAATATATCTATATCTTAACTATTTGTATATATATATAAATATATATTATATTGACCTGTAACTATTTTTGATAATAATATATTCATTTGTCTAATTCAATTTTTTTTTAATTTACCGGAACCCCAGAATAGGTAAAGGCCTCCTCCAGTGATGCCCATTGGACTCTATCTTGAGCCACTTGTCTCCAGCTTGGACCAGCTATTGTTTTAATATCATCTTCCCATCTTATGATAGGTCTTCCTCTTGTTCTTTTGCCTATTGGGCCGTTCCAGAATGTTACTTTTTTGGTCCATCTAAGATCAGTTAGCCGTGCAATGTCCTGCCCACTTCCATTTCAATTTTTGTGCGTAACTTAGAGCGTTTGTTGCTTTAGTTATTTTTCTTATTTTAGTGTGTCTAAATTCAACCTAAACTCTAACAAAATAAACCTAACTTCACTTTTTCAGCAGACACCAAACTCTGCTTACACTATCACCCAGATCTATTACCCAATGAGTGTAAAATATCTCTCTCTATTTAGTATTTTTGTATCTCCAAGATTTACAGCCGCTTTACGACCCAATTCCGTTTTAATTGTTTGAAATAAAACGCTGATCACTTTAATTACAGTCCAGCGCTTTGAAAATTCGAAAAAAGTCCCTTGAAGCCTGTTCGAATAAAAATGCAAATCTACCTTTTGACCTGTCGTGACGTAATTGGGAAAGAGCCTTCACAAGCCGAGCGTTGATGCCTTGCTTTGCGCCTACAGAGTTCCGTCACCCTTTATTATTACTTTATTTACTCGATAAAGGTGGTTATGACTATGCAATAGTATTTTTAAAGTGAACACTTTTAAGCGGCGTTGTGCACTTTTTTTAGGTTGGGTAAAAAATGTTTAACTCGCGTCAGGACGTACCTGATCAAAAATTCGTTAGACGGAGGGAGAGTAGAATCTTTTTTTGGGATGAGTGAAAACGTTAAACTCGCGTTAGGACAGGTGACCTGATCGAAAATTCGAAAGATGGAGGAAGAGTAGACCAAATGCACAGCTTTAATGTTCAAGTTTTCACTTCCGCTGACACTCCCGGAATGCAACCCGTTGTTTTTTTTTCTTTATTTATTTTAGAGAATTTTTTGACAATTAGAACGCGAGTCTCATCATACTTTAATCTATGCATTATCTAAAACTTATTCTACTTACTATAATGAAACATATATACAATTAATGCTATTATTTTTATATACCGGCTGTAATTTACGTACCTTTAGTGAATTTTCTCGACCTAGGTTTCGAGCGAGGTTTCACTCTTCCTCGGGAGTGAGGTCACGCGGTGAAATCGCGATGTTCACTGACCTCACTCCCGCACCGCACCTACCTCACTCCCGCTCACTCACACCGCGTGACCTCACTCCCGAGGAAGAGCGACTGACTCGCTCGAAACCTAGGTCGAAAAAATTCGACTAAAGGTACGTGAATTACAGCCGGTATATAACAAAAATACATATTAAATATGAGAAGAGATTTATGCTTGGCTTCAGCAGAACTGTATTTTAATATTTTATGAACTTGAAAACGAGTGGGTATAGTACATTTTTTTTAATGCTTTGCCAATTAATTTTCAGCCGTGAAATAGGAATGTTTTTCGGTTGAAATGGCAAGGTCTCCAGTGAAATTACAGGGCATGTGAGACTCAACATCTTTATGTCTCAAGGTAACAGGCGCAGTGCAGTGACATGCAACATTCTGAAATTCAGAATTTTGCAATGATTTAAATTATTATCTATTATATTTATCTATTTATTTAAATCGTATGTAAACGTTTACTCTTTAGTAAAAAAAACCTGCATACCAGTCGTTGGGGACAGCCGATAGAAGCAAAAACGAAATAACGTGATTTGTATCGTCGATAGATACACCAGTATACAAAAGCTCATGGGAAGCGTGCGATTACGATGACGCGAGTTTCTCGCTTTTTATTCACCCAAAAAATTCACATATTAATTACACAGTATACATATAGCTCATGGAAAGCGTTCGGTAACGATGACGCTTGTTCCATGATTTTGTTCACCCTAAACGTGCTCAACGCGCCTACAAAAGTTTTTTACATGAAAAGTTTTATTGTAAACAAAATAAATGTCAGCTATAAAATTCTGTAGTTTACAAAAACTGTTCCATTTTCCCATCCGGGGATCTCAAAAAACGCCACTGTGCGAATATATTGTCCAGTTTTGCATCACAAACGCTCTCTTCCAATTTATAACAGAACTAAGGGCATAGTGGGACGGACAACTTTTTCGTTAAAACTTTCCATGTATTTACATATTTTCTCTTTAATGAGAACAGGGTATGTAAATATATTAATATTAATGGCTGATTATATGGCTCCTGAGGGAAGCGGGTTAATAATATTTTCCTTTGAAAGGATTAAGCTTGTAATTAGCTTTTTTGTTTACGTACCGACGTTCATTTTTACTAGTGGTAATTTATTTTTTAAACGTTTGCGGTATCACTACATATTATTAAAGAAAGTCACACGCCCCATCTCTCTGTTTGTACGTGTGTTTGTTTGCGATAAACTTCAAATCTACTGATTGGATTTTCATGCGGTTTTCATCTATCAACAGAGTGAGAATAATTTGTTAGGGTTTTGTGTAAATTGGTTGAAATATGATGACGGTTGTTGAAGATATTAATTCGTACCTGACGCAGCAAACTGATGCAATAAATGTAGGCATATATTCTCCACCCGTGCGAAGCCGGGCGGATCGCTAGTAAGATAAAAAAAAGTTCACCTATTTTACTACACTATCAAAAGACAAAATGTTCTTAGCAATGGATAAACTCAGAAGACATACTGGTATCCATATGCTATGATAGAAGGGCTGGCATTAGAATAAATATTAGAGATCGATTCAGTAGGTAAGTGTATATTTTACCATAGCGAGACTCTCAATTCCTTCTCTCACCTATATGTGGCTAAAAGTCCCAAAAAAGGCGAGACGCCAGCGATACCACTTCACTTTTTTGTCCTCGTCAAAAATTTTCATTTCATTTATAGGCGAGTGGATTCCGCAAATTGCCGGGGATTTTCCCTTTTTTGGCTTTTTGCAAAATTGCCTACGTCCACTTAAAGATATTAAGGCTGCGTTCGTATAAGGCTAGCGACTCAATGTCAGCCTTTTAACGGCCAGTGTTGTCATAAAATAATATAGACAGTATGTACAACTCCTTAAGTATAATATACATTTTATCTAACGTGTGATTGTAATTGTGAGAATGTTATTGCGATTGTGATTGTGTTAGGATGGATCTTTAAATAGTGTTGACTTTGTTCACAATCTTATCGAGTATGGTTACTTATTTAATCCACTGTTATATTTATTTAATTATTTATACATCAAATATAACATGATAACAGCTTATAGACAAATCGACGCTACAGACAGAAAGTCTTTATTATCTTAAAAAAAAACCTAATTCCAATAAAGCAATATACATTTCTAATTATTCACAATGACAGCAAAATAAAAGTAATTCATTTAAAAAAAAGTAATAAATAATTTAAAAAAAGTAAACAGTCAACAGATTTTACTTAATACATTGCTGCCTCGCTTCTTTCAATTTTGGCAAGCCATAACAAAATATTATGTCGCTATTTATCGATATTATGTTAATTAATCGTATCGGTGACAAAGGTGCAAACTTCACTAGGTAAGTAGGTCACTAGGTAACGGATGAAATTCAAAAAGAGAAAAAACATAACATAAACTAAAGCTCACATGAGATAGGTATTATTTATTTTTATTAGGAACCAATTAAGAAGACAAACCGCTAACTGTGGGTTAATATGAACTAGCCTTAACAAGACAAAGACGAGTGTAAGTTTATCGCACTTAATAGATCTATTAATATTTGTGGCTTTTCAGTTTCTTTTCTGGACCAGTAAGAAAGTAGTTTAGTTGGAAAAAAAACAAATTTACAATTATAAATTTATTATTTGCGGTTAGTGACATTATTAGACATTAACCGTGTCTGGGGATCGGTCTTGGGATCGAGCTGCAAAATTAAGTTAAGTAACCTTAAGCCTAGTTTGACAAGTTTGTACGCATCCTTCGGTGCGCGAGTCCAAATCGCACTTGATCGTTTTTTTTATGATTGTTGAACTACAAATATCATCAGAAATCAGTCAAGGTAGTAGGACTTCTGCTAGTCCACCTGGGGCGGTACCACCACTTTGCCAATTAATTTTCAGCCGTGAAATAGGAATGTTTTTCGGTTGAAATGGCAAGGTGTCCAGTTAAATTACAGGGCATATAAGACTCAACATCTTTATATCTCAAGGTAACAGGCGCAGTGCAGTGACATGCAAAACTCTGACTGTTTAGAATTTTGCATGCCGCTGTATCTGTTATAGGTAGACGTCATCGTTTACCATCAGGCGAGCGTCGTGCTTGTCCTGTTACCTTTTACCATAAAAAATCTCTGTTAAAAGTTAAATGCTGTCTTCCAAGCCCAGACAAGCAAATTCCATCTTAGACCTCATCTTCGCTCATCATCAGGTGAGATAGCGGTCAGCTGCTAGTCAGTCAGATGTAAAAAAGATTCACATAACTATAAGTCATGCGTCAACTTGCCAGCCCTCTCCTGGTTTTCCAAAAAAGAAACTGACCGTAGCTTCATTAATCGCAACAATCTAAAATATTTGCAAGACCTCTTGATTTAGGGCTCGGACTAAATATTTGAAAGAGCTGTTCATTCAGTAACCTACAGATTAAGGGCCCAATATTTGAATAGGTCTCTGATTTAGGAGGCGAAGCGGGGAATTGATGCGGGCATGTAAACGGTAGTGACGTTCATTGATTGAAAATTGGACCAACACGGGATGGATTTGAGAGGTCAGCCTAAGCGGGAAGTATGCGGGTATTTCGAATGACGCGATGACGTTACGATGAGTATTTTGACACATAGGATGAATGCATGCTCAGGTCTAGGGTTGAACATCTAGATGCAATAAACTAAAGGTGCGGACACACCGTGGCTTCCTGCGTGGGTGATCTAGGTGGCGATCAGATAGCGCAGTAGTATTTGTATCGACTGGTTCACACCAAACGCGATCAGAAAACAATTGAAAAGTACAGAGATCGCGCCTGCAGATCGCAGGACGCCGCGGTGTGTCCGTACCTTAACTCAGCTGGTTTGGTAGCACATCTTGAGTATCATACATTATTTTGTATGATATATATAGGTGAGGCGTATGTCCATCAGCCAGCTGATGATACATAATACAAACTTAATTGAGTGATAATATGCTAGCTGACGCGTTGAGTAACTTTTTGATAGTAATGTGGTAATTCGCGCCAGTATTTTGTAACAATAAACAACATTTATACATGCATTTATACGTTCATACATACATACAAACACACCTTTTTCCCGTTGGGGTAGGCAGAGTGTAGACCAGGTAGAGCGACGACATACGCAAAGCGGTGGGCAGTGACTGGAAGAGAAGAGCCGAAGATCGGGCTCAGTGGCGCATCTTGGGAGATGCCTACGTCCAGCAGTGGACTGATACAGGCTGATGATGACAATGATGATGATGTAGGCAGAAACTACGTCTTTCCACATGCTACGATCCTGACATACCTCCTTCGCCTCTTCAACTTTCATGAGCGCCTTCATACATGCTCGCTGGTTATAAGTACTCTTGACTTGGATTTGACTTGAAAATGCACTTTACCTGTAATAAATACCCGCAACATTATTATTAACAGAACTAAACGTGTCTCCGACATGCCATTGATATCACACGTCAACATGTAACACGAAGTCGACAATGCTAAATGAAACCGCATCAGATTGGATGTTCGAGCAATGAACTGTTGTGATATGAAACGATGGGGCTTTCATTTGAGCTTAGTTCGTTCACTATAGGCCTTGCCTAGAAGACAATAGTATGTGATAATATTGATTAAGATACACTGTTTTATTATAACTTAATTATTAAAAGCACTGTTTTAACAGATTTGGCATAAATGCTTATGTTTATAAAACCGTTTGCATGTCAGGTAAGTGGTATAGATAAATCAATTATTAGCAAAGAAAAACTCGACTTCAAAAACTTTATAGCTGTTTTTTTGTATGATCTTAGTCAAATAAATGCCTAGTAAGTTTCTGGGTGCTTTTATTAAGGTCCAACACATTTTTTTAAATATTACTGCACCGTAGAGACATCACCCTGCTCTCCCCAGCCTAATAATATTTAAAGGCATATTTTGCAGCTCTCAGATTTTTTTATGAAAATTTTCGCAAGATTAACACATAAACATTATAAATATAATGTTAATATAATTATAATAACACATATTATTGTTATAATTATAATATGTGTTATTTTTTAAGCAGCAAAATGTCCGTGAGTATGACGTTTTAAATCTTTATTTAAAACGACTTCACACTCACGAATATTTTGCTGCTTTGCTCTCAGAATAGATTAAATTGATTTTTTTTTAAATAACTTTATTTCAAATCTGAGTTTTAGGTAGATCACTTTTTCACACGAATCCTGCAGCCATACGCCACGATATAGTCTCTTCTAGGAACCCCACTGTTCAAAAGTCAAAAGTCAAAGCATTTATTCAGTATATGGGCAAAATAAAAATTTGCACTTACACACGTCAAATAACAGTAAATAGATCATATTCAATAATAATTATTATAGACATAACAGAAACATAACTTATTGCTTTGAATTTACAAAAAAAAAAGGTATTGAGCCAGCTTTCATCTAGACGTCGAACGTCACACTTAAAACACATGTTTAATTCCCCTGATTAATATAGGGTTGCCAACCGTACTATTACGTGCACCCGCAACCCAGTGTATATTTCAGTACTTCAGACAAATTTTATCCAAAAAATTGTGAAATACTGAGGGCAACTTCCACTCAGCCACTGCCCACCAACCAACTTTGTAGGTTGTCTTGCTAAGTGGTCTGAGATGTCCTAAGCTACGATTGCCTACGTGTGGTAAGACTCGTCTAACTCATAGTTGATGGATCTACATACAATGTAACGAATACAGCAGTTCTATATTCTAATCAGTCAAAATAAAAACCGTACAAAATTCAGCCTCCATTTCATAAAATTTGAGCGAGCGGTAGAATATTATAATTTCGTTGCTGAATTCGACTATGACTTGCAATTTCTAGTCACGACATTCAGTACAAGATTAATGATTTCTAGGTTTTAACTCTTTCACTAGCTTCTTTTCAGCGGATGCCCTAATTATTTGTGATGGATTGCTGGTGACATTTGTATTTTATCATACACATTTTAGTTGCCATGTCACGCAATAAACTACATTTATTCTACAAAAAACAGTAATTTACAAACTGCTTATGCAGGGTTTCAAAAAGGATTGCTAATTTATGTATTTGTCTTAGACGTGTTCTTTTTAACAGAGGGGTCGTGTCGGTGACGCAGCTGTAGTTCTAAAATCACTACGTGAACACCACGACCACTATCATAATAGATCGAGGCCACGATACTACACTACATCAGCACCTAAAGGCTGATGAAGCTCGCCTTACAATTTCTCAACATTTTTGTTGTTGGTAATTCTGGTGCACTCATGCAAGGGGCCACCAACGACTAATTAAATTTGGGTACGAGTTCATAAAATGTACGAATACAACACGCAAAAATTTGTGAGTGTGTGTGTGTAAGTTTAGTAGATACTTTTGTTACTCCTTCACACAATGGCTGGATGAATTTTGATAACGTTTTATAAATTACTAGCTGCGCCCCGCGACTTTGCCTGCGTTTAATCCTGGTTATAGACTATCGTCTTGAATCACTCCATCTATTGTTGAAAACTGCATTAAAATCCGATGCGTAGTATAAAATCTAAGCGTAGTGGGAGCAACTTTGTTTTAATACTATATACTATACAGTAAAGATGTCCAGAAAGGCTGGATTTGAATTTAAGTAGGGATGTAGTCTATTGTATAATAATTTCATACAATCGACTACATATACTAAGGGCCAGTTTCACCGGTTCCTGATAATGCGTAAGATAGTTATTTGACACATGTCGCCATATAAAAGCTGTCAAAAATCTGTCAGATTTCTTCATATAAGCGCTGTCAGAAACCCGTGAAACAGGCCCTTAGACAAGAAAATTCTCGTTTAGGCCACTGGGAGTGTTAATAGATGTATACCCCTAACCTACTACCTAAGAATTTAAGAGTAGGCATGATGTTTTAAAATATTCCACGGATATTTGATGTGATTATAAAAAAGGCTAAAGTGCTCTTCAAGGAAAATCAATCGACTCGGTGGGGCTATGTTGCTTTATAACAGATGCCATGGCCATCTTACAGCTTCATCATCAGATCCTAAAGTGCTCCTCAAGACGAATCAGAGCCCAAATTCACTGGGGTTACGTTATTTTATCACAGAGATGCCGTGGCCATCTTCCAGCTTCATCACCAGTCGCTAAATATCATTTAGGTGTTAAGTTCTCTTCAAGACGAATCAATCGAGCCCAAACACGGTGGGGTTATGTTGTTTTATCACAGAGATGCCGTGGCCACCTTCCGTCTCCATCATCAGACCAGCTCTATGGTACCATATCATTGTATTGTCACCGAAGATACATAAGTACACCAAATTTGAGTCCAATCGGACATCGGAAAGTGGGTCTAATTTAGCTTCTAAGATTCCACCCGAACATACATAGTGACATACATACATACATATATACATACATACATACATACATACATACATACATACATACATACATACATTGCAAGTTAAATAATAGCTTGTAAAAAAGCTTAATTCTTGCGAAGTCTTGTAAAATGATATAACCGTAGTAGGTATGGGTGTACTCGTATATCTCACATTAATCTGTTGAAGTCGCAAAGAATAGCATCTTGCAACAATTATATATCATAAAATTTTGCTTTAGCTCAGTAGCGTATCTTGGGAGAGGCCTACGTCCAGCAGTGGACTGACACTGGCTGAATATGATGATGAGGATGATAGTTTGCTCAAAGCGTTTCATTAGTAGATTTTTTTTTTAAAGATTACTCGCAATGTGGTTCGCACATTACTAGTACTCTTATTAACCCCTCCAACTAAGCTAAAAATGCTTGTGTCTGGAGTGGGTTCACGTCAATAGTGCAATGGGTGGGGTGGGAATCGAACTCACGACCTCTCGATCGCCAGTCCGACACCCTATCCATTGGGCTATTGCAAATGAACTCTGCCATCAAAATACCAGATATAAAATTTAATAACATATTATATTTCTGTCCTCAAAATAAAAGCATAATATAATTTCATAATTTTATTAAACGCTTAATAGATTTTACGTATCAGTTTCCATTGTGTAATTGGCTCTCATTTCACAATATCTGATGGGGCAATATGATTCAAAATTGAAAATTACATTGTTTAACAGCTCACCAAATACAATGGAAATGAAAATAAATGCAACCATATTGCATTTGACGTTTTTGTTGAAGTTTTAATTTAATTTAGCATTTATTATAAGAATTTAAAATAGTTTTTTTTGTATTTACTATGAATAATATCGTTTAAAAACTAAAAAACAACCGACTTCAATGCCGCGCTATTCATTTTCAGTACCAATTTTGAGATGTTTATCTCAATATCTATGGAGATACTTATCATAACTCGATAAAATTACCATGGTACCACACTTGGGATATTTCCTTTCGAACAAAAAAAGAATAATCGAAATCTGTTCATAAACGACGAAGTTATCCGCGAACAAACATAAAAAAAAAATAAAATAAAATATATATATATATACGGTTGAATTGAGAAACCTCCTCCTTTTTTTGAAGTCGGTTAAAAATTGCATGCCATTCTTGTCTTATATTGCAAGCTTACCTGCTAAAAGGCTTTTGACCAAATATTTCGCCTGGTGGTAAGCGATGATTGTGGTTGAAGATGGAAACACTAGTTTAGAATGGTATGACTCTCAGGGGCAGTGTTGCAATAAACCGCGTTATATAACATCACTAACTGTCATTGAGATCTTAGATGGAATATTCCTATTGCTTAACAAGCAAAGGTGATAGAAGTAGAAGACAGAACTGAATCAAAGAAATTAACTTTTTTCGAATTAAGCGTAAAATATAAAAACTATACAGCTTATAGACTGCACCTATATAGTATAGCTTTCGCGCGATTTAAGTCACCACCGAGACATTTAAAACGTCATAATCATGACTTATCCAACTGTCATCGTGTGAAAGTTATCATACATTGTGTATGCTTGGACTGAAATCTATAAAGACAGCAGCTCATTTATTTCAATGCCATCATCCAACAAAAAAAATCGTGGTACATCAGAAATGACCATCTTCACCGGGACCTAAAAGTAGAGCACGTCGCTAAAACAATCAAACAGTTTGCTGAAGCTCTCGATCGCCGACTTCACCATCATGTCGAGGCCATTCTGCTCCTCGACAACAAGTAAATTGTGAGAAGATTAAAAAGGGTCAAACCCTTCGAGTTACTTTAGTGATACTTTATCAAGTGAACAAAGTGCAGTGATAGTGAACTCTATAGAAAGAACATAAGAACAAAGTGTCTTCCCTTTAGTAGAGACATTAAGAAATCGAACTCGACATTAAGTCGACATTAAGAAATAAAGAAAAGTGTTAATAGACACATTCTTAGTAATATTCCAATAGTAAATTAAGTCAAAATTAAATAACTCATTAGCCTTGTTGTTATAAAGCTAGATTGTAATGGTAGTGAGATATATGCATCAAATAGATGACACATTATATATAAAATAAACCAGCAACAAAAAGGCAAGAAATATAATTCGACCACCCCAGTAATTCTATAAAAGTTTCATTTTCATGAGGAACAAACAATGATTACAGAGAGAGAGAATCATGCCAATTCTTCAATTATATTATTGATACTATATTTTTTGTGATCTACATATATATATATTTGTTTCAGGTAAGTTTCATCAACTCACAAGACAAGAAAACATCAACGAGATAAGTAAATACTTGCATCATAGTGAAAGATAGAGTAACCGTTCCAAAATTAACAGAGGTAAATAGTAAAAAACTGTCATCATAAATATTCGATTACAATTAATGCAAATTACTCGATCAGTCAAATAAAAATTTAATATGTATACCCACAAGAATAAGCACAAAAATAGACATTATGATTTGTCCACTAAACACTCAATGTAATAGCCAAAAGCCTATCTATAGGTACGATAATTCCCTAATCCCCAATTCACTCTGCTTTCGCGAGATTAGCAAATTAAATACACTGATGTAGGTAATTCAGTACATACCATCATATTTTATGAGTGCCGTGCGCGACGGTGAACTTTATGAGTACCACGTCAACAGTTTACTATTCGGGCCCCAACCGCACCACTTACGAACGGCTGCTAGAGATGGAATTATGCATTATCGACAGTAATATACTATCGATAATTTGCTCGATGAAAATGTGTTTAATTCGTGCTGACAATACAGAGTATGTAAGACTTAACGTGCAGGTGTCTTAGACTACGTTATGACACAAAATTCTTGTTATCCATAACTTTGCAACAACTTTATAAGGCATAATAATATGATTATTATATTTCTGATAGAAAAATTCTTGCACGCACCATAAGGCATGCATTGCTCCAGGCTACAGATTCCGTGCCATGCATTTTGCCACTAGAAATTTCTTTCGGTTGTGGAGCTAGTACTTAATGTATAACACAGAGTGCCTTCCGGCGCGCACGATATTTTAAAAGATATTGCATTTTTTTATTTACAGAGATTTGGTGCCATTCTAAACTGCATCGTCATTTTATTCAAGCAAGCTCGATTTCAAAAGTAAGAATGAAAAGGCTATAAAAAAAGAAATACTACTCGTACATTAAGCTGCAATATCGATAACATCAATTCATCAGATGCCCACCCTTAACTCTAGTACTCGTACTTGTTTTTGATAGCTTTTCACATCGGTATTTTAGTACTCAAGGTTGATTAGTTTTAACATTTTGTAATAACGAACTCACGAAGAAAGTTATTAACTGTTATTAGGCGTAATAACAATTTTATAGGACTAAATAAACAGTGTTGGGACAGTTTCCTAAATTACCTTGACTCTTTTAGGGTTTTTAGAGTAAGTTAGGGCCGTTAAGGAGTTTCGAAGGTCGTTTCGACCCACGCAGTCTGTTGGTGTGTACTGTAGTTATCTTGAGGTTTTAGAGTTTATTTTATGTTTTGGTGTTTTAATAGAGAGGAAGTGGCTATTAGAGCAATATTTACTTCTTAGTGGTAATCATCAGCCTGATGTAACCCACAGCTGGGTATGAGTTCCAATTTTGTTTCTACTACATTATGACTGTCCTTTGCTAACCGCATTCATGTGTGAACCAGGCCTTCAATTAGATCATTAACCCATTTTCCTGCCGGTAAAGCAACATTTTGAATCTGTTTCATCACTACGTTAAAGTTTTACTTTGCCTATCATCTCCTCGGTGAGCCACGTGTCCAGTACACCCCATTTGAGGTCCATGATTTTGTTTCTATTATCAACCACTTTTGCGCCGAATTTGGATATTTGGCACTCTGTTTTATAATTTGATAGTTTTACTTGCATGTTTTAATTAATGCAAGTGTAGGTATTATTAAAATTATTATCACCTGTCCTGACTATCGCATAAGATCTCATTAATTTATGGTCTTTTTCACTATATCACTTATATATCATTTATAGTATAATACATCTTTTATTTCGATAAATTTTCTGGAAGATATATTATTTTTTAGTAATTTGGTGTTATTGATAAATTTTTTTTTAACATTGGCTTAGCAATCTTACATGTTTACTGTGGGAAAGTAGAAGAATTGTAGTAAGAGTTTGATATCTTATGGTATTTTCAATCACATCGGTTTACATTTCATTCGTCATTCATATCTGCGTCTCAGCTCATTGCTTGCTGTATATGACGTCATTCGCAAATCTGTAAACGCGTACCTTCTCACTTTTTTATTGATTTTAGCGCAGTAAAAATTGGCTAGCACCCTGTCGTTAAAATAAAAAAAGTATGAAATTAAATTGTCGGGCGATAGCACGGATAGTAATTTGGAATTTTAAGCGTCAAAAATTGCTGACATTAATTTACTCTGCTCAATTTTTTATTCGGTTTTATTGCTCATGATTCTAGCTGTGACTTTTAGACGACCTGAATTTGAAATATGAAATTCAACGCTTTCTTAGTTGACAAACATATATGAAATACGTGATAAAACATCCCAAACGTCTCTATTTCATTATTTTTGCGAACAAAATTTATAAAACATAAAACAAATTTAACACCTAAATCTATTTCAGTCACGAAATAATTTTCTCTTACACTCATATTTCTTTTTCTCAACGGCTCAAATATGAATCGTCTAATACAAAATTTTACGCGCACCTCATGTATTATTCAGCGCATGCTTAAAAAGCCCGACGAATACTTAAAAAACAATGTCCCTTGTCATTCGCAATTCTTAAACCGATGCTTATAACCGAGGTAATCGACGCGATACTGGAACTGGGAGTCTAAGGTACACTCCATTATGGTACTTGTCGCATTCCCCTTCGTATTATAATGGAATATTAGATTCCGCCATAAACCCGGTCATGACAACGAGACCATTAAATTTCGACCTCTAAAACTCCCCCCGGGCTCCCGTTTGAAGAAACTCTGGGAGGAAAGTTACAGGCCCAGTTAAAATGGTGCTTGCGATGTTTGCTGACGTAAACGCCGTAGGAGATTGGCGAAAGATGTTTGCCTCTACGCGAAAGTGTTGTTCGGCTCGAGTGGCGCGAGTAATTGGAAAATTCAATCTAAAATCGTTTCAGATTTCGTTCCCAATCAAAAGCGGACTTTTTTCGAATGCGGATGTTAGTTAAATAAAGGTTCAAAGGGCCCCGGATTGGTCGCGTCGAGGGAAAGGTAGCTTCTACAGTTGATTCGCTGTCCGTAATCTTATTTCGATTCATTTGCTCACTGTAACTACGTTTGCTATTTTTGGATTATATAGAAAAATCCTACAAATGGATCCTACTTTACTTTAAGGCTTCTGCTTTATATTTGCGAAGCCAATCGTTCAATATCGGAAATTATAATATACCTACGCTAAAAATGGTGTAAGCGTATAAGCGTAAAATCAAACAAAAAGAAGAGAAAATTGTATATACATTAAAAAATAATTATAAAATCTTTAAAATTGCTTTTAACGTTAAAAAAATGATATTCCTAGTTTAAAAAAATGTGCTCTTAAGCTAGTATCTCTTCTGTGTCTTAGGAAAGTATACATTTCTTATTTTTATCTAAGTTAGTCTCAGATTTTTACATGAGGAATGTATGAGTTACGTGCCGAGGCTCGAGCGTCACGAACGGACTTGTAGGTAGAACCCCCAGACTAAGGACTTCAAGAACGTCCGTAACTAGTCGGAATTAATTTTCTGTAAATGTTTACCTGCTATAACAGCCGTTATACAATGTACCAGGCATGTATGTGACATGAAGACCTGTGAGGCAAAATTTCTATAGAGTTGATCTTACAGAACGTTGATAGTGAAGTTTATTGATGAATTAAGAAATTATTAATAACGCACAAGTTACGGTTCACCCGAAATAGACAGAACTTAGATAGAGCAAGCAAATATCATCATAATTAACAGCCAGTATTCGTCCACTGTTAGACATAGGCCTCTCCTATGGCACGCTACTGAGCTCGATCTTCAGCTATTTGCTTTCAACCGCTGCCAGCCAGCTTGCTATGGATTAAATTGAGCAATAGACCTTATTAAATATTTGTTTATACTTTTCCACACAAAACTTGAAATGACAAACTTAATGCTAAAATAGCATATTCTATGTCCTGAGGTGGAAGTCTCTACATTGATAGCGATGCGTCTTGTCATCGCAAACGTCTGCTAGAATGAGATGCAGCTAGACAGTAGCTATCTGCATCTGTTTCTTATCGACGGTTATCGGTCGAAATTCATCGCTATACATGTGGAGACTACCGGCCCTGGGGTGGAAGTCTCTACATTGATATGTGTATGTCAAGATGTAGCACGCTTACTAAGAAGATACCTACCTATTCACACGCGACTCAAAGAGTTCCAGATGTTATCTGGTAACACAGACGCGGGCAAAAACATCCATTCCTTGACAGTACGTGCTATTAAAGAATGAGGTGATTATTCCGCCAGATCTTGATACGTGCATCAGAAAAAGGAGTTATTTGTTTTGCAGTGGAACAAAAACCGCCTGCAAAAATAGACATCTTACCCTATACTATATTATAATATAATGTATGAAAGCCACGTCTGACGTAAGCAACTAAACCTACATCACGTGCAAACGTTTCACATAAACAAACTCTTTGTTTTCGTTTACATAAAGGAACAAAAGTAAATAAAAAAGAAAATCCTAATGTGTTTGTACAAGGAAAATGGTATCAGTCAGAAATAAAGTTTACGGTAGATAGATAGATAAACACTTTATTGAACACCTTAAAAGTTTTACATTAAAAAAAATTACTAACATACAGTGTAACAATAGGCGGTCTTATCGCTTAAAATGATCTCTTCCAGACAACCTTGCGGTTTAAAAGAATATCAGAAATATACATTATATGGCGGTATAATTGTTTTAATATTGCTAAATCATAATAATTACATAATAAGATATTTTAAAAACTAAAACAACCGACTTTAATGCCCCGCGAGTCAATTTCAGTAGCTTTGAGACGTTTATCGTTATATCTCTGGAGATAGAGAAGTAGAAGTAAATACACGCGAACGAAAGCCGGTACGTTCACATTAAAATGAATAATTTTCGCGAAAACTTTCAAACTAAAATCTCTGGAGATACCTATCAGATCTCAATAAAATGACAATGGGACCACCTCGAAAACGTACCCTACCGATTAAAAAAAGAATGATTCGAATCGGATCACAATTGACGGAGTAATCGCGTAACATACATACAAAAAAAAAGAACAGACGAATGGAGAACCTCCTTCTCTTTGGAAGTCGGTTCAAAAACGTAAGTACATACATAATAATACAGTACTATTAAGTATTCTGTGATAATACTGTACACAAAATTACATTGTACAAAAATAATATAAATATATATATATATATTTTTTTATTTATTTTTTAATAAAGATTTCTTGCAATGTGGGTTGCACATTACTAGTATTCTTGTTAACCCCTCCAACTAAGCTAAATATGCTTGTGTCTGGAGTGGATTCACGTCAATAGTGCAATGGGTGGGGTGGGGATCGAACTTACGACCTCTCGATCGCCAGTCCGACACCCTATCCATTGGGCTATTGCCGCCTTATATTATATTATAATATAAATATATATATATATATTATAATATAAATATATATTTTATATTTATATTATTAAAGGTTATTGGAATAGAATTTTAATGCAAACAATATGTATATTTTTCTTCATAACAAAAAGTATAACTAAATTAATATTTCAAAGATATTTTAAAACGCGAACGAGGTCAAACGTCGATCATTTGAGTGTGAAAATTAAAATTTATATGATTTCGTCGCGTTTCTATGCCAGATTATTACTGTCGCTGTTTTTATTTCCACTTTAACTATTATTAGGAGTTAAATATATTTTATTTGTAGAATTAAAACGACGACTTTTTCATTTAGTGTTAGGTTTGGAACTATAAAATATTCAACGTTTCTGTAAATCAAAGGGCGTTTGTAAGGTTGGCAACCCTACATTAATCAGGGGAATTAGACATGTGTTTTATGTGTGACGTTCGACGCCTAGATGAAAGCTGAATGGCTCAATACCATTGTTTTTTTTGTAAATTCAGCAATAAGTTATGTTTTGTATATCTATAATATTTTTTATTGAATATGATCTATTTAATGTTATTTGACGTATATACTCGTAAGTGCAAATTTTTAATTTGCCCATATACTAAATAAATGCTTTGACTTTTGACGTTTCAGATCAAGTGTAAAGTGCCTGGTTTTTGGTTTACTTCATAAAAAAGGAAATATCTCACTTATTTTGCACAGGTGCTAGAAGTAATTGGATCGACGTTTCGCCTGGCTTGCTACAGAAAAAGAAAAGTAGCTTACCACCATCAAGGAGAAAATCTGCTACTATATCACCTTCACCATTTTCGCATTTTCGACCGCATCATGGCTTATCACTAGACAAGATAGTGATCAAACGCTAGTCTGTATCATATAAGCAAACGTGTATTATATTATGTTACGCTTGATTAATCCTGGTTTCAATAAGCAGAGTCCTCGAGCTCTTTACAAAAGACTGTAATGTTCTGACTTTCAAATCTCTCTCTTTCTCTTTCTTATGTTTTTATGTACTATTATTTTGTACCTTTTTATAATAAGTGTTATTACTAAACTTTTTACTTTCACTTTCACTTTCACTTTCACTTTCACTTTCACTTTCACTTTCACTTTCACTTTCACTTTCTCACCTGCTCTGCCTCTCTTTCTATCTCTCTTAGAACTCTACATTCTTATGAACACATTTTCAAAAACCTGCTTGATTTTGAAGAAAAAATTCTATTCAATATTGACACCTGTATTCGAGACAAAGAAATACATACCATACGATAAAACCAAGAGATTCTTCATCACTCCTTAATGACATATCTCAATCAAGACGACGCTATATTCGCTGTCTACAGTCATACCTCAAGCAAATAGCAATCTACAGCCTGGCAATGTCAACAGCTCACCTAATAATAGAATATTAGATTCCCGCGCTGCGTCTTGCTTCGAAATATAGCAGGAATTCATATAATTCAACGCAGTGATTCAAGCTCTTGAATTAATAGTATTACCGCAAAGGTAAAATATAAGTTATGGTAATAGCAGGCGTTCTGCTGCTGCCAGGTTCTGCTAACGTATTAGGTGTTCATTTGTTTTAAAATTGTGCTGGCTTCAAGTACGCTACGCTATGGTTCGAACTATAAATATGTTAGTTTTCTAAAAATAATAGGTAAGAAATATGTTTTCGCTTTGCAAGGGTAATTAAGTTGTTGTTCCCTATGTGGTCTTTGATCAATCAATGACGCAGTCTTCGCACCAAACCCCATGCTAAGTCAAGGCGGCGTCGCACCGCAGTCAAGGCGGCGTCGTGACGCGGTAGATGCAACTACGTTCTTTTTGTAAGTCTCCTAAAATAAATCAAATCAATCAATGCTCATCTCAAGACTTAGCCTCAAGGAAATCGCTTCGGGTATAATATCTACGGTAAAACCAGCCTCAGACCGAAAGTAAAAACACTTATTCATTTGTTTAACAAATGTAGAAACAAATCACATCCAATGAAGAAATAAAATTTGGAACTCTCTGATTTGGTTGTCCATTAGCAGAAGCTCAATCACAGACAATCACGTGTTAAATTGAGCAGATCAAGCGGTATTAAAATAACATGAGATTCTAAAAAAAATGAATAAAATTTACGGCAACAACAAAGGTAAACAACCAAATGTCGCTGTGCCGGCTGTAAATCTCAGAGGCTGGTACAAACGGCTGTAGATAAACAGAGGTGGTCAGGATTTATACGATTCTAAAAACGCCTTGTTGACGCTGCAACACTAAGACTTGTTCTTGTGATAAACTATCTTTCCACTCGTAAATAGTAAAATTTGAATTAAAAGCTTCAACGGTTATAAATAAAATAGCATTAAACTTTTAAAAAGCATAAAGCAAGTGCTCCCGCATAACTGCCGAAAAAAATATAAAAATTTGGAATTGGAATGAAGCCAACGCTAAACTCTACTGTTACTTTTATTCCTTATGGCACTCGTAATTAAAATCTTCTTTCCATGAAAATCGTTGCAGTGCACCATAAATTAACTGTAAAGTTTAACATAAAATTGATTACATTAACTCGCGACCCAATAAACTTTGGAAATGGCCTTAAATATTTTTTTGACTAAGCTTACTTTGATTAACTTTCGGAGAAAAAATCCACTAGACGTGCCAGATACCCTCAGTTTCAGAAATAGTACAAAACACTTCTCGTTTAATCGAAGAGTTTCGAAATAACAGCCATTAATTAATCGGGCGCCTCGAGAGGAAAATAAGCAAAATATTTTAAGCACAAGGACATTTAGACCTTTCCATGTCGCGAAGTTTGTTAAACCAAAGTTTGGACCGATAAAAAGAGCACATTACGTATTCCGCTATGTACGAACTTTTCAATTTGAATTTGGAATGAGAGCGACGTACAAAAATAGCGTGCAAATTAACTATTCGCTGACAGGGGCTGCAATTATTCTCTGTCGAGTACATACCGTTATTTTGCACTTGTAATTTGGCGGGGTGATGTTTGCGTTTGCATTCGGCGTACATATTGCGACCGTCTGATAATTTATTGGACACATCTCCATTTTATTGATAAATGACAGCGCTCTGTGACTCGTGGCGGCAACACCGCGCCACGATTTAAATGGCCGATGCTCAATACGCTTTGTTTTGACAATTTATTGTACGAACTATTCGCTTTTTGCCCTTTTCGTGACGTTTGATCTTGAATTATGACATCGTTGAGAACGCATAGTTTATCGTTTTATTTCAAACACACAAGAAAAAACCACGGGTTTTATGTTAAGAATTTAATTTGTGTTTGTAGAGATATTTAAGTTATACTAACTACTACTAGTACTAGAATTCAGTGTTTATTCAGAACAATTTGATTTTCGTACATTATTATATAAATAGTACCACATCAACTTGACTCCCATTGATTAAATTTCAACCAATTATGCATTGATGGCGCCATCTTGAGGGCCCATCTTGAGGTTTCGTGGGAGAATGGTCGGCTTTGACGTCAGTGGTACCAAATTAAATCCCCGCCGTGCACCAATGGATTTTTCTACCGTAAAATGTATGTGCGTTTTTCACAGTGGCCCTCTAGTGAAGGACAAACATCGTTAAGAAACCCCCAACCCCTGCATGGCTTTGGGACACTATCTATTGTCCGCCTGGCCAGCTACCACCCTCAAGTTATAAAATCTCTCGCCAAACATCTAATGTTTTCTGGCAGCTATCCTTGAAAGCCAGCTCCCATTGTATTCCAGCTTAGCGTGCTACCATCTTCGAGCGCATCATCACTTACAACAGGTTAGATAGAGATCAAACGCTAGCCTATATGATTAAAAAAAATCTTAGGCGAGTTATTCAGGAGATGGTTCAAGTCTCGCAGGACGGCGAAATTTTGTATTTATTGTGTATAATAATGTACAAAATGTGGAAAAAAGTAGTCTCTGCCTACCCCAATGGGAAAAAGGCGTGATTATCTGTATGTAATAATGTACAAATAATATAAAGTGGGGATAACACTTAAAGAATCATATCATTGAATTTCAACTGTAGCAGGGCCAGCAGGGATAATGAGAAATAGGACAACTCTTTATTGCACGCACACCAGTACAAAGAAACAAACAATACTTAATTAAGAATCCAGTCCTACACTATCAATACTGTTGCAACTTACAGTTAACAAAGTACAAAATTCCGTGTTAGTGATATCAAACACTAAACTGTTCGATCTAAATACTTCCCAGAGAATTCAATCAAATCGGCCGATGTCCATACAATTGACAGCGGTTAATTCGAAATATGAAACGGAACCGCAGCATTGATCTGTTAAAAGCCACAAACCTGCCGATTGCATATTATTGGATCGTACCATACCATTGAGCCATACCATCGGTCTTACCTAGCTCATGCCATTTAGTGTTACCACAAGCAAAGCTTTCAAAATGATTTACAAGAATTCTTTTCAAAACTTGAACGAACGTTGACCATATTGCATACCTTGTCGTAGTTTATGTTTGATGCAACAAATATTTTTACTAAGTAGTATTAGCACGATCATACTGGCAGTGATTGGAAGAGTGCAGAGAAGTATCTAAGACAGAGCTTAGTGACATATTAATGCTGATATTGATGATTATTTATTACCGTAGTTTATTACAATAAGACATTTTGACGGTAACGTGAAAAGTGTGTGTGCTCTCATTGTATTGTTTTTATAAAACTTGTGTTCTTCCGCGAGTAAATCTGTGGATCAAATAATTATCCATACAATTAAGTGCCGTTGAATGTGCACTAGTGTAGGAAAACAGTAAATATTGAAAAACATACCATTTTGCGTTCACACAAAAATTCTTCTGAAAACCTGCAGTAAAGTCCAAATGTTTACTGAGGCTATACCTTAGACTGAACTTATGACTCAAAGACTTCTAGGTACTTAAAATTGAACCTGCAAAGGACTAGCGCGGCATTTGAAGTCGGTTCATGTAGTTTTTTAAACGATCTTAAATTATAAATACCACCAGCTATACTGAAATCTCTGTAAATACGGTACAATTTTACGTATCAATTTGAAGCTTTACTGGTAACGCTGATTCTCACCGTTTACAACCTCTTCGAATTGATCCTATCAAAACGACCACCGGCCACTTTAGAGGAGATGTACAAACAGCGTTTTGTTTTTTACAACATTTCCAGCGTTGATAAAAATAATAACGTCCATTTCATTTTGACGATCCGATGAAACTCTAGCTTATATTAGAAGATAAACAAATAATGTAAATGCAGCTTGGCAAGTCTGTAGAAACATGCATAATGAGAACATGGTTTTGTCAAGAAGATTTTATAAATGGTACTTGTATGCGAAAATGATCCGAGTGCAAACGACGTCATCATCATCATCATCAGCCTCTGTCGACTGCTGGGCATAGGCCTTACCTATGACACGCCACTGAGCTCAATCTTCAGCCCTTTGTTTCCAACCGCTGCCAGCCAGCTTGCTTATACCATCGCTCCAACTAGCTGGTGGGCGCCCTACACTACGTTTACCGAGCCGTGGTCTCCACTCTAAAACACGTCTACCCCATCTGTAATCAGTTCTATGACAGAATTAACCAGCCCACTGCCACTTCAGTTTGCTAATCTTTTGAGCTACGTCCATAACTTTGGTTCTCTGACGGATTCTCTGGCCTAGTTTCGAATTCGATCCCTCAGAGATACTCCGAGCATAGCCCTTTTCATAGCTCGCTGAGCGACTTTGAATTGGTGAACCAGTTGCACTGTCAGTGTCCACGTCTCGGCTCCGTATATCATCACAGGTAGGATGCACTCGTTAAAGACTTTCGTCTTTAGGCTTTGTGGTATGGGCGATGAAAAGACTCAACAAAGTTTTCCAAATGCTGCCCATCCCAGCTGTATCCTTCTGCAAGCTTCCTTGTCGAAGTTGTTTTTACTCAATTGCAAGATTTGCTCAAGGTAAATATATTCATCAACAACTTTGAGAGGAACTCCATTTAGGGCAATCGGTTCCGGGATAACATGGTCGTTGAACATGGTCGTTGAACATGATCTTGATCTTATCCAAGTTCATCCAGAGACCGATGCGTGCAGAAGAATCAGCAAGGATGGTCAGCATGTATTGCAAGTCCTGCACGGTTTCAGCCATGATGACGATATCGTCCGCAAACCTCAAGTGTGAGAGGTGCTCGCCGTTTATATATATGCCCCGTCCTATCCAATTCAGCGTCTTGAACATATCCTCTAGAGTATTAGTGAACAATTTGGGGGAAATAACGTCTCCTTGTCTCACTCCTCTATGTAAGACGATATGTTCAGACTGCTGATTTTGTACTTGGACGGTCATAGTCGCGGCGTCATACAGGCCTCTCAGGTACTTGGAAGTATCGCCAATCAACTTGGCATCGTTGCAGAGACCCCAGAACAGACCAGGTTTCTACAAAGTCAAAAGCTTTCTCATAGTCCACAAACGCAAGGCACAGGGCAAACGACGCACAAGACAAAAATCATAATATTAAACTATGCTTTAGTCTAACAAAACTAGTTGAAACCCGCGACTTCGTTCACGTACACCAAGAATTTTATCATTATAAGGATCTAGTAATCAATATTTGTGAATGAAAAATCATGATTTTATTTTCACAACAAGTAGCTTATGATCATGCTGATGCTATAAAGTATCTCCTTGTTAAATTTCTGTAAGATTGGATGGTCCCCTTATGCGAGATAAGGTAACAAACAGAGTTACAGAGTTACACAAGTTTTTATAATATTAGTCTGGATTAGTATTTAGTATGGACTTACAAAGATGGAATATTTACAAAATAAAAACATAATCGACTTCAAATGCCACGCTAGTGCATTCAGTACCAAGTCTGAGGTGTTTATCTCCATATCTCTGGATATACTCATCAGATCTAGATATAAGAACTTTATGTACAACAACTATGGAAGCAATAAAGTATTGAGTATTGAGTATTGATCTCGATGAAATTAAAATGGAACCAAACGGGAAGTATATCATCTCACAAACAAAAATAATTTTCCAAATTGGTTAATAAATTACGGAATTCAGAATGACAAATAAAAATCAATCGAATTGAGAATCTTCTCCTTTTTTAAATCAGTTGAAAATAAAATCTAATGGCAATCAAATAATCGTCATCAAATAAGAAAATAATATTTTATTTGTCAGTACAATTATATTTTTACAATTTAAACACGTAATAGGTACTATCCTAAATATTCTCCTTCTTGATCAGCTGGTATCAGTCCACTGTTGAATGTAGACTTCTCCCCATACACAACACTAAGCCCGATCTTCTGCTCTTATGTTCCTGTTTTTTTGCTTTGCCGGCTTTGCGAATGTCGTCGCTCCACCTGCTCTCAAGGCGTCCTAGTACGCTACATAATAGGTACTACGAATTGATGCACTATATGTGCACTGCATACACTCTACTCAGTACTCTCTCTACTCTACTCAGTACTCTCTCTACTCTACTCAGTAATCGTTAAGCCGAAAACCATTTAAATACCTGTTCGTAATTGAGGAACTCTCCTAACGCATATACCTTCGATTTGAAGGCTAGTAATAAGTCATCCCTTATGGTACGGCCACACCGCGGCGTTCTGCGATCTGCGGGCGCGATCTCAGTACTTTTCAATTGTTTTCTGATCGCGTTTGGTGTGAACCAGTCGGTACAAATACTATTGCGCTATCTGATCGTCGCCTGGATCGCGCACGCTGGACGCTGCGGTGTGTCCGTACCTTTACACAATCCATCTTTGATGTCTACAACCAAAACGGTTAAACTTTTAGTGGAGCTTGCTACGTAGAACATTGCTGTGACAAATTAATTCACCCTAGTGTTGAACCTATCTCACGCACACGTACCGTAAGAACGCTCTGTAATGTTCTGTAAATCACATAAATAGGAAATACCTACAAGTAAACACCTCATACGCGTTATTAACATGAAAAAAATAGTAAGAATATTTGATGTCATTTAAGGTCAAATTTGTAGTCTTCTGGAGTTTATACTACATGCAACCTCCATTTTCTTGACTACAACCGAAAGCCATCGGACATACTGCCGTACATTGTCTTGTCCATCGAAACGTTACAAATGACTATAGTTTTAATTGAGTTCGAAAATTGGCACCGATTTGATCTGATTGCGAAATCTAGTTGGGTAATTGGACTGGCTGTTACTGTAAGGTTCTGTAAAGTTTAATAGTTCTGGAATGGTTATGAGAGATTTATTGAATCGATTGGATTAGGTAAGGGTTAGAATAAGCCTGTGTTGTATTTTAGTGTTCGAAGCTATTGTGAAGATAGCCAAGAAACTGATCCTCGACGATTAGCTTGCAAGCAAGAGGCTCCAGAGCCGTAAGTATATCGCCGCAAAGTCGCTAGTCTATCGGTGTTTTATCGGATACATTTCAAAAAGTATATGCCATGAAACTGCGTGATTTAATTCCACCATCACCATTTTATAGTCAGACAATCAGGTATACTAAAAGTCGCCACCGCTTTATAATGTAATATTGTCAACCGATACAAAGCGATAAGCTTCTTCGTTACACACATCTCAGAAATGGAATTCCCTGCTTGAGTCTGCGTTTCCGATAAAGACGTAAAGCGTCTCCACCAAAGTTTACAACAACAAAAATTATTACTGCTCGGTCAGTACCGGATTACAACGTAATATCTTTTTTTAATACAAATATATTTTTTTATATACATTGTCGAGGATTTTCATAACTCATGCCAAAAAGCCTGAGGACGAAAGTCTTCAACAAGTGCGTGCTAACTGTTATTACTTATGGAGCCTAGACATGGACACTGAGGGTGCGAATTCAAAGTCACCAGTCACCAATTCAAAGTCGCCCAGCGAGCTTTGGACAGGGCTATGCTCGGAATTTCACTAAAGTTCCGAATTCGTAATGCAGTCAGCAGTCAGAGAACCAAATCTAATACTATAAGAATCTTTGTCCTGACATACTGACTGACTGACTGATTGACTGACTGACTGACTGACTGATTAACAGACAACGCACAGCCTAAACCGCTGGTCGTAGAGACTTGAAATTTAGAGGGTATATTTGTCTTAGTACGTAAGGGTTATATACTAAGAAAGGATTTTCCAAAATTCACCCTTTTAGGGGATGAAACGGGGTTTTAAAGTTTGTATGGAGAAACAAGATCAAATAGCTTTTTCTATTCGAAACTTCACACAAGTGCTTCAGTAAAAAAAAAAAGTAAATGCGTGTTTCAGGCTTTTTTGATATTCCACCCCTAAGAGGGTGAAATTGGGTACCAAAGTCTGAAATTTAATATTGTTTCGGATTGTGCTGAAATTTGGCAAGCAGGTAGTTATTACGACGTTAGTTCCCTCTAAGAAAGGGTTTTTCAAAATTTACCCTTGAAGGAGATGAAACGGGGTTTCAAAGTTTGTACGGAGGAACAATATTAGATAGTCTTTTCTATTCGAAACTTCACACAAGTGCTTTAGTAAATAAATAAGTAAATACGTGTTTAAGGTTATTTCGGAAATCCACCCCTAAAAGGGTGAAGTGGAGTAACAGTCTTAAAATCAATATTGTTTCGGATTGCGCTGAAATTTAGAATGCAGATAGTTATTATGACGTAGGTATAAATAAAAGGAGTTTTCAACGCGGGCGAAGCTGCGGGGCACTTCTAGTTTATCAATATAGCTCAAATGATTAGCAAGCTGATGGGGCAGTGGGTTGGTCACATTTGTCGTAAAACCGATAATCACAGAGGTAGAGGAGTTAGAGTTTTAGAGTGGAGACTACGGCTCGGCAAACGTAGTGTAGGATGCCCTCTTACTAAGATATAAGCAAGCTATCTGCTGTCTGTCAGCAGTGTTAGAAAACGGATAATAGCTGAGTTGATAATCGAGCTCAGTGGCGTGCAATACGAGATGCCTTTGTCAAGCAATGGCGAACATTGCCTAATAATGATGATGATATCTCTTTATAGGTGTATTTTTAACCGACTTCAAAAAAAGGAGGAGGTTTCTCAATTCGACCGTATATATATATATATATTTTTTTTTTTATTTATTTATTTTTTTTTTTTTATGTTTGTTCGCGGATAACTTCGTCGTTTATGAACCGATTTCGATTATTCTTTTTTTGTTCGAAAGGAGATATCCCGAGTGTGGTACCATGGTAATTTTATTGAGGTATGATAAGTATCTCCAGAGATATTGAGATAAACATCTCAAAATTGGTACTGAAAATGAATAGCGCGGCATTGAAGTCGGTTGTTTTTTAGTTTTTAAACGATATTATCGTATCTCTCTTTAATACACTATGGAAGTAACCAACAGGTGTTAGTCCGACTGTTCCAATAATCAATCAATAACTGACAGAGGTAAACTGAACTTGTTGTTTTGGGAGTTTGTTTGCGGTCAGTTTGCGAGCCCTAAATAGGTAAAGTCTATGTGTGGGTGGTTATCGACTCTTGTAAGTCAGATTATGGTTTTGAATTTACTTAAGAGTTTTTTTATTTGATTGTTTGAAGTTTTGTAGAAACTTTTATTAACTTGCCGTGTTAGAATGTGTGTATATTGTTGTGTGGGTTGATCTTGGAAGCTAAATTAGGACCACTTTTTGACGTTTGTTCGAACTAAAACTTAGTGTATTTACGTGTTTGGATACAATGCCATATGATATAATATAGTGCCATCGAGTGATCGAGAAACTTGCTGATGGAGCCGGGCTGTAGGGACAAAAACTCCGTAATGGCAAATGGTAGTAGGTACAGTCAAATTTGGGTTGGAATGTAATATGTTATCATTAATTCTTTCCATTTTGCTATGATGACTTTTTTATAAAAAGTTTTTTAATAACTCAAAGATTTATAGTTATTGTGAGTTTGAATCATAATATAACACCGAATATTATACTCCCTACTGTTTGTTGTCGACTGTTTCGACCTAGGTTTCGTGCATGCCCGATGCACATCCTCGGGAGTTCACGCAGTGAGATCGCGACGAGCATTGGATGTGCATCGGACATGCACGAAACCTAGGTCGAGACAGTCGACAAGCAGTCGTGAGTATAATAGTCGGTGTTTTATAATCACTCACAGTTTTGATTAAACTTGTGTGCCAATAACTGGAACAGAGTCAATATTTGGTACTTTTACCCTACTAGATTTTGAGGCTACTTCTAATGACTTGTAATTTTACCTTCAAACTTTTGCGATCTGAACACGCAGTTATAAATCGTCCTATATCATATGTTCCGCTAAGGAATGGAATTCCTTGCCGGTGTCTATGTTTCCTGCTAGAAACAACGCAGGGGTCTTCAAATCGTAAGTGAACATGGCAGGTATCTATTAGGTAAGCGTGCTACATCGACGACCGCATCGGCACTAACCATTAGGTGAGATAGTGGTCAAACGCTAGCCTATCTAGCATAAAAAAAATATATGGGACTTATCGCGCCAAAACATTTATTTTATTTATGGGCGTTTCAACTAAATGGCATTGACTGTGGTCACGCGAAGATTGAGTTTTCTTAATCATGAATTTCATCATCTAATATACAATATACAAATAATTTACCAGCCTTTATTATCGTAAAAAATACATTGTAAAAAACATTAAACTACGAAATATAAGAAAATCGTTAAGAAATCTCATCTTGCTATTTCCAAGAGGCATTCAGTAAAATATCCAGCCCTCTGCATCGGTTCCTTATTTTCAAGCGCCGTCGTAGGAAAAACTATTTCCTTAGTAAAATTATCCGAACATGGTCCGTTGGCTCACGGAACGGGAGCTCTGTAAACATGGGCGCACTAAGAGAAGGGGGAGGGGGCGATGGGTTAATAACATCTACTTCTTCGCTCCCCTTTTAGGAATAGATCGCATTAAAATGGATTAGTGTCGGAATCATCTCTTCCGGATCTAAAGTCATACCTGCGGGTTGGTTTATTCCTTTGTGTCCATTAGCTTGCTTTTTGTGATAGATTTTTTTTTTATATTACTGTTATTAGCATTTTCTATTGCTATTTATGTTCTGTGTTTGTTTTTTATTTGTTCTATGATGAGGTATCCTGCTCGAGTTTGAAATTTTGTTTGTCATAAATAATATTATTCGTTTGGGTCTTATTAACTTCTCGGTTTGAATATTGATATTAAAGGTTTCATTGTCTATATTTATAAAAAGTATTTCAAAATAGCTGCCAAAACCTTTTAATCCCGAATAATTAAACGTATCTAGAGAAAATTAAAAAATACAAATAGCTTACAAATAGTGAGGCTGTTTAAATTATTTATTTAGTTTTAATTGTATATCAATATAGCCAATTTTTAAAAACACAAAATATCTTCTGTTAGCTCTTTATCTTCATTTTCATCAATTCATCACTCACGGCTGATAGCCGTAAAGTGATGAAAATCAACCAATCAACATACATATAAAAAACCAAACGCAAACAATTATATTACGTAGAATCGTGCAATCCAGCCCCGTCCAAACACAAACCTACTCATGGTGTTCCAAATTTATTTTATTCACGTTTGTGTATGTTTATCCCCCTCCCCCACGCTCTAAATCCTGGTTACGCCCATGTCAGTAAATAACACTTTAATGGGAATCCTGGCGCTGATATACACGGAAGCGTTCTTCGGAACCCGGTGGTTTTTTTATTTATTTATTTCTGCAGTTTTCACCGCAGTTACCAGGCTAGACAGTGTCTATAGGTATACCTACCTATATAAGAAAACAGAGTACGAACGTATGAAATATTTGACCTAATGGATGTTTCTCTATAAATAAGTTAAGTGTGGTTAACATAAAATCAAAGAACTATGTGAAGATAAATACAAAACCAAAACAATAAGATATTTTTAACTAAAACATTGGAAAGATATCTCCTTATTCAATGTACAGACAGATCGGAACAGGGCAGTATAAATATGTTTTGTTTTTTTAGTTATATTTAGCAAACAGCCTGACTGCCTACCTAGTGGTAGACAAGTAAGGTTGTTTGCCGAACTTTGAGAAATTTCGGCATAACTTTTTTTAAATATTTTAAAGGCTAGCGTTTGACCACTATCTGACCTGTTGGTAAGTGATGATGCGGTCGAAGATGGTAAGCACGCTAGGCCTAGAATGGGAACTGGCTCTCAAGGATAGCTGCCGGAACACATTAGATGTTTGATGACAGATTTTCTAACTTGAGGGTGGTAGCTGGCCAGGCGGACACTAGATAGTGTCCTATCACCTATGCGGGGCTTGGGGGTTTCTTAACGGTGTTTTACCTTCACCGGAGGGCCACTGTGAAAAGCGCACATGCATTACTCGATAGAAAAATCCATTGGTGTACGGCGGTTTGAACTCGGTACCTCTGGCATCAAGTTCTCCCAATTAAGCCACCGGGCCCTCGAATTTAATAGATCCCATACCGTTTTTAGAAGATCCCATTTCAAAGCTATTAATAAATGTTTGATGGATGAAACTAAACTTGGTGGTTTAGCGCTTCGTTATTACTGCTGCTTTGTACTTCTAGATAAACCGTCTAATGCCTGATGACCCATTGGCGTAAACGATAGAAGACGGATTGGCTTCTAACCAGAAGGTCACCAGTTACAAATCCTATAACATCGTAACCGTCCACTAGTTATATAAGCATTAAAGCGATGTCCCGCCAAAAAGAACCACTTCAAAAACAATTCCATGTATCTACTTACAAATATATAGGATTTGTATGAATAGAGCTGCCAGCTGAATAAAATGGAAGCTCGATTATTCGAATATTATCAATAAACCACATCTGGCTTTACACATTGAATATCGCATTATTAAAAGTAAAACATATCTATAGAAACCAGGTATCACACATTTTTTTTAAATAGGTATCTCAAATGAAATTATCATTATATTTTTATACCAAGACAAATATTTACTCGAAAGTGATTTTCACTTTTGAAAGTGATTGTATTCAAAATTAAAATAGTTTGAAAAACTAAAACAATCTACTTCCATGCCGCGCGAGTCAGTTTCAGTAACAAGTTTGAGACGTTTATCGTCATATCTCTGGAAATACTTATCAAATCTCGATGAAATTACAATGGCACCACCTCGAAAGTGTACCCTACCTATTAAAAGAAGAATCATTCGAATAGGTTCACAATTGACGGAGTAATCACGTAACATACATACAAAAAAAACAAACAGACGAATTGAGAACCTCCTCCTTTTTGGAAGTGGGTAGATAAACAATGTTTATCCATGTGTATGCATCCATCCGCACGGCCAGCGACAACCCTGAAGCACAGATTATATAATAGTTACTACGTAACAGATACTTCACTCACCTACAAAAACACAATACCAACGTTTATTTCAGACAATACAAGCAAAAATGTGTCTAAGGCGCTCGACTTAGCGTTGTTATTACTTCGTTCAGCGCGCGCCTGATACAGTAAAGGGTTGACTCAATTAAATAAAAAAAAAATTACGAATTCTTTTGATTTACCTCACAAAATAACATCAAAGTTAACCTAACTAAGAGTCGAATTTGAAGTCGAGAAAGTAAATTTTACGCCGTTTTGTCATTTTAGTATTCTTAGCATAAAAAAATTAAACATATTATGCTTGTTTTTTGTCAAACCCGCAAAATGACTATGAAGAACTTAAATCGTTTCTAATATAGAATAAAAATGCGCAGTTATCCCGTCATTAGAATAATAATATACGTTGCGCGAGCGTGAGCAGTGACAACCGACTGGCAGATAGTACCGCCGGAGTGGACGAAAGTTTAGGTATAAATCGCAGTAGCTATGGGCGAGTGAGGGAGGCCTGCCTGAAGTTAGAAAATCTTTCGCCCAACATCTAATGTGTTCCGGCAGCTGTCTTTGAGAGCTAGTTCCCATTCTTTCTAGACATAGTGTGCTACCACTATTGACCGCATCGTTACTTACCGTTATCGTTAGGTGAGATAAAGGTCAAACGCTAGCCTGTAGGATATTAAATAACCGGCCAAGTGCATGTCGGGCCACGCGCAGTGTAGGGTTCCGTAGTAGCCTGTTATTCTATGCAAGTCTTTACCCATTATAAACAAGCAACAAGGTACTTCGTCTTTGTCACTTTAAAAGATTTATTCTAAGGATTTTGTATTTGGTACAAAATTATCCAACACCCAAATTTGCACTTTAAAGTTTAATATTTCGCAAATGGAGCATTCAATCGAAAAAAAGTATTAGAAATTCTGAAGTAATTTTAAAATACCTATTCAACGATACCCCACACGATAGGGTAACGACGAAAAAAAAATTCATCCCCACTTCTCATGTAGGGGAGCTACCCTAAAAAAAATATTTTAAAAAATTTTATTTCACCACTTTGTCGGCGTAATTTATATACATACCCCTACAAAATTACAGCTTACTAGTATTAACGATCTCTTAGCAAAACCTTAGACAGACAGACAGACAGACGGACATGACGAAACTATAAGGGTTCCTTGTCAGGACTACGGAACCCTATAAAAACTAGAAGTTTTCTCTAAAAAAAAACTTACTTGATAATAGCCGTTACAAACTTTAATATAAGTTTCTGTTGAAATCTGCCTTAGAAATCTTTACCCTTAATTTTCCTTCTCATGTTTCCACTTTCTATGACATATCTTTCACGGTCCAGGCTGTTCTGGAACTCACTTCCTGAAATTAATAAATCTTTACAAACACTCAATTTGTTCATATGTCATTTAAAGGTGCTGTCACATTATATTTTGTGTCCTGCTGTTTGAACCATATCAATTCACATAAGCGATGGTAAGATTGTAAGTTTTTATTTTTACTTTTTTTTTTTTTTAATGTTTTTGTAAGGTAGTTTTATAAATTTTATGTGATATTAGGTAAACATTGCTTTAGTTTTTTTTTATGTTTTCTTTACTTAAATAAGATACACCCTGTTCTTGACAGTTTTGAGATTATTTCCATTGAAAAATTGTCTGGAAGAGATTGCTATAAGTGATAAGACCGTCCATTGTAACACTTTAATTTAAGCTCTTATTTATATATATATATACGTTTTATTTGTGATGTGACAATAGAGTGTTTATCTATATATCTATCTGACTGATGAACCATAAACCAATAAACACATTTCCCGACGAATCTATTCGATTAAATCTATTAGATTAAATTTCAAAATCCAATATATCTAAGCAAAGAGAAATCATATCCCCAAAATATCACATACATCGGTCACAAATCTGTACAATTTAAATTCGTGAACCGGTCCGTCTGTTCAAACACAATATATCCGGGAATGGGTCGCAACACGTTCGGATGCGGATCCCCCGATTCGGATTGCTATAGGGAAATTGTGACTCGGAATTCCAATTGGTTTTTGGTATTAATGTCACATGTCTTGCGGTTGCTCCAACGCTTAATATAGAATATATATTAAATACCTATTTGATACAAACTACTATACAACATAGAACTGTTTAGCACTCAAACATATTCAAATTATAATCTCATCACATTATGCGTTTGTTTAAGTTGTGTTTAAATGTCAATTTTTTTTTATATAAAAATTGTCTGAATTACTGAAACACACAGTTACGTGTATGGTTGGCAACAATACTTTAATATTTGTTTAATAGTCTGACGTCAACGATTGGATGACAGCTGAATGGTTCATTACTTTTGTTTTTTTTTAATACAAAGCGTTAAATTCTGCTTTTGCTATGTTTACTTGATAATTGGTTATGATTTATTTTATGATTTTGACGTGTATATGTGCGTATATCAATTCTGCCTTCATACTGAATAAATGCTTTCATTTGATTTGATTGATTAACAGTGTAAAAAAGTTACTTAAAATATATTGTTGACCTAAAATTATTTCACTAAGTAACATTACATGTAAACACTCACATCAATGAATTACTCACGTTTCACTAATTTTCAAAAAACACTCATCACTGGAGTTTGTTGTCTAATCGCTCAACGTATCTAGTTACCTACCTACCTATTATTATTAGGATAAGATTATTGAAAGTTGTTGTGTATCAGATCACAACAATTTCAACCAATTTCAACCTTTCAAAATGTTTGTATTTTTATTTCATCTTCAATTTTCCCTCACATACCACTTCTGAGTGTAACCCTAAATGATCGATGCAACCTTAAACTATGAAGCAGTAAAGTTAAGACAGTTATATTAAAACCCTAGTAAACAGTGAACAGTAATCGCTCACGCTTATGACGCTCGTACACAGTGTATGTAAACATTTACATTGGCGACCAGATAGTCTCCTTGAATTTTATCTCATCCTTGACGTCGCTTAGAGCACAGAATAATGATTGGTACAAGTACAATAGTGCTTAGAGTCTAATTTTTTCTCAGTAGCATGTTTGAAACTTTTATCGCCATATCGTTGAAGAGATTCATCAGCACTTGATAAAATTCTCTAAATGAACACAGATACTCAAGAATAATGAACATCGGTTTATTTTCAGTGACAAGTTTGTGTTGGATATCTCAACATCTCTGGATATGATATCTAATCTCTTATGAATTCTATAACTGGACCACCATAAAAAAGTGCCCTACCTGTCAACAAATAATCATTGAATGTTCACAATTGGCGGAGAAATTGCTATACAAACATCCATATCCAAAACTTCCATACTAATATTATAAAAACGTTTGTAACTCTATCTGTTTGTTACCTACGGTGTACGTGAACGAAGTCATGAGTATCAGCTAGTATATTATATTTTATCCAACGCGAGCGTCGGTATCAATACCAAGATTATCGACCCTTAGCAAAAGTTGATGATCCAGTTGCATAACCGAATCAGCCAGTTTAGATACATATCCAATCTACCATTGCCATTGTAATTAAAATAATAAACAGACAAGAAGGAACAGTATAATATCGATTAGACTAAAAGAAATTTATGCGGCAACAAAGTGGAATTGTAAAGCCTTTTTGAAGTCAATTAAAGTAAGAAAACGTACAAACCGTTCAAGCAGTTAATAGAGCGACCGGCCAGAGACATCTTTTACACAACCCGACAATAATGAGATCTGAAACGCGCTCAGAATATCTTAAACAAATTACACTATGCGACTTAAGTTCCAACGTTGGTCATTACCGCTTTGAATAAAACATTGGGTTTCATTTCACTATTTCATCAGAAGGGTGAAAGCCCGTTCAAAATATTCATAAATTTACTTGAACGCGTCAAAAGAAGCGTCTCAGGCAGACTTACATATTTATCAGGGAAGTCCGTGGGACTCAGTGCTTGAGAGTTGAATTTATCTGACGACGGTGAGCGGAGCCATGTTCCGCAACCGTGTTCAATTTATAACTGGGGTTCTTGAACGTCTTGACTCAGCACATCTTAGGGTTATGTGTAAAATATTTAAAAAAATCTATTAGTCGTACGACTGCTGCACGTCACAAGTTAAAATATTTAACAATTTAACACTTGCGTGTTTTTATGGTGTACAAATGCCATCTAATGGATTTGTTAGGAAGTTACACGAACCGACTTTACCCGAAGTAACCCGAAAGAGCGTTACATATCCGAGCGTGACGGCTCAGTTTCATTCAACATTAATAAATATTCGTTTCATCTATCAAAATAATAATGACGCATGTACACGATACAAATAAGAGCATTTGAAAAAAAATGTCTTTACCATTTTTGAAGTTATACTTCTTTTGGCGCGATAGAGAAAAATGATGAGAGTGAATTTTTACGATGCGCGCGCACACCGACACCTAAATTTAACATCGTGAAGTTAGTTCTAGGTGGTACGATGCGCGCGCACACCGACACCTAAATTCTACACCGTGAAGTTATTTAACGTCCTATTTTTACGTTAATAAAGCCTTTTTTATATAAATAAAAACTTTTTGATTAATTTTAATATTTATCGTTGATCACTACTGCATTTTAGTTATTTTTTTTCGATACGCCACTGAAGTATATCGTCTAACGCGTGTACATAAGTACACACACGTTATTTTTTTTCAAAGAATCAGCATGTTCATTTTATGATTCCAATATATTGTGTTATTTGAGGACCAAAGTTAACCGTTCCCAGAGCCAAAAGCGAATTAGCAGCACAAAAAACAAAAACAATTTGCGATTCTTCGAACGCACTCAAAAGTTCTTTTTAGGACTGTTATGTACAGTAGCGGGAAGTTTTTCAATTAAATTGGGTTGGGCATGATGCGAAAGATACTTGAGGATAATATAAAGTACCCATGTTTTACGGTTATTTTTATGTACCTTTTTGCTGCCTGTTTGTATCCAATAGGTATTTTTTGAAGATAAATGTATCATTATAGATAACGAATTTTGTTGGAACATTGTAGATATAGAAATAAATTAAATTGTGTATTAATATGAGGTAAAAACGAAATGAAATCATTTTTTATGAACATTTGTAAAAGTAATGAAAGTTCTTGTCGCTCGCCATATGACTTTTGGATGGACAAGATTTTTATGCACCGAATTCCACAGGTATAGGTTAGATTGACCAACCTATTGGTAAGTGCAGATGCGATCGAGGATTATAGCGCGCTATGCCTAGAATGGAATGTATTTAAACAAAACATGTTTTTTTGCATTACGTCTTTTAAAAAAATCGCGTGGCAAACTTGATTTCTTTCAAATTAATTTGCAACCACATTTTTAAACTTTGAGATAAATCGTCAATGGAAAATAATATAAACTTCAGAATTCTCAGCTCCTTGTTGCTAGTTTTCACTATCTCTCCTTATAGACACATTCTGCTGTTTTGCTATCTTTCTATTTTACGATATCTTTATGTTAATAAGTTTTCTTTGTAAATAGTTGCACAATCAAAAAAGATGATTATTACTAGTCTAATATTTTGGACTCTAAAACTCAGATTATTAATTCGTAATCTGCCCGTATCGGACCACTGTTGGAAATGTCTTCTTTTGTGGCACAGCACTGAGCTCAATTTCGGCTGTTCTTTTCCAACAATTACCAATGATCTTGCAAATATTTCCGATTAACCTAACTGGATGGTGCCCTTAGCTAAGTTTGTTAAATCATGGTTTCGAATCAAGAACCATCGGTTATCCATTATCAGCGTATTATGACCTAACTACTGTATAAGCTTCTTTTTCTAAATGTATGGCTTGTTGTCATAATTCTGCCAATGTCCTTCGTTCATCCTAGTTTCATAAAGCACGTGGAGAGTGTGTCGGGAAAATAAGAATATGGTCGGTGGTCAGGTACCTACATATAAGCTTGCGAGACCTTTTATGAGGTGTTAGTAACTTTAACTTTATAATTTAAAATTCGAACTCACTTATTGCAGGTTTCGTACTATGCTTCAGGATTTTATTTTCAATGCAACGTCGAGCTATGGATAGTTTCAAAAGTATACATTATCCTCACTCGCTTTCTATGAAGAAGCACACAAGTATTCTAAAATAATTACGGATCTCATAATTTATTTTCTGCAGTATTCTGAAGCGAAATGTAATCTTGGTAATACCGAAGCCTCTGAAAAAATCAGATCGTAATTTTCTTCTGAGTTCTTATGTTTATTTAAAGTATTTGCGTGTAGCAAACAATGATAGAAAGCGATTTTGTGATACCTGACAAGCCGATACCTGAGTGAAATAATTATAGGGACACACACCCTATAATTATTTCACCTTGGGTGTTATTTTAATGCTAGGGCTACACTAACGGGAAATGTCAAGAAACATCATAGCGATAAATAGTACCTTAAAAAAGTGATTTCGCGTGAATCAATGCGTTGAAGCGGCTACACTACGTTTGTCACTCGAACTATCACCTAACTTCAATCAGCAATTTGAATGGCGTTGTTTAAGATTATCGCGATGAGTCGTGGCTACACCAACATTAATCGTCTAATATCGCGACAATTAATGGCGTTTCAAGTTACTGTCGGCCCAGCATAAAAAAAAATTACGCAGTGTGCTCTCGCAAATAAATCTGACGATTTATTAGTGTTTTGAATTATAAGAATTTGAGTTGTGTTTTGACATACAGACTCTGCATTACACTGCGCTATCAAACGATCTCATCATAATCAGCCGGTGTCAGTCCACTGCTGGACGTAGGCCTCTTCTAGGATACCTTGGGATGATATCTTGGTAGCGAGTATCTATTTGTTAGTATCGAGATTGTTTTATTTTTTGTGATTACCAAAAAGCTTCGATTTCAAATGCTGATGTTTGCCCGAAACCTTTGCCCAAAAGTAGATCAAAATTTGGTAATTGTGCCCAAAACAATGAAAAATTATAATGATAAAAATTATTATGAACATGTGCTTCTGTAAAATATACACCAACGACGGATTACATAAGATTTGATTTCCAACGTAGGATAATTGATTTGACATACTCTCTTACAAAAAGGATTTATTATGAGGTGAGCCCAAAGCCGTAGCAGCTGTATTAGATTAATTTTGTACAAAAAACGTGAGCTTAGGCAATATGGCACTTATTGGGAGCGCGTATTTCATATACAAAACAGGTATTATGGAGCTGATTTTAGAGTACATTTTCAATGAAAATATTAAGTTAGAGTTATGTATCAAGTGAATATCATAACAAGCTTCTACTTAACTTCCGTGTATATATGTATATCTATCTATGTATGTTTGTGTGGGGCAAAATATGGAAGCTAAATTAGAACCACTTGCTAACGTTCGATTGTACTCGAATTTGGTATACTGGTGACAATACGATAATATGTTACCATCTGAGCTGACTTGATGATGGAGCCGGGCTTAAGAGCGTACGTGGGGTGCAGTTTTCCATACAAACGTATTCCTCTGTTTCCTCTCTGGAAAATGCTTCTACAGCAAAATTTGTTTCTACAAAAAATCACCTTTTAAGATTTTTGAAGGATCATATTTCTAATTGCAATTGGTTGGTGAAAAAAAGCAAATGATAGGGACGGGCGAAGCTACATCAGACATTGATTTTTTTTAGAAACAAATTTAGCTCTAGAAGCATTTTCCAGGAAGGAAACGGGGGAATAAATTTGTGTGGAAAAGTGGGGTGCAATTTCCGTGCGTACACGTACACTTTTGCGTTCCCTCTAAAAGGACTAGAACGTTGTTATGGTAAATGGTAGGACAATCGATTTCGGGCTTATCAACTGATCGTTATTACTAATCATTAATACTTTTCTTTACACGTGCGACTTTAAAAAATGCTTGTATTTAAAAGTTTATACAAGTAATTGACTATCTAATTTAATTGATGTAAGAGACTTAACTTCAACCTTACTTTATCAAATGACTATACTGGTCTAATGTACAACTTGGCAGATATTCAACCGTGAAATATAAAACGTTTATCGATTTGAAAAAACAATACAGGGCCCTTATTCAGTATGACCAATGAGATAACTTGCCAAAAACGTGTAATGTTGTAGCGTGCTCTAAACGTAAACGTGTTCCTCAAACGCGCCACGGCACATTATTGAAAAATGGTATTCTGTATGCCAAACAATATGTTTTCTATGTCCAGTTTTCGATTCCACGCTATTCGTTCATAAACCTTACTTCCGGATCCATCGGTAATTTTGCGGTTTCATACATTTCTTTATTTTTCTGTCTATATTGTCTATATGTTTATATTAGGCCGATTTGCCAGCAATAAAACTTCAAAAGCAATTCTGTAGCTTAATTTAAAAACTAAAAAACATTAAATAAATTATAAATATTTTTTATTGAAAACAATCAATGGATTCTTGAAAATTTTGGGGGGCTATTACTGCTCGCGTCCGTAGGATTTAGCCCTCGATGTCCTACACGTGTCCCCTGGGTGGCGCCAAAAGAGCAGTACGTTTCAGGTGGTAGGCTTAGGCCGCGGCGTGTTACCACCCACCAGACAAAGCCATGCCGCCAAGCGGTCGCTTTACGGTATGAATGTTTGGTGAAGCCATTATGGGGAACGGGTCGGAAACAGTTGCGTTGATTACTATAGCTGGTCGTGATACATTGAAGGTCAATTTACCTGGCAGCCAATCTTGGAGAGCAGTGGGATCCGAGGCACGGTTCTCCGCTGGCCAACCGCAGATAGATGGGGGCCCAAGTAGTGAGCCAGCCACTCATGAAAGGCTGCCCCGCCATCTCGCGAAAAATCCCGGAGGTGCGCCATCGTGCCGGTTGGCGACCGGACGAGAGGACCCGATGGACACCTCTGGGGGGGCTCGGGCGTCCCTGCGGTCTCCAGGATTGGTTCCCAATAGATGAAAAGACCTAATATGTATCACAGGTTGGTAATTAGCGCCTCGTTTCCACTTCCGTTTCCCTTACCTAACTTCACTCCCCACAAAATGAAAGGCAGAAACAGAATAAAGGTTAAACAGCGGAAGCACGTCCTCTCCCTTCAAGTGCACCTCTCAAACATTCGAGGCTTGCACTCTAATATCCTCTCGGTCCACCACCATCTTGAGACCGAAAAACCGCATATTCTGTTCCTCACGGAGACACAGATCAAATGTCCAGCCGACGCGGCGTACCTTGCCTACCCAGGCTATGTTCTAGAACATAAGTTTAGGCCGAGGGCGGGAGTTTGTATGTATGCCCGCGATGATATTTGCTATCGGCGTCTCCGCAACCTTGAAGACCCTCAAATTTCCGTCATGTGGATTTTGGTGGACACTGGCATGGAGAAAATTCTTTATGCTAGTGTCTACCGTTCGCACAGCGGAGATTAAGAGACAAACAGGCTCACAAACCACCTCAGTGAGGCGGCTGATGTAGCCCAACAGAGGTATCCTTCTGCTCAATTAGTGCTTCTGGGAGATTTCAACGCCCATCATCAAGACTGGCTGTACCCACACCAGAGCACAGACCACGCTGGTCGAGAGATGCGAAAGCTTGCTTTAACGCTAGACCTCACTCAGTTGGTCCAGGGAGCAACAAGGATACCGGACGTTGATGGCCATACAGCCAATTGCTTGGACCTTCTGCTGACAACAGAACCAGACCGCTACGCGGTGTCGGTTTCATCACCCTTAGGTAGCTCCGACCACTGTCTGGTGAAGTCTGTCTCCGTCTACTCCCCGCCCGATCCCAGCCAAAAGGCACCCGGCGGGTGTGGCGATACAGGTCAGCAGATTGGGATGAGATGCGTTGTTTTTTCGCGTCTTATCCATGGCGGCAGGTATGTTTTTCTTCGAGCGATCCCTCAGCTTGCGCGGATGCTGTGACAGAAGTGTTACGTCAGGGTATGGAATATTTCATACCATTCTCTGACGTTCAGATGTCAAGCAAAGCTCGTCCATGGTTTAATGCCAAATGTAGAGATGCAGAAGCATCAAAACATGAAACTTACTTAGCCTGGGCTGATGCTCGAACCCGCAAGACTAGAGATGTACGCGAAAAGAAGAAAGCCTTTAACTTAGCCGCCAAGTCTTGCAAAAAGGCTCTCAAGAAGGCTCGCTTCGATCACATACGCCGAACAGGGAACAAACTTGCTTCTTACTTCTGCCCTCTGGTAGCAAAGCGTTCTGGTCCCTGGCGAAGTCGATCGAAGAGAACTTCTGCCGTCCCTCACTGCCTCCACTGCTGAAACCCGACGGGTCACTAGCGCACACTGCTGAAGAGAAAGCGAATTTATTTGCTACTCTGTTTGCGGAGTCTTCACGCTTAGATGCTGGCAATGCTGTACTTTCTAGTCTGCCGACTTGCGGGACGTTAATGTCGGAAATCCGCATTCGTCAGACTGAAGTACGCAAAGCGTTGCGTAATCTAGACGTGAACAAAGCTAGTGGTCCAGACGGTATACCAGCTGTAGTCTTGAGGACGTGTGCACCTGAGTTGGCTCCTATTTTGACACGCCTCTTTCGCTTGTCTATGACGACTGGTAAAGTGCCTAAGTCCTGGAAGCAAGCAAACGTGCAACCTGTGCCCATAAAGGGTAGTCGCGCAGACCCTGCCAATTACAGGCCTATCTCAGTCACTTCCATACTCTGTAAGACTATGGAACGTGTACTGAACCACAGGCTCCTGGCATACCTAGAAGTGAACGATCTCCTCAGTGACCGACAATACGGGTTTCGCCGAAACCGGTCTACTGGGGATCTTCTAGCGTATGCCACTCACATCTGGAGCGAGGCCATCGAGAACCACGGCGAGGCGCTGGCCGTCTTTCTTGACATCTCGAAGGCTTTCGAAAGGGTCTGGCACGATAGCCTTATTAGCAAGCTTCCTTCATACGGCCTTCCCACTGGTTTATGTACTTGGATAGCAGATTTCTTGAGGGATCGGTCGATTCGAGTGGTCATCGATGGCTGTTCTTCCGACCAATTGGCCATAAATGCCGGAGTCCCTCAAGGATCAGTACTCTCTGCAACACTTTTTCTGCTGCATATTAATGACCTGCTTAAACCCGGTATCTTTGGGTACGCAGATGACAGCACTGTTGTAGAGAGCTATGCATCCAACGCACGAACCAGTGCATTACAAATCCAGTCTCATAGAGAAGCGATGGTCGAGCGCTTGAACTATTCTTTGAAGGCAGTCTCCGATTGGGGCGATGCCAATCTGGTCAAGTTCAATGCTGCTAAAACCCAGGCGTGTCTCTTCTCCGCTAAATGGAGCCCATTTCTACTGGCTCCTACTTTCCGGGATGTGTCCGTTCCGATTAGTAACAATCTCGAGCTTCTTGGCATCTCTTTGACACTAACTCTCAATTTCGGCTCTTATATTGAGTCTAGAGCCCAGCTAGCCTCAAAAAAGCTTGGCATTTTGGCTAAGGTGAGACGGTACTTCACACCGGGACAGTTGCTTAATCTTTACCAAGCACAAGTCCGGTCGTGTATGGAGTACTGTTCTCACCTTTGGGATGGCTCTGCCAAATACCAGCTAGAGACACTGGAAGCTATTGAGAGGAGAGCAAAGAAACTCATAAGCGATGACCTACTAGTAAGCAAGAGACTCCAGAGTCTCGCGCATCGCCGCAAAGTCGCTTGCTTATCGGTTTTCTATCGAATACATTTCGGAGAGTGTGCAATGGAACTGCATGATTTGATTCCACCATCCCCATTTTATAATCGGACATCCAAAAACACTAAAAGGCGCCACCGATTTATGGTGGATATACCATCTACCCGAACGAAGCGATTTGCTTCTACGTTCATCATACGAACCGCCAAAGCATGGAATACTCTGCCTGAGTCTGTGTTTCCAGTTAAGTACAATATGGGGGTCTTCAAATCGCGTGTGAATAGGTATCTTCTGGGTAAGCACGCTCCATCATCGATCGCATCATCACTTAACATCAGGTGAGATAGTGATCAAGTGTATAAAAAAAATAAAAAAAAACCTCTTATAAATGCACTAGTTTTGGAACGACAATAAAAACTTCATTCTCAAAATGCCAATTATTGTCAATCATTGCATTGTCATTTTATCAATAACTATATGCGCCCCACAACTTCACCTGCGTTGAAAAGAAATCTATCATGTATCGGGATAAAAAGTATCCAAGGAGTTGTACATTATAGTATTGTATATAAACTATCTATTTACCAAACTTTACCCAAATCCGTTCAGCCGTTTTTGCGTAAATATTAGTAGGATTGTTAATATAAGTTGTACATACATACAATCACTCATTTTTCCTGTTGGGGTAGGCAGAGAAGAAAAGGAAAGAAGTACCTCGGTACTTCTTTACTTTTCTTACTATTTAATATGAGTTTTACCTACTCACATAATTTAGGCTATTTTTGTAAATAGTTGCAAATGTAATGTTGGTCATCCTTGTAGAACTTGTTCAACAAACAGACGCCAATAATGAAAATTGTAAATGTTTTTATGTATATATCATGGTGCACCGCGCATGCGTAGTTTTACGCGCGCTTTTTGTTTAAATTCCTCAATGTCACTTGCTGTCAATTATACTTCAAAAATCAAGACGCGCGCGTTACACGCCGTCTTACCTCACGATATTATGACAACTCTAAACGCGCTCACTACCGCGTTTTCCAAACTTGATATTGGCATAGAGAATACCTTTGATGCGAATAACGTGGAGATATTGTATCGCGGCACGTTAGTACTTTAAAATGGTCATGCTGAATCAGGCCCCAGGGCATTTTGGCATAGTCGGATAAAAAAAATCAAGTGAAACCACACTCCACATCTAGATATTTTAGTGCACTCCATCTGGAAAATTTATATATTTATATATAAATTTAGGGGTTAGCATGCCATAGTGTGTAAATAAGTAGACATCCATTTTTATCATCATCGTCTTTACCCTACTTACCTACATCGAAAAAAATATTGATTATTACACTCGGATATCGATATACCCTTCAAATATTTACGAGTAAAGCAGAGTGGAAAGCTAGTATTAAATGTCAAAAAACATTTTGCCGAACGCTTAACCAAATTGGACCGATACGAATACCATAGCCGTAAAAACCTCTTGAACGAAATTGAGTGGAAGCGTTCCTGAAAATTTAATTCACAACATTTTTGCGTATTGCTACGCCTCAGCATTGCAGTACCTAAGCTTTAGACATAAGCTTTAGAGCATAAATAGACGACTTGAAAGTGATTGCTTTTTAGATTTATTTTTATTTAGATATATTTAGTTGCGTAGTTAAAAAGATCTAAGCGTACAGAGAAAAGTACCGCTGACGAGAAGCGATTTGTTTTATACTATGTAAAGTCTGTTCAAAGGTTGTCTGGAAGATGTTACTCTAAGCGATAAGACCGCCCATAAGTACCTTTGATTTATTAAGTTTGCAAATTATGTTTCAATTTTTCTTTGTTAATTGGTGTCAATAAAGAGTTATGTTATTTTATGTTCCGAACGTTAGTATCGCATTACAGTCAAATAATTATTCAAATTCGTATTTATTGTGGGGCTAATATTTTTTTGTTTTTTTTTTAATCTGTAAATTAACAACATGTTATCTCCTAAAAAGTTATAATTGCACTACTACATCAATGTTAATAAAACACAGATTTTGCTGTAACCAATATTCCCCTGGTCCGTATGGCCCGCCAGTATAACGAAAATTTTGTAAAATATTCTGAGCTTGACATATTTTATCCAAAATATGGTGTTTACATCAAAACTGTAAAATATATCCTCTTCCCCAAACCAACTCGGACGACAGTGGCGCCGTCGCGCCTCGTCTGTCTGAATGACCATATCATTTAAGCGTCTATTATTTTAAGGTTTTTCTTTTCGTATAATTTTATTAGCTACGAGCACACACGTATGATTTGTATATACTTTGTATAGCTGTAAGCACATGCTGTTGGATCACTATCCAGCTTTAAAAACAACTGTTCCTTCATTTTATAATGTTCTGATTGTGATCTGTTTTGTGCTTTTAATAAATAAATAAACCAGTAGTCATACGATCCTTTCCTTTGTTCTACGGCGTAGCAACGCGTCGAAGATTTTTACTTGTCTAACAGAATCATAGATTTTAAGTAGCGGAACCCGAAGTCTGTGAACCAAATGCTCATATTGTAGAAATTATCGCTAAGATACTTAGTTAGAAAATCATGAGTACTGACTTTGTATTACACGACACATCTGTGAATTCTGTGACGACTCACTTTCACTGCTTCCATTATGAGTGATGTCAAACGAAATTAATTATCACGATAGTTAATTAAATTGAATCCCGTTGTAAATTTAAATGAAATAAGTATTTGTCTTCCGTGTCAATATTTGATGTTATTAATACGTCACCATTGCGCTGTTTGTTTACACTTTATAATATAATTGGATGTTTTGTATACATAGATGTTAATGTTCTAACACTACGCAAACAAGTTGTAAAATCTGTCGCCAAACATCTCATTTATTCCGGCAGCTGGTAGTACTTCACAGGTGCGTGTATTATATCGATGTTCCGCCTGACTTGCTACCAAAAAGTAGCTTACCATCATCAAGGAGAAAATCTGCCGCCATAACCTTACGGTATTCCGGCTGTACTTAGCCCTTGAGAGTCAGAGCATTCTAAACCTAGCGTGTACCCCATATTTGACCACATCATCGCTGACTACTAGGCGATACAGTGGTCAAACTCTGCTACTTACACATTTATTTTTCAAATACTTTTAAATATAAAATATTACATAACATCTATAATTGTGTAATTTCAATTAAGAGAGTTTTAAAACAACGATTGCTTATATTTTGGTTAATATAAATAAACAAACAAAATTAATTCAAGAATGCAAACGTAGATTGCCTATCCGCTCCTTGTTTAATAACTAAGCTCATCTAAGATTCGATTGATGTGAAACTACGATCCGATTGAGTTTATACCAACTTTGTATACATTATTCAAACCATCAACTTGCGTATAACTTGAAGATGCTTGAGCTATTGGAGAAAGTTGGTGTTTCAAGATGAAGTCCACTTTAATTAATAGCAAACAAGGTACATGTTTAATTGCAGAATCAACGGATTTTGAAATAAATATCAATGGAAAATACATTTTTATTTTTATAAATGTATGTTAAGGTTTCAGTAGGCAAGGGTAGATTAGGCACTTGGTATATTCTAACTGCGTCCCACGTTACTACCAGTCTTCGTAGCGTCGTAGCGCCCGTAGCGTCATAGAGCTCGTAGCGTTTCTACCCTAGGTGATCGTAACCGTTCACCAATTGTTCAGTTTTCGGATGGGTGACCGTGAGTTTAGTATTTACAACTGAGCACTGCCGTGGGTTGGATGACACGTTTATACGTAGGTAATAGTTGTTTGATCAAGCACAACAATCGTAGGCTATGTCAGAGACCTTCAAGCGACCAACAAACTCTGACATCAGGGCTAGCATATTATTGCCTATTATATGAAACGCAAGCACCAGTTAAAGTATGTTCAGATATTTTTCCGACAAATTGAGAACCTCCCCCTATTTTGAAGTCGGTTAAACAATACACAATAGCGCACAAGACAACGTATTTTTATAAAAAAATTAAAATAATACAGTTCAAAAATCCACCAAAACTATAAAAATCTATGTTAATTTTCCCCATTTAACTTGAACTATCAATTGTGGAAGCTTACAACACATAATTCACTTCTAAAACTAACATCTAACTACCCTCAACTTTAAAACTCAATACCATTGAATTCAGTACGAGTCGCACGCTCGGCACGTACGGACGTCTGTGACGTATTGTCTCATATCTGTTACATTATTAATGACTTGAAATATCCGCTGAGAGAATTACGTAAGCCAAACCATGTTGAATAATCCTTTGAAAGTTTAATGTTATTAAAACATGAATTTGGGGTTTGAAAGATGGTGGGTATGTTTTTGATGTTTTTGTATAAAATTAAATGATGATGAAGACTGATTTTGGTTTATTATTATGAGCCTTAATTGTTCCACCTTAGAGAAAGGCTTCCCTTTTATCCACCGTCCACGTTTTAACATTTTGAGATTTGGTTGACGATATTTACTTCCTCTGGAAGTCTCGTGCGTTTGTTGTTATCGCGTCTTGCCTCTCACTGGTGTCTCTTAAAATACTTTTGATAATTAACATCTTTGACCACAACAAGAATGCGAAAATAAAATTAACAGTAATTTAAGTTAAATTAGTCGTGTATACGAAAAAAACCAACCTTTAAACTCGATTCTAAAAAATTCAGAAACATTAGAACCAACTGTGGTTATTCGCGGTCATAATTAAGCCTTACGTAAAACCATAGCCACGGTGGCTTAATAAAACATACAGTAAGCACATTGCGTAAATAAAAGTGTAAAAGTAAAATGAGTAAAAAAAAATTGGGGTCACCCATTATGTTCGCATGCCGACGTAAGCTCAATATAGGCTTAAACAAGCATGCGGAACGCGGCAGATAAAATGTCGCTGGGTTACATTTTGGTGATTTTTATCTTGGTTAGTGGGTGGCGGCATGATGGCAGTTCCTATTTTTGAACAAATTAGCTACGCATGGGAGATTTTTAAGAAGGCATACAAAGGATACAAAATGTATGAGATAGGACTTTTGCCATTTTTGACAGCTGTTCTCTTTGTACTCTTTCCTCAGTTGGCTGGAAACAATAACATTTAAAGCTTTATCTAAAATAGGGTTGATAGAAAAACATTGGAATTTTTTTAATTTTCTTGCTAACTACTGTGAAATCTTTGAAAAATAAAAGTGATGATAAACTCTAAAATGGCATTGTGGTTTCGAAGTAATAAATTGAAATGAAAGATGTTCAATCTCTTCTTAAAAATGAACACTTAAGATACGACCATGCCACAGCGTCCTGCGTGCGCAATCTAGGCGGCGATCAGAAAACGATTGAAAATCGGATCGCGAACGCACACGAGAACGCTGGGCGCCACGGAGTGGTCGTACCTTAAGTAATAAAAATAACGAAAATAGAGCAAAGCGCCTAAAACACATGTTCTGATACATTAACCTATGCAGCGTTTAAGAAAAAACAAAACAGCAAAGTCCCCCGTCGACACCGATTCATTCTATTAGCCAAAGTAGCGGTCAAGTAAATCTTTACAGCCTTTGGTTATGACTACTTGTGTGCTAAGGGTACTATATCGCAACGTCACCCCTTTGTGACGTCATGTACGACTCACTTCCGGTTTTATGGCGCATTCCTCGAATACTTTTATGTTTATTAATCTTGTGAGTAATTGTTTACGTTGTCGCCAAGTTTATCTTTTATCTGACGCGGTTTATGTGTTTACCTTTGGTTCGTAAGGTTTCGTCGGAGACGTTTGATGAGCTATTTAGCCGCTTTACTTGCTTTGTTATCGATGCTTGGTTGAATTTATCTTTTTAGTATTTTATTTTACTGCTTTATAAAGCTTAGCTGATCCTTGCTAGCATTAAAAAATTAAAAATGTTCCGTCCATATCTTGTGGCCGAGAAAATTAGGGGTTGACAAAGAAACTAGTTGTTGCATATAATGTTTTAATTTGTGATTGATAAAAAGCACCATTTTAGCAGCCTTTATGTTGCTGAACAATACATTTTGCCTAATCCCCTGAATATGTTATTTAACGCTTTGTGATAAAGCTAATGTTTGAATTTTTGGTCAAACATAAATGTACTAAATAAACGTTTTCCAAGTTTATAAAATTCATAAGGACATTGAGTGATAGAAAATGCTTTAGATACTCATCTCAATACTTTCGATCATCTTACGAACTGCCAGGGAATGAAATACCCTGCCTGAGTCTGTATTTCCGGCTTAATACAATATCTTCAAATCGGAGGTTTTCAAATCGCGAGCGAATAGGTATCTTTTGAATAAGCGCGCTTAATCATTGACCGCATTATCACTTAATATCAGGTGAGATATGGTCAAGTGTTATCCAGTTCGAAGTAAAAAAAAAAAAACTAAAATACTGATTAGACAAAAGGAGTAATAGTACTTTCTCACGTGATCCTAAATGACGATGCGGTGTAATATAAAATTGAGCTTCTCTTTATGTAGAAGAAAGTAGAAAGACGAGACACTAGCATTGTTTGTATCAACATAGAATCTTAATCTTCCAGCCATTATTCCATATAACCTGAGAAAAAAAATCTTGAGATGTACTCTACCCATGAAAAAACAAGAATCATTCTAAACAATTCACGATTGGCGGAGTAATTACGTACAAAGATACAAATAAAATATACAAACGAATTGAGAAACTTATCTTTTTTGGAAGTCGATTGCAAAAATAAACATCTTCGTCCTTAACCTTATCCCACTATGTAAGCTAATGCAGCTTTTCATACTCTTTGATTTAGCTGCAAAATACTAAATACTATCAATATTCGTAACAAGCATCCCTTTAATAGACATAAAAAGACCTTCAACAAGATCACAGAGTTAAAAATGTTGCCACGCAAAGGCAATAAAAAACTTTCCCGTCACCACAGTGTGGTCAAAAAAATTAACGGCCAACTTTATTGTTTAGTGAAATAAAACCGGAGTTTATAGCTGTCCAGTGGTCAGCTTTGCGGTCGAGTCTACGCCTTCCCAATAACTGTTTCTAGGGATATTTTATGTCCCTGATCGATAAGTATCTGTTACACTTTTTAGGGTTTCTTGAACTTGACTTGTGAGAAATATGCGTATGTGATAACGCAAAAACGCTAACAGCGTCATTTGATAACATTTGAGATACGATACAATGTTACCGCATTGAAAAAGCGACGATGTAGTCTGTGGCTCTCTGTGATCATTGTTCTCTAACTCTATGATCCATAAAATAGCTGAGTCTATATGGCTTGGTTCATAATTATATTGTTTGTTACTTAAAAAGTTACTGCAGGGTTGGGTGTTTACGAATTGTTTACAGAAGAAAAGTCCGCAGAGTTTTATAACGATTAAACGATCGGGAATCTACTAAATGTATTATGGCTCTTAACACCTAATAAAGACTCATTGTATCGTGTTAAATTATCGAGAGTATCACCAACATACTTGACCAGTATACTCGTTTCGAACATTCAAGAAGTCATCTGTGATTGATGGCTACAAATCAAGTACAATTCCGTCCATCAGAAAGATTGTCACAACCTCCACAGACCAAGATTCAAGCGACACTAGGCTCTTTTAAACAGTCCTTACTTTCCACCTTACACACATCATCTACTAAGGTTATTGTGTTTACGCTGTACATTGCATAGTTCCGTTTGAGTGATTAATAGGCGGTAAGCCCCGCAATGCTCTATAAATAGCCTTAAAACAAGTAATATTTTAAAAAACGTTTTTAACACAAGCTTTTACATAACCTAGGACCAGAGTAAGTCAAGACAAATCCAATGAGTATAACATGTGTAGTTTAGGAGTTCATTTGGCCACCTTCAAGCTCCATCATCAGATCAGCGCCATGTCATCAAAATATTGCATTGTCAAGCGATTTACACGTGTGGAAGTCGCTCTAAAATCAATCGCAAGATTTGTGACGGACAAATAAATTCGCTGTGAAGTATAGATATAGTTTGTAAAAACAACAACACTTTTCCTTTCAATCAACCACAAACAATTGAAACTACCAGCTCAATTACAAGCGTATTAAAAACAAACTTGAAAGAAAAACACGAGACCCTCTATTAGAGTACAAACATTTGAAACTATAGTAATCTTATAGCTTGATTGAATCTGTACGACCGGCCGACCCGAGGGAAATAACTGAATACTTGGTATGTTTAATTTACAAGTCTTCGTTGTATTCTGATATTCATTCAGTCTTTTGTTCTCTATCATTAGGGTTTTGGGATGTTGTTGATGATGATGTTTACCTTTTCTACTGAACTCTACAAAAGGAGATTGTCAAATGAAGTTAAGAATATAAACTCTGGACTTACATATCGAATTAAAGGAATCGGGGAAGTTTCAAATTTAGGATAGAAATCAAGAGATCCTTCTAAAAAAAGTAAATACATATATGTACTTGGAATAAGAGGTACGATAGTCAACTGATTAATGTAGATGGTATGCAGAAGGATATATTATTAGTATGGTAAATCATTCTCCCGCGAGGTAACTAAGCAATCATTATAACCAATACTATAATAACTTTTAAGTGTAGTTACCCATGATGCGAATAAAATTGATTCTATAAGTGCCTTGATGACAATGTCTTCGTAAACTATGCAAATAATAAGCCAAATAAAATCCATTGGTGCACGACAATTATAACGGTTTCATACATTTAACCCAAACTGCAGTTGCAAGCAACTGTGGTGGAACACTCTATTTCAGATTACTCAGTCCAATCCTATTTTACATTTATAAGACTTTGCCTACACTCTCTCAATCAGTGCCAGCTAAAGATAAACGCCTCCCGTCGGTTTAAAGAATTAAAATTAAATGATTTTGACCGTTCGGGTTCGCCGCCATTTTTAAAGACCTCTGTCAGACGCCAGATTATGTAGAGTTTTCTGTCAGATATACGCGTTACCTTTTCAAATTAGCTGCGGTTTTGGTGTGAGTATGTTGAAAATGGCGGGATATTTAAATTTTATTAGCTTGAATATAGAAATTTAGAAATATGTAATAACTTTTAAAGGTTTGGTAGATGGTTCCTTGGCTTGGTTCGTAGTGACCATTACCTTCCAATTTTATTGTTCGTGACCTATATTAATTATTATCGTGACGAAAATAGAAAATAATATATCAATAATTTTAATTATTTTAGCAAACACTTAATTGTTTAACAGTAAAACACCCTGTTGTCTGGTAAGCAAATCAAAATTAAAATTAATACCTACTTGTTTGTCAAACAAACAGTCAGACAAACTGGGTTTATAATTTTAACGCTGTGTTAACTTGACTTGATAGTTGATTTGCATACTATAAACTGAAAAAAAATATTAATAATTATGACAATACACTAATTTTAGACGTTATTTTGTTCCAGGTAAGCATGAAAAATTCAAGCCGCTGGTAAATTTCCTAGTAAAATCATTTTTGCAAGAAGCAATATGGTGACATCATAAATACTACTTTACTAGTAATCATTAATTTAATGAACTTACAATATCGAAATAAAGCAGTTTAAAATCTTTGACTTCTGCTTTCCTCATTGTAAAAATTCGCGCGTAGCGACGTTAATGCACTGAAACAAAACTCAATCTTGCAATAATCCTCTTTCCGCGTCATAAGTGTACGAGGAAAATAGCACTGGCCACCAATACAAGTAATAAAAATAACCGATCCTCCCGTCGTGTTTGCAAATAGTAACTGTACAGGAATTACATTTTGGATTTCGAACACACGCTCGACTCGGGCATTCGGCACGTCCGTTTAGAATTTCAATTCGGCGTGTTTCGCCTTCCTTCGGCTTTGCCACGTACCCCCAAGAGTTAAGGATGAATTTAAAATTAGAATTCCGTTAAAAGAACGTTTAGTTTCTTCGCGGGAAATTCGTTTCTTCTCTGAAGGGTAAGGAAACTTCTTCGTTTGAATGTTGAATAACAATTTTTTCATCCCACCTATTCGAATAACGGCGATTGGTTCCTCGACGCGTAAAAAAATTAGGTCTTTTCTCTTCAAGCATTTGGAGTGGGCGGTCAAAAATGTAAATCGTTGGTTTATTCACTAATTTCTTTATAAAATAATATTAATATGTTTTTATAGTGTCCTCTCTATAGAGGTTGAATAATAATATTTATGGGAAATGTTACTATACTATCAAAAAGAGAGCGTGCAACGCTGATAAATTTAAAAATAAATCCCACAAGGCCATATATTCTAGGAAAAGTAAAAAAAAAAATAATCGAGAGATTTTAAAAAATACACAAATAGTGAGGTGGCCAAGAAGAAAAATAATTGAGATAGTTTAAAAACTAAAACAACCGACTTCCATGCCCCACGCGTCAATTTTAGTAGCAAGTTTGAGACGTTTATCGTCATTTCTCTTGAGATACTTAACATATCTCTATAAAATTACGATAGGAACACTTCGAAAACGTACCCCACCGGTTAAAAAAAGAATCATTCGAATCAGTTCACAATTAACGGGTAACCGCGTAACATACATACAAAAAAAAACATACAGACATACATTCTCATAGAAGCGGATGAAATGTAGAGTATTTATCATTCGGTCGCAATATTATTTTCTCTCGGCCAACGTACTTTGAATACCTCGCTACGCTCAGGATTCTACTCTAGAGTCTTCCGCTCCGCTCTGGATTCAAGTTAACGGCCTCAAAAACAATACTATTTTGCCCCAAACGCGATACAATCTACTATTGTACTCTATTTAGTAGAATCGGTCGAACATACATAAGAACTCATATGATAATCTTTCATACTTTTACTCGTACGTAAGAAGCTTTACAATTCACATTTTTAATGATACAATTCAATCTTTGCTTACCACAATAATGATATTCGACTAATATTTTAAACTAAAAATCCCACGGCAAAACATGATGAGTGATGATGAATTTCTAAAATCACTTGAAAATATATTTAAACTCTAAAAAAATATATGCCCTAACTCAGAATCCTATCAAAAAGATGCAAAGTGAAACAAAGTTTCAATCGGCAGTACAAAAACAAACAATATAGTGAAAACGTAAAATGTATTCTGGATGAAATCTATATAGCGTCGTAAAATATCACTGTCCACGCGGTGGGCTGGAATATTCGGGGGCAGGCAGGTCTAATTGGGTATTCGAATGGCAGTCTGCGTAACCTAGAGTGCCATTGGACGAAAGATTTTACTCAAATGTTTTTTTGTAAATCATGAATGTAGAGTGGGCTCAATGATTTTTAGCTGCCTTTTGTATTGTTCAACAAGATAATGTTTCTATAAGGAAAGTATATAATTATTTATAATACTGTTACGTGCGGGGTGGTATAAAAATGCCAATCCGATAAGATGAACGTTTATTTCCACTAAACACTAGGTTACACACAAATCGTCTTGCACAATTATCAAAAGTCCGTTTACACACACTGAGGTCGTTGGTAATTCAGAATCACTGATTTCACTGTTCACAACACTAGATCACTGATAACACTTTACTACTTAACTTGGTCGCTATCCGCGCTTAGATGTTTACACTGTCGCTTCCAAAGAATGACTGACTCAACGCCGCGGTGCGACGCTTTATATAGGACACAATAATTAGCTAGATTTTTCCAGCATCCAGTAGAAACAAAATGAAAGAGACCAAAACAAAGCTATAAAATCACAAACAATAGCACCGCTTTTCATTGAAAATCTGATGTAAACAACTTTACAACACATGCTAATTTGACCTCTAATGCCCTAAGAATAAGGTTCAATCTGTGTAATTAATTACAAAATTAGGTACCTTGACCAGGGTCGAAATTCCAGGAAGGTTACTTTTATGACGGTCGGGTGTTTATAGCCCCTAATTAGTGTATTTTTTTCCCGATGCTAAGCTTGTTTACTGCGAGAAGCTTTGCGAAACTTCGCGACCAATCGATACGATGTAACAATACTTATAATACTTTAAAATTAAAAACCACCCCCGACTGATTGTATATATATAATTTGTTAATTGAGACCATTCCCATAAGCCTCAACACAATATCTCAGACGAGGAGTTGAGGAGATTTCTGCAAATTCAAGGGATCTCTCAGCATTAGGTCAAGTTTACCATATTCTTGCAATATCCTTGAAGTAACAGGATACTGAGTTTCAAATATAATACATTCGATTTGACTTATGTAAACGACGCTAAACACACAGCAGCTAAGTGACGGATATGTAGTGCACAGGAGCGCCATTTAATTTTTTTGACGTCCGCCGTCTAAGGGCTACGAAAGTTGCTATTGTAGTCTCATCAACCAAAAAGGAACGACTGAACGGCTTTTCATTAAACAAAGCTAAGAACACTCTCGATGAAGACACCTATCAAACAAAAAAAAAACTAAATCAGAATCATCCGTTCCGGTTCATCCATTTGGGCGCTACGATGCCACAGACAGACACACACATTCACAGATACACAGACACACAGATACACAACTTATAACACCCCTTCTTTTTACTTCGGGAGTTAAAACGGCTTTAACACTCACGGGTTAAGATATTATAGAAATTACTCCGACACGTGTCGGACATTTATGATGTCCTTTTTAACAGGAGTCCGGAGGCCTACCGCAAGATATTGTTAATCATTTTAGGAGGATGAAAGAGATGATTGGACAAACATTTTGCGCTATAACAGTTGCATTCAGTAACATTTGTAAAGCTATTTTTGACTAAAAACTTTTTTTTAAGTTTGAAATCCTCATAATCTCCGTCATAATGAAAAAAGGTTCAAAAAATGAAAAAAAAAATCCATATAATTCCATCCACCTTGCATCCCATCGAACCTGCTCTAAATAAAAAACACGAGTATCGGGTGAGAAAAGCGACTTGTGTCCTTGCTCAGGTTGGCGCCTCGACAGCGCCAGAATCGGTGGTGAGGTGAGGAAGCCCCGATTGGTGGGGGGCACAGAGTGTCCGTTCTATACGTAGTATTATTATCTTTTCTATGCTTGTAGAGAAGACAGATAACCGGACGTCCGGACTTATGAAAGCATTTTTACCCAAGCGAGAGAAGTTGAAACGGAGACCTTCGCTTCGATCGGTCAATTAATTGTAACGTTAGACTAAGGAAACCCTAAAGAAATGTAAGGTTAAATATGCCAGTGCAAGTTGTCAGTCAGCAAGTCAGTAACCTACTTACTTATAAGATCGTTTAAAAAACTAAAAGAACCGACTTAAAATGCCGCGCTATTAATTTTCAGCACCAAGTTTGAGGTGTTTATCTTCATATCTCTGGAGATACTTCTCAGATCTCGATGAAATTACAATACTACCACCCTTGAAATATTTCCTTCCAACAAAAAGAATCATCAAAATCGGATCATAAACGAAGAAGTTATCCGCGAACACATAAACAAAAACTTTTAAGTCTGTTAAAAATACTGCAGTTCTTTACAATTTTTATAAAATTATCAAAATGTTCTTTATTTATTTAATGTCACTCCTGATTACATACATTTCCTTGGAAAAGATTTCATTCGTCTTAGTCTTGTGGTTTTTAGGGTTCCGTACTGTCGTCGTCTGTCTGTCTGTCAGTCTGTCACCAGGCTCTAGCTCATTAACCGTGATAGTTAGACAGTTGAAATTTTCACAGATGGTGTATTTCTGTTGCCGCTAGAACAACAAATACTAAAAACAAAATAAAGTTAAAAATTAAAGGGGGACCCCCCTTTAATATACAAAATATATACCCCCATACCCCCCATACAAAAAACGTGTTTTTAAACGCCATCTATCTAATTAGTTTCGGCAAAATGACATAGATGGCGCTAGTAAACGAGCCCCGTCTTTCTAGATCGCGACCAAACCAAATATTCTTGGTAATATCAATTAATCAAATATATGAGGTTGAAACTCTGTTATGTTTCGTATTGTACGGAACCCTCCCTAGTGTGCGATGCTGACTCGCACTTGGCCAGTTTTATTTAATGCCACTTAGCAAATACTGACAGGAACAAGTGACGAGAAAGACACTTTTTTCGCAAAATACGCAAATCTGAATTGTTTAGTACAGTTAAGTGTTTCATATAGTTAGAATTAATTATACAAGCAGCAAAATAAGGTTTACTGCAATACAGCGCTGTAAAGCGCCGCTATAGACACAGTGAGCGGAAACTCGGTATTTCCTTATCTCGAAGAAAAGCGCTGAGCGCGTCTTACCCGCTCTAAACTGTGACTTTAGAACTTGCTGAGCAACCAGTTTAAATTGTATTTGGAATTGATGGCAAGATAAGAAATGTTTGATAGAAACAAGATCTTCGGCTGTTTTGTTCGTTTGTTTCTAATCTAGCAGTGTAGCTAGTTTCTAATTCTTGCGAGGAGATAATTGTTTCAGCATTTTTGTGGTTTTTGATGATATGATTCTTGATTGCTTAAAGTCATAATGAGATATCGATTTTAGTATACTATGGTAGAAAGAAATGTTTATGGGCAATTTTGAATCCAGATTAATATTATAAAAACGTTTGTAATGCTGTCACTATATTTGTTTGTTACCTAATCACGCCTAAACAGACGATCCGATCTAACTGAAATTTTACAAGGAGATACTGTTGTGAAAATAAAATCATGATTTTAACACACTCAGATCATACAAATGTTGATGACAAAGCTCTATAGTGATGAAACTCTTGGTATACGACAATGAAATCGCGAGTAACCGCTAGTACATTATATATTGAAGTCGAAGATGCAAACTGTGTTTATATAATTAAACGATCTGTTTAAATATCGAAATCAACTTCAAAAATAGTGACAACATTCTCTTTTCAAACAATAAACGATATTCCGTTTTTTTACTCATGTGGTATAACCATAGACGTAATGTAAAAGGACGGTGCACTGCAGATGTTTTGACAAATTCAATTTAATCCGTATGCTTACATTAAGGTTGTAATTGCTTTGTAGAACAAAACGGCCCAATTGAGAGACACCAGGATGGGAATGTGTCCTTGTCTAACAACCTGCTAGTCCTATATATAATCTATACTATATGTATGGTATGTATATAAGTTCTCCATACAAAAGAAAGGGACAAACTCCGTTCAAGGTCCGTCTAATGGGGGTCGGTGTACGCGATCTAGTTTAATATGTAGCAGGTCTGTGGGTATAACATAAAACCCGTTGGTCTGACTGCCCTACATCCAAAACATGCACACAATGAATGTTAATGTGTGCCGTGAACTCACACACATGCATGAATGCACAACAATGTGTTCAACGCACAATGCCTTACTTGAGCGGGTCAAACTTGCTACAAGCTCACACTCCATCTATGGCATGGAGATAATGAGAAATGTATGCTGCGGCCCGCGGTTTCATAACTAAGATGTCTTTATGGTCCATATAAAAATGTGTAGGTAGAGTATGACTCTGCAAAAATAGTAGGTAGGTACTAGTAGAATCTAATCATGTGGGCAGTATCATGTCGATGATTATTATAAGGATCCGCTCTTATCATATAACTAACATATACCCGGCGTATGCTACTACGCTATAAAAAGAGGATGTGTTTCTACACACCCTCTTTTTATAGCGTAAGAAGTGAATCTTCCAAGTTCATTCAATTTATTTCTCAACATCACAATTTTTTTCTGCACAACTCCATCTGTTGAACTTTAGCGAACACGTCTTCGTAGTTACGCCGTTTTACAATAGAGGGCGTTTATAAATATAAAATATAACATGACGCTCACGTTACTTTCGCTGCCTTTGGACCGTGAAATATAAATAATGAAATGATATAATATAAAATTTAATGGGAGTAACGTAGCACTTCCATTAAATTTTACCCCAGTTCAGCTAAAGAAGTTTGTTTCACTTCAAAAATAAATCTGATGCCATGTGCCTGTGCAATGAATTGTTTCAATAGTGTAAAACATTATTGCATGTGCATCGAGGGTTCCGTACAAACATGTTATACTAGGCACTGCTGCCTGGATCAAGAACCGTGGCATTTATAGATACTACTCTGTGATAACTGATAAGCCTCGGTAAGATTATCTGCTGTCTTATATTATAGTCCAACTTTGATCGTGGTTTGGTGATCAATGTCACCCAAGAGAGGTTCACTATTAATCCACCTGAGTCCACTGGCTTACTCTTTAAACCTGGTCATCCCTAAAGGTACGGCCAAACAAGTGCGATCGGCGTGCGCGGGCCCGGACGCTAGCTGCTTTTCAATCGTTTTCTGATCGCCGCTGTAGATCGCGTTTGGTTTGAACCAGTCAGTAAATAAATAATATGTAGTTTAAAAAAAACAAAAAAAGTACGCTTTTATAGAAAATCCAACTAAAAAATAGAAAATAAATTTTAATAAATTTGAATTAAAAATAGTGTAAGAAAAAAATGATTTTATTGTAAAAAAAGCGTGGGGTGCATGGTATCAATAGTTCCAAATATTTTATGAACAGATATGACTAGAAGGGTTATTTTGATAATATCCTGAAAAGCACCCCACGCGTTTTTTTCAAAATAAAATCATTTTTTCTTACACTATTTTTAATTCAAATTTATTAAAATTTATTTTCTATTTTTTTGTTGGATTTTCTATAAAAGCGTATTTTTTTAGTTTTTTTAAACTATTATTTATGTTTCATTTTTTAGTCGATTTTTTTTTAAAGCGTAATCCTGATTATCCTAGTAAGGATAACGGGTCAAAATGTTTAAAATATTTAATTGTCATCAGTCCTTAATAAGTATGCCAAATTTCGAGTTAATCCGACGTTTTGACGGGGGTTAAAGTCATGTTCAAAGATTCCATTACATACTAACATACAAACATACATACGTCTGAAGCTAATAAAAGCGTATTAATACTACTGCACTATCTGATCGCGCTTACGCATGCGCCCGCAGAAACTTAAAAAACAATACAGCGTTCCATCAAAATGAAGTTTGCATAAAACAGATATACCTACCTATATTATTCGTAGCAAGGATTTGTTTTTGAAGTGTTAGTTCGTATAATTTATATATAAAATTAGACTATTATATTATTACTTTCTTCAATCTCCAAAGACTAATGATAATAGATACCCTTGAGGAGTACAAGAACGATAACACAGATTAACTATCAGTGCCTAATCGGATTGTATGTTATTTGAAACTTGATCAACGCTCTCTGTATTGGCGGCAAAGTTTCCTTTTGTATTAGCAGAGACAATACGATCTTGTTTCGCTGCTGTTACTAGGTTGCTATTTTGCTCATTATTTTATTTGATAAGAAGAAGAATTAGAGAGAAAAGCTTAGGCATTAGGCCAAGCTTTTCAGAACACCACAGTATGTGATACACATAAAAGTTTATTAAGTCCATCTGTCTATCTGTTCTTCTGTCTTAACTATGCAAGGCCTTGAAGCTTTCATTGTTTGTTTTACGTAAGGTACTCTAAAGATCCGACCACTATTTTTTTTAAATATCTGATAGGTGAACATTTCGGTAGTTCGGTAAGCACATGCTAGGCCCAATAGTCTGACTCTCAAGGGCTGTGTGCTGCTGGAACACCGTAATAAGGTTATGATAGCAGACTTCCTCCGTCATATCATAGTCGTAAGTTAGTTTATTATAGCAAGTCAGGCGGAACATCTATATACCTATCTATACGATAAAAAAGTTATATAACTGTGACTTGTAATGCTTGAAGGGCATTCAGTAAAATTACGGTGTAAACGCAGTGCAGTTGCGCTCACAGTTCAGTCAGAGTATTCTAGGCCTAGCGTGTTCACTAACTTTGAGCACCACATCATTGCTTACCACTAGGCAAAAAAGTGATCAAACACTAGCCTATAAGATATTAAAAAAACTAAAATTACAGTTCAAAAACTAGAAGATATTGTTATTTACAACTGACCATATAATTACAATTTTCTGAAGGACAAACATCTTATAATTCAAACAAAGGCCCAGACTCAAATTAGCACCCAAAGACAGTAGTAATTAGGTTTCTACGGCCCTAGTTTAAGTCAAAGACATACCTAGATTACCTAGACTCCTTTGTGGCTCGCCTGAGGTAGACCGCATCAATCTAGACCAATTTGGTCATATAGGTCCGGTACTCCTCCTCCTCCCCCTATATGTGAGTGTGAATAAGGTCAATTTTAAGGGTTCCGTTTTTTGCCATTCGGCTACGGAACGCTAAAAACAGAGCAAGCACTAAAGCGTAATCAAGCTTACCTCCAAATAACAATCCACTAACGAAACACAGTATATTACACAGTACACAGTCAAAAATTGTATTACTCTCTGCACTAATCACCCAACAGATACAAATTCAGAATAATGATATTAGCCGCCCTTTTCCATTCAAGCATGACGTTAACTCGGCTAAAAGTTTTGGCACGAAATATGCACATTTTGTTAACGAAGTCGCGTACTGTTCTGTTGGATTATTACAAGGTAACTTGCCATTCGTATGAGAGTTTCTATTGCAATTAAGTTTTCGTTTTGAATTTAGACATGGTTGCATGTTTGAAATTTGGATATACTGCATGGTAAGAATAATTATAAAGCTGATGGTCCATTGGCGTAAAGAAGATGGGTTGACTTGTAAGCGAGACGTCGCCGATTAAATAATAAAAATCATAGTACAAAATGTGCGTCCATGAGTGGTATGATTATTATATCGATGTGCCGCCTGAATTGTTACCAAAAAGTAACTTCAACCACTACCATGGAGAAAATCTGCCGCCATAAGCTTACGGTGTTTCGGTAGCACACATCCCTTAAAAGTCACACCATTCTAGGCCTCGCGTATTCACCATATATGACCACATAATCTCGTACCACCAGGCGAGATCGTGGTCAAACGCTAGCCTATTAGATATGTAAATGATTGAGATAGTTTAAAAACAAAAACAACCGACTTCAATGCCCCGCAAGTCAATTTCAGTAGCAAGTTTGAGACGTTTATCGTCATATCTCTGAGGGTACTCATCAGATCTTGATGAAATTACAATGGGACTACCTCGAAAACGTACCCTACCGATTACAAAAATAATCATTTGAATCGGTTCACAATTGACGGAGTAATCGCGTAACATACACACAAAAAAAAGAAAAAAAAAACATACAGACGAATTGAGAACCTCCGTCTTTTTTTTAAGTCGGTTGAAAACAAGTCTCTGGAGGAGTATCTACTGATTTTAATCTATTCTAATGAAGTGACCTCGAAGATTTTGAGCTGTTTTCCGAGCTTTCATCAAGAACGTTGGTCCTCATACATGTGATTATTTAAAGTGATTGGCAATATTTTTTCGTTTATTACAAGATGTCATTCTGGCCTACAGTCTGGGTTCAACTCTAATCAAACTATGTGTTACTTACTACAAAACTAACTTTATCACATAAGCTCTACCAAAGTTAACCCTACACTATCGCATAATTACCGTGGCTTCCAATCGAGTTCTAAAAGGAATTCGCGTACACTCATCACCCCACCTTTGGGAAATTATGCCGGAATTTTAATGCTATCGACTCAAGGGTCTTAATTGAAAAAGTTTCTCTGCTCGGGAGAATGAGCCAAGGCGATGTATTGAATTAATAAAGAGTTCTGTCAGGCGTTCCGATTGAATTATTGACGTGTGACATGAGTTTGCGAGTTTTAAATGAGATCGAGTTTAGAATGAGTTCCCGTAGTTTGATTAATATGTCATGCAGGGTCGGGGTGGTGCGAAATTAATTGTTTATATAAGAAAATACAATGTATTTGTTTAGAACTCGTTTAATTAAAGTTGCTTTTATATTAGCCGTAACTCAAAGTATATCAGTATGAATTTTCAACCAACTTCTAAAAAGGAGGAGGTTCTCAATTCATCTATATGTTGTTGTTTTTATTGTATGTATGTTACGCTATTACTCCTCCAGTTTTGAACCGATTTAAATTATTCTTTCTTTAATGGTTGTTTAATTACATTTCCGAGGTAGTTCCATTTTAATTTCATCGAGATCTAAACAGTATCTTCAGAGATATGACTATAAACGTCTCAAACTTACTACTGAAACTGACTCGCGGGGCATGGAAGTCGGTTGTTTTAGTTTTTTAACTATCTTAATTATTCGTTACATATTTGTCAGTCTGTATAAATTTTAAGTAAAGTAGTCACGCACTGAGTGCCATACCCTGCTACCACTACTATAAATATTGATTGAATTAAAAAAAAACATACAGACGAATTGAGAACCTCCTCCTTTTTTGTGAAGTCGGTTAAAAATAAGTTATATTTAGACGTCTTTGAGTGAATCAGATTCAATATGAATATACTACTTGTATTAAAATAAAACTGGCCAAGTGCGAGTCAGCATCGCGTCTCTTATCGCACACTTAGGTAGGGTTCCGTACAATACGAAACATAACAGAGTTTCAACCGCATATATTTGATTAATTGATATTACCAAGAATATTTGGTTTGGTTGCAATATAGAAAGACGGGGCTCGTTTACTAGCGACATCTATGTCATTTTGCCGAAACTAATAAGATAGATGGCGTTTAAAACACGTTTTTTGTATGGGGACCCTCTTTAATTTTTAACTGTATTTTGTTTTTAGTATTTGTTGTTCTAGCAGCAACAGAAATACACCATCTGTAAAAAATTCAAGTGTCTAACTATCACGGTTAATGAGCTATAGCCTGGTGACAGACGGACAGACAGAAAGACAGACAGACAGACAGACGGACAGCGGAGTCTTAGTAATAGGGTCCCGTTTTACCCTTTGGGTACGGAAATCTAAAAACTGGCCAAGTGCCTTAAATATACAACCCGGTCACAATATCTGTGCACCTCGCTGGAATGCGGTGCCTCTCCCGCTTCCCCTGTCACCTCTCCGCGCACTCCCCGGTGCGACAGTATGGCGTTCACACCGTACCCAGACCGCCGATATGACGTCACGAGGTCAGGTGCACAGATATTGTGACCGGGTTGTACGTTGTATCGGGACCACCTTTCAATTCTTAAAATAGAGTATATGTTTGGGGTGAGAGGATGTTTGTTTGTGTGTGCAAATCCATGTTGCCATTTTTCTCCAAAACTACTAGTCCAATATTGATGCAATTTTCAGTTATGGGTTCGGGTGTAATTGGTGCATGTTTTTAGATAGGTGTTACGGTGTCAACTCACCCGGGGACGCTGCAGTAATAATTTGTTGGTGCACATTGATGTTGCCCTTTTTCTTCAAAATGACTAGTCCGATTTTGATGCAATTTTCAGTTATGGGTTCGTGTTTGATTGATGCATGTTTTTAAATAGGTTTTACGGTGTCAACTCACCAGGGGGCGCTGCAGTAAACATTTGTTTGTACAAATCCATGTTGCCATTTTTCTCCAAAACTAGTTCTATTTTATCTTTAAATGGTTGGTAATTAATCAGTGGTGGTTCTTAGATAGATGTTATGACGTTAATTTTATAAAGAACATTGTCGTGGTTGTTTATTCAAAATTTTAATTTCGTTACTTGTTAGTGTTTGTTATTAAAATGGACATACTTTGTGGTAATATGAAGTGTCTACCTATTAGGGTTTAGAAGGTACAACCATCTGATTCACAGTCAGGACAGTCGGACGGACGGACAACAAAGTCTTAGTATTAGGTTGGGTTTCGTGGAACCCTAAAACAATATTTTAAAAAAATCTCTTAGCTTGCATTTCTTTTGACTCGGTTTTTGAAAATAATTTTGTTTTATATGAATTTTTATTTCAGACCTCGCAAAAATTGATCCAATTATAATTTTAATTTTCATAAACTTTTTTAAATTGTAATATGTGTTTCACAAACTTTGATTTACAAACTTTTTTAAATTGTATAAAATGTCTTTTTTATGTACTTAATTTAAATATTTTATTTAAAACTCGAATACAAAAAACGTTTATTCACCTAATATGGCAAACAAGCTGTGAATTATTGAATACTAGAAAACGGGTCAATGTTCAAGCAGGTGACACGATCATGACCTATTTCAGCATACAGCCTTTCAAATTGTTTCATAATGAAAAAAAAAACACTGGGGAATTTCCACTGTATACTTTATTTCGGCATAAAAATTTACTAGCTCTTCTCAGTGACAATACCCAAATTATTATGTTAAGTTAAAAATTAAATCCTTAATAAATTTTATCGAAATCGACCTAGTGGTTTTGGTACTTTGCGGAAAGTTATATGGATAACTAGAAGTGCCCCGCGGCTTTGCCCGTGTTAATAACTCCTTTTATTTACTTAACACTTTTCTTTTGTAAAAACCTTTCTATCATAAAAGACATCAAATAATAATTAGCCAAATCGGTTCACCCGTTTTCATGTTATGGCGTGACAAAGGAAAATCGGGATTCATATTTATAAAACCCAAATAACCCAAATTTCCAGAATTTGTTACCTAACTACCCCATTTCGAAAGATTATGCAACACGTACTTATTTATAAACAGAAGTACCTATGCAAAGTTTCGAATAAAACAGATTATCTCATCTTGTTTCGCCATACAAACTTTGAATCCCCGTTCCAGATCCGGGGGTAATCTAAAGAAAATCTTTTCTTAACGGATACCTTCGTCGTAATAACTATCTGCATTCTAAATTACAGCGAAATCCGAAACAGACACTAACGTCATAATAACTGTCTGTATTCCAAATTTCAGCGCAATGCAAAACAATATTGATTTTCACACTTTGTTACCCCATTTCACCCTCTCAGGGGTTGAATTTCGAAAAAAGCCTGAAACACGTATTTATTTATTTATTTACTGAAGCACTTGTGATAAGTTTTGAATAGAAAATACTATCTAATCTTGTATCTCCATACAAACTTTGAACCCCCATTTCACCCTCTTAGGGGTGGAATTAAAAAAAAACCTGAAACACGTTATTTACTAATTATTTCATTGGAGCACTTGTTTAAAGTTTCGGATAGAAAATACTATCTAATCTTGTTTCTCCATAAAAACTTTGAGCCCCCATTTCATTCCTTTAAGGGGTGAATTTTGGAAAATCCTTTCTTAGTACACCCTTACGTACTAAGACAAATATACCCTCCAAATTTCAAATCTCTACGACCAGCGGATTAGGCTGTGCGTTGTTTGTCAGTCAGTCAGTATGTCAGGACAAAGATTCTTATAGTATTAGAATATATAATGCACATTCATAAGTAATAATTTATGATCGTACAAAACGAAACAACCGACTTCACATGCCGCAATAGTCAAAGTACTGGCTAGTTATAATCATGTCATCAAAGGATACAAATATGCTTATATTGTTTATCTTTATATCTCCGGAGATAATAGTCATATCTCAATAAAATGTATTGTATGGGACCAAACGGTAGGCACAATATCTTAAACAAAAAAATAAATTTTCAAATCGGATAAGATTTGACGGAGTTCTGAGGTAACAAACATTTTAAAACAACAGTCGAATTGAGAACCCTTTTTGTGTAGTTGGTTAAAAAGAGCTATCCTCGCAATTATTATAATATTAAAATTTCTTCAAAGTAAAGTTAATTTAGGTTAAACAACCAAGTTATCCGACAGACACTGCAATACATACAACACTACTTTAAGGGCATATATTCGTATGTCCAATATTCGCTTAGGTCCATCTAATAAAACTGGCCAAGTACAAGTCACACTTAGGGAGGGTTCCGTACAATACAAAACATAACAGAGTTTCAACCTCATATATTTGATTAATTGATATGACCAAGAAAATTTGGCTTGGTCGCGATCTAGAAAGACGGGGCTCGTTTACTAGCGCCATCTATGTAATTTGCCGAAACTAAGTAGATAGATGGCGTTTAAAAACACGTTTTTTGTATGGGGACCCCCTTTAATTTTTAACTTTTTTTTGTTTTAAGTATTTTTTGTTCTAGCGGCAACAGAAATACACCATCTGTGAAAATGTCAACTGTCTAACTATCACGGTTAATGAGCTATAGCCTGGTGACAGATGGACAGACAGACAGACAGACAGACGGACAGCGGAGTCTAAGTAATAGGGTCCCGTTTTACCCTTTGTGTACCGAACCCTAAAAATCAGCGACCAAGTTAAAACCTAAACATAATATGTGCTAAGGTGGACCTATTCAGCACACACACGTTGCTTTAGTTATTAATTATTTATGATATTTTGTCTTATGTAGTACCACTAGGTTTAAGTTTTTGGTTTTATTTTAATACCAACGTTTTTAGTGTGTAGCTGAATAAAAGTTGTTTTTTTTTTTCATTTCATTTCATTTAGTTCCTGATTAAGTTGTATGGGTGGTAGGAACTTAAGAAATTCTGCTGCCATAACCTTACCATGTTTCGACAGCACACAACCCTTGAGAGTCAGATTATTCTAGGCATAGCGTGTTCCCCATCTTCGACCACGTCATAGCTTCACCATGCGAGATTAAGTAGTCAATGTCAATGCAATTAGTCTGCGTTTTATTTATCTATTAAGTTTCATTATTTCACAATTTTTTGGATAAAAATTGTCTGAAGTACTGAAACATGCACTGGGTTGCGGGTGCACGTAATGGTACGGTTGGCAACCCTACATTAATAAGGGGAATTAAACATGTGTTTTAAGTGTGACGTTCGACGTCTAGATGAAAGCTGAATGGCTCAATACCTTTGTTTTTTTTTTTGTAAATTCAAAGCGTTATGTTTCTGTTATATCTATATTTTTTGTTGAATATGATCTATTTAATGTTATTTGACGTGTGTAAGTGCTAATTTTTAATTTGCCCATATACTGAATAAATGCTTTGACTTTGACTTGACTTTGACTTTGAGTCAAACTACTATTCTATCCTACGTGGGTCAAACGCTAGCCTATGACATTAAGAAATATATGTCTATAATACATTTATTTTTAAACTGACTTCACAAAAAGGAGGAGGTTTTCAATTCGACTGTATGTTTTTTTTTGTGTGTATGTTACGCGATTACTCCGTCAATTGTGATGCCTAGGGTACGTTTCCGAGGTGGTCCCGTTGTAATTTTAACGAAATCGGCCGAGCCATTTTTAATATATCAACATTTGTATTATGATGCATTTACTTATCTCGACGATTTACTAATTACTACTGGCACAGATTATATAATAGTTACTACTTCTAGTGGCTACTTTGACTAGCGCGACGTTTGAAGTCGGTTCTTTTAGTGTTTTGAACGATTTTAAATTATTTTGAATGCCGAAGTAAACAGTTTTCATGAGGCAAGCGTCATGCTTGTCATGTTACTTGCTATAAAATATGCATTTCTTATATCTGTGTTTTAGTTTTTTCTCGTGCAAAAGTTAGTAGATATTAGCAAAAGAATTTTGACCCGCTACGTTTTTTCTTTGGCAGGTTCCTCCCGAATAATAAAGAGCCTGTCAGTCAAGTCCCTAATCTTTTCCCGTTAGGGAATTTCTGTTGATAATAAAAGCGTGCAACAAGTTGGAATAGAAAATGTATCTGGAGAAATATATTTATGGCAGAAAGTACTCTCAAACATCAAAACAAGAAAATACAATTCTTATTTTGATATTTGTGTGTATATGAAACGTATCATACGACGATGTACTAAGCTTTTAATAATTTATCAAACTCTGAGATATTATCTTAGCATTGGTAAATAAAAAAAAATGTTTTGTAATTTTTGATGTTATTGGTTTCGACCAAGTTTCGATCGCCAAATATTATGTCTATAATATATGAGTGATTACTCAGCGTCAAAGCAGATATGGATGTTAGAGACAAGAAGAGTAATAAGGTGGTCTGTTGTCTGGCAAAATACATTTTTTTGTTGTGTCTTGGTCTATTATTGACTGCAACCAGAATGGAGCTAAGTAGTAAAGTAGTTGCAGATAATAATAGGCAAATAATATTAGTATATTATAATCAACCAATTACAGCAAAACACAACTCATGTATGAAGATGGTTCTCCTATCTCTACCCTCTGTTAAAACATAGCATTACGCTTACAGAAATATTAATAACCTTATCATTATTATTTCTGCGATTACGACTGACAAAGTTAAAGCTTTTGTTTTCGTCAGTAAAAACAACAAATATTTAAAAATAAATTGACAAACCGGCTTGTAACCGCATTCCAATTTCAAATATTGATAGAAAAGTCATTCTGTAACTGGCTAGTTCGTTTTTCAATTGCTTGACTACGGCAGGCCGTTCTGCCACACTTTTTATACAGCCAGTATGTGTTTTATTTTAAACAGAATAAGGCTGGTTTTTCAATTTACTTTTGTTTTAGATGTTGGTGCTTTAGCACATATTCCTATCAATCACTGAGTCTGGACGTTGCTCGACTGGGAAATAGCCGCTGACAGTCTTTTTACTGTGTCGAATGAGCCTTTGAAAATCCAGCTCTTTCAGAGACTTTTGAATTTGGAACAACAAAAAGTTGATGCAAATGGGAATATGCAAGATACCAGTAGGTATATAATGGGTAGCTGAACTGTTTAGAATCTTTATTCCAGTAGTATTTCAAAAATAAAACCTAAAAAACCGACTTTATAAGCCACGCGAATCAGTTTCAGCAGCAAGCTTAAGATCATTATTGTTTTATCTCTGAACATACTTATCAGATCTCAATGAATGGTATAATGATATGACCGTGAAGATGTAACCTCACGAAAATAAAACTTTCAAATCGGTTCATATATTGGCGGAATTATTGCGTAACAAACACATAAAACACATACATACGAATTGAGAACCTCCTTTTTATAAGGAAGTCGATTCTAAAAGGGAATATCTGTAATAAAATAATCTATGACCATTTTGAACTGTAAAATGAGATTGTAAAAACACTATGTAGATAAGAGTAAAATTATCGGTCCAAAGCTTTGTCTCACTTTGATTTTCCACAACCAGGAGATCAAGATACCATTTTAAACGCAGTCTCTTAAACCTAAAATAAACCAACCACTAATGGTATCAGCAATTGAAATGCCAAGTTAGTTATAAAATCATTCTCCAATAGCACCACAACTATCAAATTAGAACACTCCCCTCTAACTTTAGAAATCCCACTTCTGACTTCAATACATAAATCAATCGAATTCAAAACAAATGCAAAAATAAACTTAAAATAAAATTACGCAAAACCATACAATACTTAAACATAGAACTGTCGATCAAGGATCGGTATGCACATAGAACGGGCTGACGTATCGAATGCAATTTAAAATTTCAAAGTATTCATTGAATTTCATTCAACGCTAGTATACTGCCGGCTTCCTAACCAGATTGTAGAGTTAGACCTGGCTCTCGCTACGGGAGTGAGTGAACTAAACATAAATGGACTAAAGTATTGCATTCGACGAACATCAAATCTAATATTCTGACGAAGTTAGTGTACAGGTTTAAAAGCAATATGGCGCTTTACTAGAAATTTTTTCAGGTGTATAACTTGTACGGGGATATTTATACAAATACAAACAAATTTATAAATATTATAATAGTTTTGTAAATTATTAAACACAATCCAAAACTTCATCGTACCGACGGGACTCGAACCCGCACCCCCCGGATTACACGTCCAGGTGCTCTGCCAATTAAGCCACGGTTCGATACATCGATACGACGAAATTTGTGGATTGCATTTTGTTAACCCAATTATGCATTGGTGGCGCCATCTATGACTACTTATTACGTAAGTGAATCATTCGGAAGAAATCATTACAGTTTTCAAATCCGACGAGAGATGTTGCACTGCGTAAATCAAATATTATGTTTCTTTGAAGTGTCTCACACTTTTATATTTTTGTAAATTGTTAAACACAATCCAAAACTTCATCGTACCGACGGGACTCGAACCCGCACCCCCCGGATTACACGTCCAGGTGCTCTGCCAATTAAGCCACGGTTCGATACATCGATACGACGAAATTTGTGGATTGCATTTATCGAACCGTGGCTTAATTGGCAGAGCACCTGGACGTGTAATCCGGGGGGTGCGGGTTCGAGTCCCGTCGGTACGATGAAGTTTTGGATTGTGTTTAACAATTTACAAAAATATAAAAGTGTGAGACACTTCAAAGAAACATAATATTTGATTTACGCAGTGCAACATCTCTCGTCGGATTTGAAAACTGTAATGATTTCTTCCGAATGATTCACTTACGTAATAAGTAGTCATAGATGGCGCCACCAATGCATAATTGGGTTAACAAAATGCAATCCACAAATTTCGTCGTATCGATGTATCGAACCGTGGCTTAATTGGCAGAGCACCTGGACGTGTAATCCGGGGGGTGCGGGTTCGAGTCCCGTCGGTACGATGAAGTTTTGGATTGTGTTTAACAATTTACAAAAATATAAAAGTGTGAGACACTTCAAAGAAACATAATATTTGATTTACGCAGTGCAACATCTCTCGTCGGATTTGAAAACTGTAATGATTTCTTCCGAATGATTCACTTACGTAATAAGTAGTCATAGATGGCGCCACCAATGCATAATTGGGTTAACAAAATGCAATCCACAAATTTCGTCGTATCGTTGTATCGAACCGTGGCTTAATTGGCAGAGCACCTGGACGTGTAATCCGGGGGGTGCGGGTTCGAGTCCCGTCGGTACGATGAAGTTTTGGATTGTGTTTAACAATTTACAAAAATATAAAAGTGTGAGACACTTCAAAGAAACATAATATTATAATAGTTATAAATTTATTTCGTTAACATCACGGGTCGTTGAACGCCCGGTCCTTTGGAAGGCATTGACGGAGCCAAAGCCAACGTCAAGAGGTCCTTTACAAAGATAAACTTAAATGCTAGGATTTGTGGATGGAGAGATGAAAAACTATAAAAAGAGGGTACATTTTTGTCATGGCTATGAATGTGTTCTGCTTGATGTCTGTTTACTGGTCTATGGGATGAGGTACGGCACCCGCCAATTATGCCTCATTACAAAATATTAAGGCGGGTGGTGACTTGCTATCCACTGAATGGGCCCCCCATAAAGGCGGACCGTTATATTGGCGCCGAGGGGCAACATTGGCGTGGATAGCTAAGGGTGTTGAGAGGTATGCTGCACTTTCACTAAACGCTACTAGCGGCTTTATGCCTTTAACACTTCCACCCTGGAGCTTAGGTCTTAGCTCTTGCGATTCCCAAATAAATTTAAATTTATTATTATTATTTATGAAATTAATATAATAATACCTCACGGGCGGCAGGAGCAGCTGCAGATGCGGCAGAGGCTCTCAAATGGAGGAAATTAAATAAGCATCGGTGATATCTATGCTTTTCTTCCGTTTGTGGTCGAAACCATGGGCCCGTGGGGTCAACAAGCACGTGGTTTTATTAAGGAGCTGTCCAGACGCCTAATCGATGACTCCCACGACCAAAGAGCGGTGTGGCCGTACCTTAATAGTTTATTGAATGTACTTGTATTGCAATAAATACTAAATTAATCATTAAGAAGTCTTAAGAATATATTTGCTGAAAAAATAGTTCAAAACATTTATTTATATAACAGATAATAATTATAAATAGATACTAATAATATTTTTAAAATATTTTTAAAATCAAGTTTTGTATAATAAACAAAGGAAGGAACATAATATCGATGCCTGACTTGCTACCAAAAAGTAGCTTACCACCACCAAGGAGAACAATATGTCGTCATAGTCTTGCGGTGTTCCGGCAGCACACAGCGCTTGAGAATCAGACCATTCTAGGCCTAACGTGATCTCCATTTTCGATCACATTACCACCAGGTGAGATAGAGGTCAAACGTTAGTCTATCAGGTAATAAAAAGACCCTCATTATAATGTGAATTAATGGTATGTACTCATGATAACAAAACATATGGGCCTAAACTCGACTGTCCTGCCATTTTTATTGAGGATCTCCAAATCCTATACCCTAGCTATAGAGCAAGGAATCATGAGATCAGGTTGATAGTTCCATAATATTGCTTTGTCACCGAATTATCATAAGTAAGCTAAATTACTGCTCAATCAGATACCAAGAAGTGGTGAAAAATAATTAAGATAGTTTAAAAACTAAATAATTAAGATCTAAAACAACCGACTTCCATGCCCCGCGAGTCAATTCCAGTAGCAAGTTTGAGACGATTATCGTCATATCTCTGAAGATACTTATTAAATCTCGATGAAATTACAATGGGACCACCTAGAAAACTTACCCTACCGATTAAAAAAAGATCATTCGAACCGGTTCACAATTGAGGAAGTAATCGCGTAAAATACATAAAATAAACTGTCCAATTGCAAGTCGGACTCGCACTCGTAGGGTTCCCTACCACACTACTGTATTTTATAAGATCGAGCAAAAAATACCACTATCATTTTTCGTCAGCAAAAAATAAAAATTATTAAACATTTTATTTCTTATAACGCCATCTAACGTCTAACAAAGGTATTAGGGATCGACATTTTAATATAACGCCATCTATGGGACGTTTACCTAACTAAGCGTGCATAGATGGCGTGAAAAACACGTTTCTTGTATGGGGACCCTCTATAATTTTTAACTTTATTCTGTTTTTAGTATTTGTTGTTATAGCGGCAACAGAAATACATCATCTGTGAAAATTTCAACTGTCTAACTATCATGGTTCATGAGATACAGCCTGGTGACAGACGGACAGACAGACAGACAGACAGACAGACAGACAGAAGGACAGCAGAGTCTTAGTACTACGGTCCCGTTTTACCCTTTGGGTACGGAACCCTAAAAAAACACATACAGACGAATTGAGCACCTCCTCCTTTTTGGAAGTCGGTTGAAAACTGACTTCACATGGCACGTGAGTCAGTTTCAGTAGCGAGTTTCAGATGTTTCAGAGATTTTATCAATGGAATCCCTTCGACGATTAACTAATCACGTAACAAACATAAAATAATACTTATATGTAAATAGATACACATACACACAGCTACATGCGTCAAACTTATAACACCCCTTCTTTTTGCGTCGGGGGTTAAAAAACATACAGACAAATTGAGAACCTCTTCTCCTTTTTGAAAGAAAAATAAGTAAGTACTATATTCAGTAAAAGAAAGGTATAAAAGTTGCAAAAATTCGCAATAATAAGCAAAGAAAAATACTTTTCTACACTACCGAGTCAGTATCTCAGAAAAAGTTATTTCACGCGTTTACTTTTCATTTTGGACGTATTCGACAGTGAATTAATTGGAAAACTTTGGTCATAGACTTTGGCAAAGTCCCGAACGCTGTGTTCGTACATTTTTGATGTCACTTGAAAAGTTTACTTTTTACTCTGTGTCTTTAAGGGTGATAGTTTAACTTACCTTAATACTTTGCAGTGTTTTAATCAGGCTAATTTGTGATAAAGTTTTGTTTGGTTTTTTACTGTCAGTTGAATGTTAGACTACGTATCATTTTTTAGGGTTCCGAACCCAAAGGGTACTAACGGACCCCTATTCCTGAGACTTCGCTGTCCGTCTGTCTGTCTGTCTGTCTGTCTGTCTGTCACCAGGCTGTATCTCATGAACCGTGATCGTTAGATGGTTGAAATTTTCATATATGAAGTATTTCTGTTGCCGCTATAACAAAAAATACTAAAACAGAAAAAAGTTAAAAATTAAAGGGGCTCCCCATACAAAAAACGTGTTTTTACTATAGTGCCATCTATGTGAACGATTGTTTAACTTATTAATAAATAATATTAATTACCTACCTTTGTGTGTTAAAGTTCACTTAGATGGTGTTAGAAGTTCGTTAAATATTCGTTAGATGGCGTTGTAGTTAATAAGCATGTTTGGTATTGACACGTTAATATAATATAATATTATACTTATATATTATTATATTGCGGTTCGGAACCCTCCGTGTGCGATACAAAAGTCAGACTCGCACTTGGCCAGTTTTATTTTTAAATCGTGTAGACTAGTGTTTGACCACTATCTTACTTGTTGTTAAGTGATGATGCGGTCGAGGATGGCAGCACGCTAGGCCTAGAATGGCAAACTGGCCTAGGCCACCATTTTTAGGGTTCCGTACCCAAAGGGTAAAACGGTACCCTATTACTAAGACTCCACTGTCCGCCTGTCTGTCTGCATGTGTGTCCGTCTGTCACCAGGCTGTATCTCATGAACCGTGATAGTTAGACAGTTGAAATTTTTACAGATGATGTATTTCTGTTGCCGCTATAACAATACTAAAAACAGAATAAAATTATAAATAATAGGGGGTCCCCATACAAGAAACGTGTTTTTTCGGCATTTTAATATAACGCCATCTTTAAAAGCTTAGGAAAACGTCCATAGATGGCGTTATATAGAAATGCCGATCCCTAACACCTTTGTTAGACGTTAGATAGCGTTATAAGAAATAAAATGTTTATTAATAATTATTTTTCGAAAAATGATAGTGTATTTTTTTAATGAAAAATGTTTATGAAAAATGGTATTTTTTTCTCGATCTTATAAAATACTGTAGTGTGGTACGGAACCATACGAGTGAGAGTCCGACTTGCACTTGGCCAGTTTATTATACCTACATTTTTATCATAGATTTAATAACAAATACAAATATTAATTCATTAACCTAGCCAGTAGGCCTATTTAATTATTTACAAGCTGCGCCCCGCGGCTTTGCCCGCGTTTGATCCTGGTTATAAACTTCCTCTTAAATCAGTTTATTTATTGCTGAAAACTGCAATAAAATCCGTTGCGTAGTTTAAAAGATCTAAGCGTACAGACAGCGATAGTAACTTTGTTTTATACCAAGTAAGGATTTATTATTTCAAACCAGCAAGAAATATTGTGTATGAGTAAGGCATATCTATTTGATTATTAATATCATCATCAGCCTGTGTCAGTCCACAGCTGGAAGTAGGCCTCTCCCAAGACACGCCACTGATCTCGATCTTCAGCTCTTTGGGAGGGGTATGCGGCAGGCGGGTTGGCGATCGCAGGACGTAGCTCCTCGCTCCGGTGATGCTACTACTCGTCACCGGTCTGTAGTATTTAGCTACGCCATAATTTATAATGGTTATACCGCCATTTGTTGGTCGCCAGAGCCTCTTTCGTTGGTCAGCAGGATGCACCACGGGCAGGTGAGGTTGGCTGGGAGCACTTAAGTGGCATTTGAGCTCCCTTACAACCATTAACTATAATTAATAATTCAACTAAAATGCATTAAAATAAGAAGCCCATCATCAATCCAACCAAAACCTACACAAAAGAACAAACCCTTAGAATTACACACAAATTTATATCAGTTCCGATTTATAATTGCAATTGAAACTGAGCCGACATCTACCGATATAATGAGATGATCAACAAAACATGAGTTAATTAACGTTCCGTACCAAAACATTTAATTAATAGCAGAAGTGGGAAAAGAGTGCTTGACAAATTGCTCTCGATGTCGCTTCCAGCTGTGCTGTATATAGGGCCATGTATTTTTACGTTGTAACTAGAAATTGGCGCTAAAATGAAGCGGAGAATGCAGCTGCTGTGTCCTCTGAGACTAGAAGTAAACTATGAGCGATGAATGTTTTATATAATTTAATATAATATCGTTTAAAAACTAAAAAACAACCGACTTCAATGCCGCGCTATTCATTTTCAGTACCAATTTTGTGATGTTTATCTCAATATCTCTGGAGATACTTATCATACCTCGATAAAATTACCATGGTACTACACTTGGGATATCTCCTTTCGAACAAAAAAAGAATAATCGAAATCGGTTCATAAACGACGAAGTTATCCGCGAACAAACATAAAAAAAAAAAATATATATACATATACATATATATATATACTGTCGAATTGAGAAACCTCCTCCTTTTTTTGAAGTCGGTTAAAAAATTAAGATCGTTTACTTAGAAACCAAAAAAGTGACTTCAAATTCCGCGCTAGTCATTTTGTTTGAGTTTGAGGTATATATCTTTATATCTGGAGATACTTATCGATAAAATTACAAAGGGCCCAAACGGGAAGCATACTCTATCAAACAACATCAAACAAACGAGTAATGAGAGTGAGTGAGTGAAAAGGGTAGGCAACACACCGGCAATACCTCTGGTTTTGCACATGTCAATAGGCGGTGGTGACCACTTACCATCAGGTGGAGCGCTTGCCTGTTTGTCACTCTATATTATAAAAAAAAGTATAATAACAATGTTTTAAATCGGTTTAGAAACGTCGGTGTTCTGAGATAACAAATAAAAAGATACAGGTGAATTGAGAACCTCCTTCTGTTTTGGGAAGACGGTTTAAAACTGCTGGAAAATTGAAACTTTTTCTTGTATGAGGTTACCGTCGTTAAATAGATCTGGGGGTTATTTTCACTCACAGCAATGTCATTTACCTACTTAAATCAGTAGGCTTAAGGCCAGTTTTACCTGTTCCTGATAGCCCTATCAGAAAGTAACTGACACATTTTTGACAGCTTTTGTATGAAGTCATCTGTCAGATAACTATCTATCACTTTACCATGAACCAGTGAAACTGACCCTTAGTCTTTGATCTTATACATGAACTTATAAATAGGTGAAATAAATTGATAAATCACCTACCTAAAATGTCGTTTGTTCATACCCATACATGAAAAACTCCTGTATATTTATAAATATACAGGAGTTTTTCATGTATGGGTGGAGGAAAGGAGGAGAGTATTCTCTCCTCCTTTTTGTAGTCGTAGGACTTCTGCTAGTCCGGCTGGGGCAGTACCACCACTTTGCCAATTATTTTCTTTAAACAGAAATGTTTTACGATTAAAATGGCAAGGTGTCCAGTGAAATTACAGGGCATGTGAGACTCAACATCTTTACGTCTCAAGGTAGTGTCAGTGTCAGTGTCCAGAATTTTGCACGCCGCTGTATATTTAATAAGTAGACGTCATTGCTTACCATCAGGCAAGCGTCGTGCTTGTCCTGTTACCATAAATCATAAAAAAATATATACACAGAAGTTAAATTAAAAGTGAATGTATAAAATAACAAAACGAATGCGGACAAAGCGCACCTAATTTCACGTTCCATTGACACGACCATTTTTAGTACGTTTTCAAAATTAGAATTCCACGATAACATTTACAAACCCGAATTTAGCCGCGTATCTTTAGCAACAGCGAAAGCGTTCCGTCGACCGTATTAAAAATTCAAAACCCACATTTTCGCTCCGATGCGATAGTAAGAGAGATTCTCCTGAATACAGCATTCGTGAAATTTATCGTTCAACAGTGAGCTGTAGTAGATTGCAATTCGGGGTGGTAAATTCGTATTTCGGTGGAGATTATTTTATATTTGCTTGGGGAATCGACCCGTGGAACCAATTTCGGGATTATCTTCGAAGTTCGGATGCTAATGCACTCCGTGTTTTGATGCAATCCCCTGTTGGTTTCTGTGTTGCTATGTTAGCAATTTATGTTGCAGGTTAGTCTGGTATGCATCGCAGCTCGGAAGGTCGTAACCTAACTTTAAGTTTACAGTCGAACTACCGCAGTTTGTTTTTATTGTATTTGATAGTGATAGGAATTCACTGTTGTGCTTCTTTAAGCTGGCGGTGAATTATATAGAACTTATAAAAAAACGAAAAAATTTATGTGCGCTTCTCACAGTGGCCCTCCGGTGAAGGAAAACATCGTTAAGAAACCAACAACCCTCGCATGGTGGTAGGACACTATCTAGTGTCCGCCTGGCCAGCTACCACCCTCAAGTTAGAAAATCTGTCACCAAAACATCTAATGTGTTCCGGCAGCTATCCTTGAGAGCCAGTTCCCATTCTAGGCCTAGCGTGCTTACCATCTTCGACCGCATCATCACTTACCAACAGGTGAGATAGTGGTCAAACGCTAGCCTATAACGTATAAAAAAAAAAAAAAAAAAAAAAAAAAACTGACTGGAATTCACACATCATCGTTAGAATCACAGATATTAAGTATCTTGCTTAAGTTAATCTTAAGTAACATTTAGTATTTAATAGAACCATACAAATAGCAGTATACAAGTGTTGTGCAAGCCTCTAATTTCTAACAATGCACCTGCATGGTGGTTGGGCTCTGTCATGTTCGCCTGGCTACCTACTAATCTCATAGTAAAAAATCGGTTGCCAGACACGACATACGCTCTGAAACTGACATGTTCTTGAGCTCCAGTTCTTATTTTACGTGCTACCATTCTCAACCACATCGTTTCATATCAACATCTCAGAGAGTGGCAAACCCATATATATAAAAACGTTATATACTATCAATTAAGTCATTATACGCGTGCTGAACATTTTTCAATATGAACTTACTCAAGAGATGTGTAAAATAGATATTGTGGTATATTTCTATTTTTTCTTTCACACAGTCAAAAAGTCAAAGTAAGTATTTTTTTACAGAACATGTAACAGAGTATTAACCGAACTGTGTAACGAATTGTGCCAATAATTCTTAAACGTAAATGAACGTACCCATGAACATCGTATGATACCAAACAATTTATATGTTAGAAACAGATTGGCTTCAAAGGTTAGGTACACCTTTTCAAAATCTAATCCAGTTCAAGACAAAGTCGTCATCAAACATTTCTCAAGCTGCTCTGATTTGATCTCCAAGCTAGTTCAGAGATAGCAAACTCTGTCTGTTCTGCATTGTACGTTAACAAAGATTTATACCCCTCGGCTGACGTCAAGTTAGAATGCAATCGTTTTGTTTTGAACTGGTATGTTCTGCAAATGGTTTGTTGTTCCGTGAGCATGGACTTGATTGGCATTTGGGATAATAAATATAACATAGTTTGTTATAACAACTAGATCTGTATATTGTTTGTGTTTCAATCGTGATTAATGCCTGCCTGCCAATTTTAGAGAAGAATTATCTCATCCACAAAACATGTGAGATTTAGGTCAAATACTTATCTGTACACAATGCTTTTTAAGGTTTAAAAATATAGTATTGCAACATCTGTAAGTTATTCAACTTTTAGAAAGAAGTGTTTTTTTACCAGAAAGGAACCTCAGATACGCATCTAAGATCTATATATAGCCCTTATTTTCTGTAACTACTTACCGCTATGCGCATTTCATCGCTTTACCTGGTCACAGGGTGTCCTACGCTTACATTCAAGGTCTCCACTCTGAAATCAGTTTACCCAAGCGGTTATCGGTCTTGCCGATATTCTTACTTAGCTTACGCTTACATTATACAACATATACAACTAAAACGAGTTTTCCTAATTACTTAGAGAAAGAATAATATTAGTGAGACTTTTTGCAACAGTGTTGACTCTTAGGGATATATGGAAGCTGCTTAAAGTACACATATTATACAGATATATATAAAGTAATTTATTTTTCGAAAGTATCAACCTCAATAACGCCCACGATTTATCGTATAATGTTCCCAATATTACAGTGGGCAACGCTTGCAATTATGCCATTTGTCAATACGCTGGCAATAATCGTATTTACATAAATATCATTCCACACTGCCTCTACATAAACTTGGCTTAAGCGCTTTAATTATCACAGCGTGATTTGTAAATTATTTCGTTTGGTTTTAGATGTATTATTGATATCAGTATAGTTATTTGTGTCTCTATAATTATGAGCCTAATTATAATTGACTGTTTATTATTATGATCTACCTTTACTTACTACTACTACCTTTACTCATTAATACTACCTTTTAGTACTACCTTTACTCATTAATTATACGTACGTGAAATTTCTTTCGTTTTATTAATATTCAAAATCAACATATTTATATTAAATATTAATGTAAAATGCAACAACAATACAGTCATCAAAGTAGGTATCAAATCTAAATTAACATTAAACGTAAAAAGTAAAGCAAACTATTATTTTTTATAGAAAGTACAACCACTTAATACAAAACTTGCTCATTAACAAGGTCCTATTACTTAAGTGCAAAGGTACAAACGAATATAAAATGTGCACTGCCGCAAGCCAAAACACTCTTACCAGATCGAGCAGAGTAAACGTGCGACCCGTGACATTTGACACGACCTTTTTTTTCATTGAATGGCCGTGGAAATAGGGTTATTAAGGGCTCTCGTCTTCGATATCTGAAAATTCTTGTTTCGACCTTTTTTTCTCCATAGGTAAATAAAATATTCAGAATACTATGCATAGGCATTTCAAGTCCTTGGCCGTTTAAATTGAGAAAGTATACAGAAACTCCTATGTGTACGAGGCTAATAACTTTATCAAATACTCTGAAAACAAATACGCTAGACAATTAAACATTCACATAACGCGATCACGGATACGATACCATATTACCACGTCTGCCAACTCGGCTGCTCCAAATATCAGAGCAGAATGCAGGTAACTGATTAGCAATATGTGTTTTCCACACCAATTACGATCGGTAAACATTTAGTACCTCTTATATTATGTTAAATATGATATAATATAATGTTGATTAGCAAGCTGAAGTGGCAGTGGGCTGGTCACATCTGTCGTAGAACCGATAACCGTTGGGGGAGACGTATTCTAGAGTGGAGACCACGGCTCGGTAAATGGAGTATAGGGCGCCCTCCAGATAGGTGGAGCGATGATATACGCAAGCTGGCTGGCAGCGGTTGGAAACAATGAGCTGAAGATCGAGCTCAGTGGCGTGCCATAGGTGAGGCCTATGTCCAGCAGTGGACGGAAATAGGCTGATGATGATGACAATGTTGATATATGATAATAAATGATATGGTATGATAAATAAAAAGCTATACATTGGTGATACGGGTGAAAGTTGACTGAAGTTGAAAAGTGATAAAAATGTCATATTCTTGTATAAAGAAGGGACTATCTTCAAAAATCAGAAAAAACATAATTTTGAATTAATGCTGAGAGTAGGATGGAAAACACAATAACAATGCAAAGTTAAGATAAAAAAAACTTATCTTAGCAATTGAAAAAAATTAAAAGTTTACATTATATTTTGTTAGCACTGAAAATTGTTCGGGTTAAATTCCAAATGCAGCGCAACGAGCATCGCGGTGTAAATATTATTGCGAGCCTGCGTTGAATCACCGTAATAAATTCAAATTGATGTTTAATAAATAACAACCGTTTTGTTTACACTAACTTTATTTATTTGCGGCGCTTTAACATGTATGCTCATTATTACTGTTTGTTGTAAATTAGACTTGACCCATTCAGTTAGTCTTTGTAACATAATTAGGCTATATTATATTCATATAATATAGTTTATTTTACAATCTAACCTAAAAGAGTAATGACGAAAGTACTACTAAGACTAAAGACGTAATACAATAGGGGATATCGTTTTTTCGCTTACCAGGTGGCGCACTGAGCAGAATGGTTCTGATCACAGTTTTAAATTATGGCTAGAGCGTCGGGCTTGGCGCGATCAAGAGTTTGTGAGGTTAATCCCCGCCCATTGCACTATTGACTCACCCACGTCAGACACAAGCATATTTAGCTTAGTTGGAGGGGTTAACAAGACTACTAGTAATGTACAACCCACATTGCCAGTAAGCAAGTAATTTATTTAAAAAAAAGTTTTGTCAATATCAATTCAAATATCAATTCAGGATAAATCCTCAGCTAAAAATGACATTGACATTTTGCGGACCTTTTAGTATACTAACGCCCTTAGCAAAAATTCATTCAACACATCATGCGACAGCCGCCATTGGTAGAATGTTCAGCTTAATAATTTATGTAGATTTTATATTCAACGGAATTATTGATAGCTTTCCCAAGTTTGAGCTATCTCGCTAGACAAAAACATTTATTATTAAGCTAACGTGAGACTATTAAGAATCAAGACTGCTAAGAGTAAAACGCAGATCTGTAAGAAATAATAAGAAAGTAATAAGTTTATTGCCAAAGAAAAACAGGTACACAAAAATCCAGGGTTCCATACTAGGTATAAACCTGTGTTGTGGAACACAGTTATCTAAAACGAACATTTTCAAATCTTATGAAAACTGATCTAATCTTATCTGTTCACAATCTGATTACAATTCTATGATAAGTTTATGCACTATCTTTAATGTATTTTCTATGTATGTTTGCAAGATGTAAAATGCATATCCAAATTAAAGCAGTCATAAATTGGCATTTTACCTTGAACTAGTCAAATTACATACCTAACATTTACCTCGCGTTTGTTACCAAGGAAATCACGTCTCATATGTAAATTATATGTCCGTGACAATGACACTCCCAGTATATAAGATAATACCCCCCCATTTCACATTCACTCCACCCCAGTAGACAGGAAGTGTCCCAACGACATCATCTGCAGACTTCCGGTGTGGACGAGGATCGCGTCATTTGATTTCCGGTTGATGTCGGTCTTCCTTCGTACTTCCTTCTGAGACGGGGAAATAAAGTTGCTTGTGGATCATCTATAACTCCTAAAATTTAGGTCGTATTCAAAAATAAATATTGCTTTTATAATAATTTCCTGGTGTTGTGGACGTTTCATTTCACAAACATTGTAATTTATGTTGGTACTGATTTTTATGTATAATTTTATAATATAGTTTATTTTTTGATAATAATATAATAACATTGACAATTTAAATTATTATTCATATTGATAACTGATATAGTACTCGTAATTCGTCGTAAAGTATGGGTACTAAAGATTCTACTGTTTTGTCAGACACAGTTTGTCTCTAAAGATATCAATATCGCACACTTTGTAATGACCCCTTAAACAAATAAAATAAACCTTTCAAGGTAATATTACTTAAATATATTTAGTTTACATAAAATATATTTTATGTATGATATCGTATAAAAGAGACTATAACTGTATTAACCATAACAACCTACAGTTATGACTCATGAGATTCTAAAATATTTTCCTAAAACCACAAAAATAAACGCGAAGGTAAATTGCAGGAACAAGTAAATGACGCGAAAAGTAATGGGAGATAGGCAACGTTGGCTGAAGTAAATCAATCATTTTGTTCGTTTATCATTTATGTAGTAATAGTACAGTATTTTGTGGGAACTATTGGAAATGTGCGTAAAGACCCGCCAATAATTTTTAATAGAATTAGCTATTAAAATTATAGAACGTGTAGGAAACTTTAGATTAAAATGTCTTCTGAAATTTTGTTTTATAATAGTTGTTTCGTCCCGTACCAAATTTGCTTTCGCGCCATACGCGGCGCAATAAAACGCGAGTGAGTTAGTCTGTGATCACTTAGCGTGGTCTGTGATTTTCGCCGGCTTCCAGCTGTGTGAATCATTCGGGCAGGTGACGAATCGTTTTTGCTTTGGCATCGCGTTTGCATTTTGTTGTTTTTTAATGTAATCATAACCTTGCGAATTTATAAGTTATATCGTTGTTAACGACTCGGGCGCAGTCGTATTTACCTTGCTTGCCAAAAAACACTTGCGTGCCGGCAGATGTCATGGCGCCGCGCCGTCTCTCAGCTGGGTGAATTGAAAACGACACAGTGTCGAATATTGCGGGACGATAGATTTTGTGGAAAAACGAGTCAATTGTTGTTCCCCTTGGGACGCGTAAAAGTTGTGATAATAGTGCGGTACCTAATTGTGAGGATTGTTTGGAGCCTTGTGATACTTGTGTCGTGAAATTATACGCGACTACCATATTGTTGGGAACTTTTGGAGTTATCGTCGAGCACCCACGCCGTTAGACTGCGAGTCGGGGAAGTACCACAACATACCAATATTTGAATGGCCATTCGTGTATTCGTATAGGAAACCCCACTCGCACGTGAATTGTTCATGTGATTCAAAAATCACACAAGGTTAGTGCCTAACCTCAAATACAACCACCCTTATAACGCCGCGGAACGCGGTAAAGTTTGCCCAGGAATCGAGGTTACCACGTCGTTCCACTATACAGAACGCTTCCACTCTTCAACAGGACGTGGTACACCTCCGTTTTGGATTTCGTGGAGTAAACAAAAGTTGTAGTGAGACATTGTTAGCTAAGAATGCTTTAGCAATAACTACTCGTAATTATGTGTGCTAAAAGTTGTTTAAGTTATTGTGGTCATCATCATCAGCCTATATTATTAGTTTACTGCTGGACATTCAACTCTCTGACAACACACACTACTGAGCACGATTTTTGGCAACTTTCATTCAGCTCTTTCCAGCCACTTTGCGAAGATCATCTCTCCATCTAGTCTCAGGGCGTCCTTCACTACTTTTGCTGATCTGCAGTATCTTTTCAAGATTCTAGTTTACTCCAATGATTTTCGGTTCTTCGACTCATATGGCCGGCCCACTGCTACTTCAGTTTGCTAATCCGCTGAGCTATGTCAATGACTTTAGTTCTTTGTCGTGTCACTTCATTTCAGATTCGATCCTTCCAAGAAACTCCGACCACACTATTATTAATGTCATTGATACGAAATATTAGACACATAAAAAAACTATTATATGAATATTAGTCCAGATATTTTATGAGGCTTAAATAATATGAGGAACACAATAATTCATGGCAATCCGATTCCACAGCTGCAAAAAAAACATGAATTCGTTAAAATAACAATATCTGGCAAAGTTGTGACCGCTCTAGATAGGCCAGTGCCAAGTCTTTTGACCTATAAGATATAGAACTTACACAATGCTTTGGACTTAATATATTTCGTAGGAAAAAAGTGGCTTTACGATATCTAAGCTGTTTAGTTCAAATACTGAGCGAGTAAGTTTTGCTAGGTTATCGTAGTATTATACTAAATCATCATTGCTTTTCTTAGAGCAAAGCCAAAAGTTTTTACCACTCCATGTATGTTGTGTTGCACCTATTTGTACGTTTCACCGAAAGAGATTGAACCCCTTTAAGCCACTTGGTTCCACCTTTGCATCTAAATGTATCGTCTGATTTTGATGCAACAATTAATTTCATTATATATGGTGGTAATAAGTAAAGTGGTAGATTCCGTAAGAAATGATGTGTCAATCGATTTGCTATAGTACTGTGCTTCATAGGATTTTTCTGTAAGCAAATTTTAGTTATTTCGCGATGTGGAATCGTCTTTAGGCTTTAACGTTATTTCGCTGAAACATGTAATCTTTTCTCACGTCATTTCTACAAATGTAATACATAGAACTTAAACCACCAAATCGTTAACTCTAATCGCTAAAGTATCAAATCTGTTTGAGCCTAAACTGCAGTAACAGTTAACATTATGTTTCGATGTGTGAGTCTTGGCCTGTGTGAGTGTGTTTGGGGCAATGCGATAAAAGGATTAAACGGAACGGTAGAAGCTGCAAAGTGGTACAATATGTCCTTTCAGTTAGTGTAAGCCTATTGATGTCTATAAATGGGTTTTGTGATAATGGAACAATATTTCCATACACCTTTTGATAAATAAGTTTGTAAAAGAATTTATTTTGAAGTGGAGGTAGATAGGATGGAAGCTCTATAAATATTTTGCATTTGTTTAGATATACGAGTGTTAAGGATTTTGTTAAATTTATAATACACGTAAAAGGTGCTTAAACTGCTTAATCTGTTCATACCATCTAAATTGATACAAAAACAACAGCTTTTATGCTACATCAAGTTTGAAGGTATTAAAGAAAAAAAATTGTATATTCAAAGGAAAAAAAAAACATGAGATAAGAAAATCACCATATTTGAGACTGAAAATCATCTTTACTGACGTAATGATAAATGACGTTTAACATTGACACTAGGTGCCACAGACATACATTAAATCGTCCTCCCTCTGTTTCAGACTTAAATACACTGGCTACCCTAGTACCATAGACATACAGATACATAAATATATATAACAGGTACGGTATATAAGGGCTAAAAAGTCTATAAAATGTAGAAGAAGCGAAAGAGGTATTTCTGACATACATCTTTCGCTTCTTCCACATTCATGACGTAGTATGTGGAAAAAGCAGGCTCTGCCTACCCCAACGGGAAATGCGCGTGATTTTTTGTATGTATGTATTAAATAAAAATTTCAGAACAGCATACTTCCTCAAAGAAATTCATGAAAGAAGTGTCTCTTACCCCCAAATTATACGAGTAGTCCACTTTATAAAATATTTTATATTTTAATGGACCATATTTCATCTCAACTTATATGCACTCAAAAGTCGAGACACATAAAATTCAACCATTATTACATCCTCAAATAAATCAAAAATAAACTTTATCCTCACCCGTTAAAGTCTGAATTTCCCTCTAAATTTGAGTTATATCTCGGTTTCATTTCCGGTAAACGTTTGAAGAGGGCTCGTCCAATAGAGACGCTTATTTATGCTCCGTCGAATATCTGAATGTCGAGTTTGCGTAAACTAATTATCTAAAGGGCTAAATATAGCTTGCATTTACTGCAGCTGATTTTATGTAATACCTACCATCAATACAGAATAATATTACAAAAACGTTTGTAACTCTGTCTGTTTGTTACCTAATTACACCTAAACGGACGATCGGATATTACTGAAATTTAACTAGGAGATACTCGTATATTGTAGCATGGCGATTAACATACGCCACTTATAATGAAAATAACTTATAGATTTAAAAACGGGAATTTAACGTGACTTACGCGATGTCGATATAGCGATCGACATATGTTTCGCGTAAGTCACGTTAAATTCCCGTTTTTAAATCTATAAGTTTAAAATGAACGTGAGTTTTTATAATAAAAAAATGAAAATAACATCATGCTTTTTAAACATGATTACACAAAATATGTTGATTGACAGAGTTTTACAGTGATAAAATTCTTGTTGTTGTTGATAAGTAGTGAGTGAACGAAGTCACGAGTATCAATCAGCTAGTAAGTTATAAATTAATAATAAACTTCTTTTTCGGGGTTCCGTAGTCTTGACAAGGAACCCTTATAATTTCATCACGTCCCTCTGTCTGTCTGTCTGTCCGCCTGTCCGAGGTTTAGCTAAGAGACCGTTAGTACTAGAAAGCTGTAATTTTGTATGGGTGTATCAATTACGACGACAAAATGGTAAAATAAAATTTCAGAAAATATTTTTTTTACGGTAGCTCTCCTACATGTGAAGTGGGATATGTTTTTTCGTCGTCTACCCCATCGTGTGGTATCGTTGAATAGGTATTTTAAAATGACTTACGGGTTGCTAATACTATTTTTCGATTTATTGCCCCATTTACGAAACATTAAACTTTATAGTGCACATTTTTGTTCCAGTAGGGCGCCCCCTCACCTCTAAAAGCTAAATTGCTGGCTAGAAAATTCTGGAAAAATTCCCGATAATAGTGATACTTTATAAACTATAAGATAACTTTATTAATTGAGCAGTAATAGTTGTTGAACTTGGGCGTTGGATAATTTTGTACCGAACACAAAATCTATAATAGAACAACATAATCGTTCTATATTGTGATAACGGGCTACTACGCAACCCTACACTGCACGTGGCCCAACACCCACTTGGTTAAACTAAAATGTTGCTGTCAGCTCGATGGTAATATTGTATTGTCTTTTTAGGGTTCCGAACCCAAAGGGTACCAACGGAACCCTATTACTAAGACTCCGCTGTCCGTCTGTCTGTTTGTCTATCTGCCTGTCTGTCTGTCTGTCTGTTCGTCTGTCACCAGGCTGCATCTCATGAACCGTGATAGTTAGGCGGTTGAAATTATCACAGATGATGTATTTCTGTTGCCGCTATAACAAGAAATACTAAAAACAGAACAAAGTTAAAAAGTAAAGGGGGTCCCCATACAAAAAACCTGTTTTTACTATAGTGCCATCTTTGAACGATTTTTTAACTTATTAATAAATCATATGAATTTCCTACCATTGTACCTTTCTACCTGTGTTAACGTTCACTTAGTTGGTGTTAGAAGTTCGTTAGACATTCGTTAGATGGCGTTGTAGTTAATAAGCATGTTTGGTATTGACACGGTAATATAATATAATATTATACTTTTATATTATTATACTGCGGTTCGGAACCCTCCGTGTGCGAGACCAAAGTCTGACTTGCACTTGGCCAGTTTTATTTATATAGGCTAGCGTTTGACTAATATCTTACCTGATAATAAGCAATATTGATCAATACGCTAGGCCTAGAATGTTCTGAATCTCAAGAGCTGTGTGCTGCCGGAACACCGTAAGGTTATGGCGGCAGTATCTGTAAAGTGAATTATTAAGGAGGCTCTACTGAAGGTTTTTACTTACTGACTACTCAACCTGTTAAATTCAGACTTGTGTAGTTATCAAACTTGGTATTTCAAATTATATTAGATATATATACAGAAGATTTTTAAAGATATTGTTATTTGTTATACAAGGCTGCAAAGTTAGTTTTTGGCGAGTATTTGTGTTAAGACCTGAGCAAGCGAAGGAATGATTAAAAGTGAATTGAATAAAAGAAAAAAATTGGGGGATTTTGGCACAGAAAAGGTTTTGGCGGGAACATTAAAAAGTATGTGTGATTTAATTGTATTTTAACCCCCGATGCAAATAGAAGAGGTATTATAAGTTTGACGCGTGTATCTGTCTCTGTGCATCTGTGTTGTGTGTGTGTCTGTCTGTAGCACCGCCGCGCCCAAACGGATTAACCGATTTTTCGATTTTAGTTCTGATCAATTCGAAATTCAGTATACTTTTACTTCAACAATATTGTAAGAACTTGGTAGCGTTGACGTGATGCTGGGATATCTCCTGGAACCTGCAGAATACACAACTTACAGCAGAGATTTCAAGTTGTGGCTCATCTGAATGGTCTCAATATATTATGAATAGATAGATAGGAGGTGGTTAAAAATTTTGAATTTATTTTTTTCTGTGTGAATGTGTAGTAAATGTGGATTATTAACCATTTAGTGCCGGTAAATGTGTATGAGTGTAGGAAAACAGTCTAATGTTGAAAAACATGCTAATGCGTTCACACCAAAATTCCACTGAAAATCTTCAATAAAGTCCACATCTTTACTAAGGGTATGACTTGGACTGGACTATGTCTGCGACTTGACCTGAAATGTGACTTTGACTTAACTTTATGACTTGCATTTACAAAAACGTAAAAAATGTTAATACTGAACACTGGCTATACCACTAATCGTGTAGAGCCATAATAAAACTAAAAAAGAACATTCTAAAAGGATTTTTCATGCAGTTGCCGTGCTGGCCCCTTCGAGCATTTACCAATGGAGATGTTAACGCAAGGCGTACCCCTCTGCTGGCCATTTATAGCAATTGTTGGCGATATGAGCGTGCGTAAATATGCTGTATTTTTAATACTGTGTGCGTGTTTCAAGCTAGTGTGCGGGATCGTTAAAGTGAGTGATTTGTGTGTGTGCAATGCGTGTTTACCTCATCCCCCGTACAACGTTAACATCTCCATTGGTAAATGCTTGAAGTGCTGGCCCGTGTGGTTATTTGACCGCTCACGTCCATGAAGGTTGGTATTTTTTTCCGATAAAATCTACTACAATGATGTCGTACTTCATAGACGGGTACCGCCTCCATATTAAAGTACCACACATAATTAAGAACACCACAGACTATCGATAATCGGTTTGAAATAAAATTATTCAAACTGTACACAGTTTTTATACATCATGCCATGCAATAAGAATAATTGAATCGAATAAATTCATTAACGATTACACACTTCCTCATCCATATACAGTGAGCTGTCAAAAATATCATCCTATACACGGAGAATAGACTAGATCCTTTAGTAGAAAGCTTCGAATCTTAAAAACTCTTCCCACGCTAGCGTGCAAAAGTGCATTTTGCACGCAGATTTCGAATGATAAACAGAACCTTTCCAAGCTTGTAAGATGAAAACAATATTATCACTGTCTCAATCTAAATTGTCCCGATAGCTTTGGATAGCTTCGGATACATTATTGTAAAAGCTTTTGTTGCATGACGTTAATTTATAGAGGCTAAATTGAATTTTGCTTGTGCAATGGACCATGTAACTCTGTAATTCATTTCGTTTTCCTTCTTTTTATTTAACGCTACGATATTTTGTTTTGTTTAGAGTTTAAACGATTGTAAGCTTTGGGAATTTTTGTTGCTCGTACAACACAATGTTAATAAATAGGCTTTTAGTTTTATTTATGTTGCAGTTACCGGCACAGCAGTTAATTATTTACAGATATTATCTTTTTAGGGTTCCGTAGCCGAATGGCAAAAAACAGAACCCTTATAGATTCGTCATGTCTGTCTATCTGTCTGTCTGTCTGTCTGTCTGCCCGTATGTCACAGCCATTTTATTCCGAAAGTGTAAGGACTACAGAATTGAAACTTGGTAGGTAGATGTATTCTGTAAACCGCTTTCCGATTTTTATACAAAAATAAAAAATATTAAAGTTTACGGGGGGCATCCCATACATGGAACTGAAACAAAAAAAAAATCTTCAAACCTATACATGTGGGGTATGTCTATGGATAGGTCTTCAAAAAAACTATTGAGGTTTCTAAAATCATTTTTTCTCAAAGTCAATCATTTGAAAGATAGGCGCGTCTAAAGTGGTAAAATCTGTAGATCTCAATAAAAACTAACAATGAAAATTGGTTTGAACGAGATACAGTCAGCAGTTTTAGAGATATAGCGACCGCAAAGATAACTTTGTTTTTGATACAAACACTATGTAAAACAAAGTTAGTTTTGTAATTGCGAAAAATCATAGTTATGGAATACTTAACTGTGTTACGGAACCCTACGAGTGCGAGTCCGACTTGCACTTGGCCAGTTTATTTGTGATATGTATTGTACACTTGTTTCTACTAGTGAGTTACAAACTACGTAAAAAGATCTCAGATCACCCAATTGTAACTATCACAATTAAAGGATCACAATACAATATTGTATAATAGGTTCTTAGTAAAATTACGACAAGAACAATGTTTACCTTAGTTAACATTTTTTTCATTTTTTAGGGTTCCGTACCCAAAGGGTAAAATGGGACCCTATTACTAAGACTCCGCTGTATGTCTGTCTGTCTGTCTATCTGTCTGTCTGTCTGTCTGTCTGTCTGTCTGTCTGTCCGTCTATCACCAGGCTATAGCTCATTTACCGTGATAGTTAGACAGTTGAAATTTTCACAGATGGTGTATTTCTGTTGCCGCTAGAACAAAAAATACTAAAAACAAAATAAAGTTTAAAATTAAAGGGGGGACCCCCTTATACAAAGAATGTGTTTTTAAACGCCATCTATTTAATTCGTTTGGAAAAAATGACATAGATGGCGCTAGTAAACGAGCCCCGTTTTTCTAGATCGCGACCAAACCAAATATTCTTGGTAATATCAATTAATCAAATATATGAGATTGTAACTATGTTATGTTTCGTATTGTACGGAACCCTCCCTAAGTGTGCAATAAGAGACGCGATGCTGACTCGCACTTGGCCAGTTTTTTTTTTGATGTAGCACAATTATAATTACAATAAGTAATTTTTTTTCTGATTCAAATGAAATGACAACCATCATGATAAAATATTATGTTTATTGTAAAAAAGTGTTTGCGTGTGGTTTTTGTAGCATGGTAAGCAATGAATATGTATTTTCTTGTATTTGATTCATAGAAGTAATATGAAAGGATGGTGCACTGCATATGTTTTGACAAATTCAATTTAATCCGTATGCTCTAACAATAAGGTTGTAATTGCTTTGTAGAACAAAACGGCCCAATCGAAAGGCACCCGGGTGAGAGTGTAACCTTGTCTAACATCCTACTAGTACTATATATAATCTGTCTCTGAAGGCAGTCTCCGAATGGGGCGAAGCCAACCTGGTCAGTTTCAATGCGACTAAGACCCAGGCGTGTCTTTTCTCCGCAAAACGGAGTCAGTTCCATCTGACTCCTACTTTCCTAAATGTATCCGTAATTAGTTTTGTAATTGCGAAAAATCATAGTTATGGAATACTTAACTGTGTTACGGAACCCTACGAGTGCGAGTCCGACTTGCACTTGGCCAGTTTATTTGTGATATGTATTGTACACTTGTTTCTACTAGTGAGTTACAAACTACGTAAAAAGATCTCAGATCACCCAATTGTAACTATCACAATTAAAGGATCACAATACAATATTGTATAATAGGTTCTTAGTAAAATTACGACAAGAACAATGTTTACCTTAGTTAACATTTTTTTCATTTTTTAGGGTTCCGTACCCAAAGGGTAAAATGGGACCCTATTACTAAGACTCCGCTGTATGTCTGTCTGTCTGTCTATCTGTCTGTCTGTCTGTCTGTCTGTCTGTCTGTCTGTCCGTCTATCACCAGGCTATAGCTCATTTACCGTGATAGTTAGACAGTTGAAATTTTCACAGATGGTGTATTTCTGTTGCCGCTAGAACAAAAAATACTAAAAACAAAATAAAGTTTAAAATTAAAGGGGGGACCCCCTTATACAAAGAATGTGTTTTTAAACGCCATCTATTTAATTCGTTTGGAAAAAATGACATAGATGGCGCTAGTAAACGAGCCCCGTTTTTCTAGATCGCGACCAAACCAAATATTCTTGGTAATATCAATTAATCAAATATATGAGATTGTAACTATGTTATGTTTCGTATTGTACGGAACCCTCCCTAAGTGTGCAATAAGAGACGCGATGCTGACTCGCACTTGGCCAGTTTTTTTTTTGATGTAGCACAATTATAATTACAATAAGTAATTTTTTTTCTGATTCAAATGAAATGACAACCATCATGATAAAATATTATGTTTATTGTAAAAAAGTGTTTGCGTGTGGTTTTTGTAGCATGGTAAGCAATGAATATGTATTTTCTTGTATTTGATTCATAGAAGTAATATGAAAGGATGGTGCACTGCATATGTTTTGACAAATTCAATTTAATCCGTATGCTCTAACAATAAGGTTGTAATTGCTTTGTAGAACAAAACGGCCCAATCGAAAGGCACCCGGGTGAGAGTGTAACCTTGTCTAACATCCTACTAGTACTATATATAATCTGTCTCTGAAGGCAGTCTCCGAATGGGGCGAAGCCAACCTGGTCAGTTTCAATGCGACTAAGACCCAGGCGTGTCTTTTCTCCGCAAAACGGAGTCAGTTCCATCTGACTCCTACTTTCCTAAATGTATCCGTGCCGTTAACTAACCACCTTGAGCTCCTTGGCATTTCCTTTACTCCAACGTTGAATTTTGGTTCGTATATCAAAAGCACAAGTAGCCTCCAAAAAGCTTGGTGTTCTAGCGATAGTGAGGCAGTACTTCACACCTGGACAGATGCTTAATCTTTATCAAGCACAAGTCCGATCATGTATGGAGTACTGTTCTCACCTCTGGGACGGTTCGGCTAAATACCAACTAGAGGCGTTGGAGGCAATTGAGCGAAGAGCTAAGAGGCTAATCAACAATGACGAGCTCATTAGCAGAAGACTCCAAAGCTTAGAGCATCGCCGCAGAGTTGCTTGTTTATCGGTTTTTTATCGGATACATTTCGAAGAGTTTGCCTCCCAACTGCACGAACTTATTCCCCCATCACCTTTTTTCAATCCGACATCCAGACGTACTAATACACGCCACCGCTACATGGTGGATATTCCATGAATGCGAACGAAGCGATTTGCTTCCACATTTATCATACGTACCGCCAGGGGTCAAACGCTTGACTATAACGAATAAAGAAAAAAAAAATGTTCTTTACTATATGTATAGTATATGTATATATGTCGTCCATACAAAACAAAGGGACAAACTCCGTTCTAGGTCGGTCTCATCAGGCTCGTTTTGCGCAATCAATTTATATTAGGTCTATACATACATACATACATAAAATCACGCCTTTTCCCCATTGGGGTAGGCAGAGACTACTTCTTTCCACATGCTACGATCCTGACATACCTCTTTCGCTTCTTCCACTTTCATGAGCGTCTTCATACATGCTCGCCGTCATTACGTCTATGATTTGAGTAAATAAAAAAAACAATGGAAATCAATATAACCTCATTTATTGTACCCTTAAAACTAAATTAATACCAAAATCAAAGGTTTTTCCCAAACACTTCGGATGACAAAGGGCCAAAATAAACACCATTAAATTAACGAAGTCAACAGAAAATATTTAAATGGAATCAAAACGCTGTTTGTTTGGAGTAGAAGCGATGGTGGTAATTTTCGGCTTATGGCAGAATTATTGGGGAAGTGAAATATCTTAATTATGTCACATTCTTGTTATACTTGCTTTAGCTAGTGCGCCTAGGGCGGTACTACCTCATTGCATTGAATGCAGACTTGAAACTGGTTTTTTTTCAGTTTGAATTGCATCAAAACCATACTCAAAATTCTTGTATCAAAATATAATAGCTTACATGCCTAGGAACAAATAAAATACTCTTTTTTAACCGACTTCAAAAAAAGGAGGAGGTTTCTCAATTCGACCGTATATATATATTTTTTTTTATGTTTGTTCGCGGATAAATTCGTCGTTTATGAACCGATTTCGATTATTCTTTTTTTGTTCGAAAGGAGATATCCCAAGTGTGGTACCATGGTAATTTTATTGAGGTATGATAAGTATCTCCAGAGATATTGAGATAAACATCTCAAAATTGGTACTGAAAATGAATAGCGCGGCATTGAAGTCGGTTGTTTTTTAGTTTTTAAACGATATTATGTAAGATTCAGTCAGTTTGGAAGGAAACATTAATTTTATTTTCTAAAGCTAAAGGAAAAAAAAACAAAAAGAAGGAATCTGCTAAGCTCTAAAATTATACTCGTACTGCTGTAAATTGAAGTCGTATCAAGGATCGGTACTCAACAGTCTCTGACAAATTTAAACATATTTAAAATATCTAGAATTTGATAGTTCCCACACAAAATTCTATCAAAGGCTTAGAGAAAAATATAATCCCATATCCTAGAAAATCCGAAAGGATATGTCCAGAAAGCACGACCTAAATAAATTCGCATTTTAGATCGTAAAATAAATCAAGTGATTCTAAAATCTGCCTTTTCAAGTTAAGTCGATGATAAACCTTATTTTATGAGTATTAAGATTAAAATTGTAAACAAAAATAATAGCGACCGTCAAGGATGTTTGCTTGTTATAGTCAACAAAGCTCGATTTACGAACTAAGGCTTAAGACATTTAAAATTGTGTTGTTAAGTACCACTGTTCTTAATAATTAAGTAAGTTTAAAAACTAAAACAACCGACTTCAATGCCCCGCGAGTCAATTTCAGTAGCAAGTTTGAGACGTCATGTATTCATTAGACGTCGTATATTATCGTCATATCTCTAGAGATATTTATCAGATCTCAATGAAATTACAATGGGACCACTTCGGAAACGCACCCTACCGATAACAGAAAGAATCATTCAAATCGCTTCAGAATTGACGGAGTAATCACGGAGTTCACACAAAAAAAAAGAAAAGAAAAAAAACATATAGACGAATTGAGAACCTCTTTCTTTTTCGAAGTCGGTTGAATGTATTTAAAATAGAGCCCAGCTGGAGAATCGGCTTAGATGGTGGGTGGTAGTGGGTTCAAATCTCGCCGTGCACCAATGGATTTTCTATCGAAAAATGCCCGTGCACATTTTTTTTACATCAGGCGAGGTGATGTTAACTCGATTGCCCGGTTGGCATAAAATAAAGTCACAGTGGTGAAAGTAAAATTTTATATCTAATGAAAGTAAAACATCGTTAAAAACCTCCGTCATGGTGGTAGGACACTGTCTGGTGTCACGCCTGGCCAGCTACTACCCTCAAGTTAGAAAATCGCCATACATCTAATGTTTTCCGGCAGCTGTCCTTGAGAGAAAGTTCCCATTTTAGGGCTAGCGTGCTATCATCCTCGACTGTATCATCACTTGCCAACAAGTGAGATAGTGGTGAACGCTAGCCTTGAATCGTACACGATTTAAAAAATACTTAAAATAATTTTGATGCTTATTCTGAAAATATTTTATTGCAATACCCGAAAAGCGCTTGTAAAAAGGGAAAATAAAACTTTAGGGTGACAGAAGCGTATTTTAGGATTCAGGGGCAGGTGAAAGTAGAGTATTTTCTAAACGTAAGTACTTGTACTATTCATTATTCTGTGACGTAAGTTTAAATCGCCTCAAAATCGCCTTAAAGCGCCTCAGCACGCACGCGTGAAATGTGACAGTGGAACTGTTAAACACACTACATTTTATCATAGACCTACTACATATTAAACTCGATCGCGTACTCCGGCCCCCATGAGAACGACCTTGAACGGAGTTTGTCCGTTTCTTTTGTATGGACAACTTATATATATACTATACGTATACCATACATGTAGTATAGAACATAATATAGGACTATCAGGTTGTTAGACAAGGACACACTCCCACCCTGGTGTCTCTCAATTGGGCCGTTTTGTTCTACAAAACAATTACAACCTTATCATTATAGGAAACGGATTAAATTGAATTTGTCAAAACATCTGCAGTGCACCATTTTTTTTATTACGTCTATGCATTTTATAGAGATTTTTAAACAAAAATCTAAGTATATTAGTATATAAACGGAGATATTCATTAAAGAAAAGGTCTGGCAAATTACAAACATAAGAAATATTAAAAATGAATGCGGTTTCAAGACACCCATTGAAAGGGAATTAAAATAAAACATAAGGTTTCAGATTTATCCAGCATGTCAGTGTAGGACGTTAATTTTAAAAGCCATCGACTGAGTCCCCTGGAACTAAACATGCTTTTTTTCAACCGACTTCCAAAAAGGAGGAGGTTTTCAATTCTTCTGTCGGTTTTTTTCTTTATCTGTCAGTTGTGAAACGATTCAAATGATTCCTTTTTGAATTGGTAGGATACGTTTCCAATGGAATCCCATTGTAATTTCATTGAGATTTGATAAGTATCTCCAGAGCTATGACAATAAATGTCTCAAACATGCTACTGAAACTGATTCGCGCGGCATGGGAGTCGGCTATTTTAGTTTTTAAGAAAATGCCTCGTTGTATTTTATTTCGAAGATATACAGTTTTTGTAATTAATTAAAATACAGAATTGACATTGGTGGCAAGCTTAGTTACCTATTTGAAGGTGTCTACGTATGTACAAGTATACAAAGCAACATCCATATACTTGTCTTAGTTCAGATTCAGTTTAGTGTTCCTCAATCTACATCAAAATACATTCCATAATAATAAAATGATTACTAATTAAAACCTTAAACTGGATGACGTTATTTATAAGTGTAATTTCATAATATGCTTTCGAAAGCTCACGAACGTAGATTTCATCACCATGTGAATGTCGAGGCTATTCAGCTCCTCGACAACACGAACATAGTGAGAAGACTAAAAAAGATAAAATCTTTTGAGTTAGTGTATTGATGTGATAGTCAATTAGTGAACACTGCTTTCAAAGAACACAATAAAATAGTTTCTTCGCCTTAATAGAGACAATAAGAAAAGTGCCAATGGACACATTCTAAGTTATCAGTTTAAGTCAAATTTAAATTACTTATTACTATTAACACTAGATTGTAATTTTAATGATATGCCATCATATTGGGATATCATTTTCGGGAAAAAAACTTATTTAAAAATCTTAACAAACTAATATAAGCAAGAAGATTGCAATAAACACTTGAGTATTGAGTGTTGAGTAAAATTTACAGAAAGAAAATATTGAGTCATAAATTACCCCAGCCCCTTTTCTAAGTACGTCCACACAGGAAAATGATATGTTTGAGCTACGTCACATATTATAATGGTGGAATGGTAGTCGTTAAGATGTTTCCGAGAGATACACTTGAGGAAGCGAAATGAATGGAATAAGGAACGATAATGTTCTGCTTTTCCAAAATATAATTTGTGGGAAAACCGTTACGTACGTGGTAATGGTAAAAGTAAGCCAATTTGAGGAATAAAGACGACACAAGGGAATGTTTTTCGAATATTTCGTTTGGGAAATACGTTCAATTATATCACACAAAGATTTTTGTGGTAGGTAATAAAAGATATTGAAATGCGGCTATTTCGGGGCACGTGTAAAATCCAAAGATATTGTCGATAGCAGTAGGGACGATTCTAAAAAAACCATTAGACAATATTGTACTTGATATTTCTATTTCTTTTTTTTTCGAAAGAGATCTATTACGAAATGGCCCTGTTTAAATTGCGTAACAATCTAATAAAGTCCTCCAGAGATATGGAGATCATCATCATTATCAGCCGATATCAATCCACTGCTGGACGTAGGCCTCCCCCAAGACATTCCACTGAGCCCGATCTTCGGCTCTTTGTTTCCAGTCACTGCCCACCGCTTTGCAAAAGGCGTCGCTCCACCTAGTCACAGGGCGTCCTACGCTACGTTTGCCGATTCGCGGTCTCCACTCTAGAACCAATCTGCCAACCAACACTTATCGGCAGATATGACCAGCCCACTACCACTTCAGTTTGCTAATCCACTGAGCTATATAAAGCTAACACCTCAAACTTAGTACTGAAAATAACTAACGCAGAATTTGATGTCGATTTTTAGGGTTCCGTAGCCGAATGGCAAAAAACGGAACCCTTATAGATTCGTCATGTCTGTCTGTCTGTCTGTCCGTCCGTATGTCACAGCCATTTTATTCCGAAACTGTTAGGACTACAGAATTGAAGGTAGATGTATTCTGTGAACCGCTTTCCGATTTTTATACAAAAGTTAAAAAAATAAAAGTTTAAGGGGGGGCATCCCATACATGAAACTGAAACAAAACAATTTTTTTTTCTTCATATCTATACGAGTGGGGTGTCTATGGATAGGTCTTCAAAAATGACATTGAGGTTCCTAAAATATTTTTTTCTCAAAGTCAATCATTTGAAAGATAGGCGCGTCTAAAGTGGTAAAATGTGTGCCCCCCCCCCCCTCTGACTTTTAAAGTATGGGAGTGTAAAATCTAAAAAAAATATATGCTGTAGATCTCAATAAAAACTATCAAAGAAAATTGGTTTGAACGAGATACAGCCAGCAGTTTTTGAGATATGGCGACCGCAAAATTAACTTTGTTTTTCATACAAACACTATGAAAAACAAAGTTAATTTTGTAGTTGCCAAAAATCATAGTTATAGAATACTTAACTGTGTTACGGAACCCTACGAGTGCGAGTACAACTTGCACTTGGCCAGTTTATTTCTAAAAATTTTCTACGATATTAAATTATTTAATATGATTTAATGTCCTCGAACGCGTAAATTACCTTATTTTATCAAGCTTTGGGTTTAATTTACTGTATTTAAAATAAAATAATAAATAACAATATAATTTTAATCAATGAAAAATTACATTATTCAAGTGTTGATATTTCGATCGAATAATTAAAAATAAAACTGAAACTCTAAATACTAGCTGCGCGAAATTACATAGAAAGTCTCTCAGATTCCTGAGTATCAACTAACATATATTTAATTGAAAATTTAAAAAAATATGAGTATATATTTTTTAAACTAAAAACAGCTATTCCTATCTACCAACAAATCTATATCGAACTACCCTCAAACGGCTCCCAGAAGACTTGTTTACCGATATATTATCACTGTTCCATACATTACACTACCGTCGGTTTTAGTTTTATCTCAGTCCAGATTGATTTATAAGGGTGCGTTTTATTGTGGCTTATCCGGTTTATCCGGTAATTAAGTCCAACTCCGTCCGTAATCCCGGTTTAGAATCGGGTCAACCTGCCGGCATTACGTCGAACTCGACCTTCAAACTAGATTTGAGCTGATTTGGCTTGCCTTGTTAACATTTAAGGTACTTGTTTGAAAATTGTCTGGATTTGCATAGTCACATTTTGACATATTTTTTTAGTAAAATATTAGCTGATTTTACGGATAGCCATTTATTTTGCCCTTATTATGAGCTACAGTTATTCTAATCAAATATCTATTATGTATGTGTATATAGTTTCATAAACTAATGATTTCACTAGTGATGATTGAAGATGAAAATAGTTTTTTTTTTCGATTTGGAAGGCATAATTTTTTTAACAAACCTAATTGATGGCACTGCTGGGCAAGGATCTCCCACATTTATTTCCAAATTACCATCATTACCCACCATAATAGAAAAAATAATTTTCTGTTTCAAGGTTGAACAATTTTCAAATAGATGGCATTACGCAAATTATCAAAGTCTTATAGTCTTAATCTTACTGCCTGCTGCAAACATTTCTATGATAATGGAAAAAAACTGTAATTCCATATATTTTAAAGCTGCGTTTGGCGTGAAGCGGGCAAATCTCCTTATTGAGATTATCAAATGCATTATTAAAACTCACGTTCATTTTGATGATATGATATAAAAAGTCATGTGAAATTCCCGTTTCCAATCATAATAAATAATTATCCAATGCACTTTGGCAAAATATAACCCAGGCAGCAGTAGATAAGTATACCATAATGATCAAATGATAACCAACTTTATGTCTTTGTCCACAGGGGTGGTGTTAGCCTAAGATGGTGTTGGCGCTGGTGGTCGGCTTGTTGTGCGTGTGGGGTCGCTTGAGTGTCGCAAACCCTGAAGCGAAGCGGCTATACGACGACCTTCTATCTAACTACAACCGGCTGATCCGACCCGTGGGCAATAACTCTGATCGCCTCACCGTCAAGATGGGACTTAGGCTCAGTCAGCTTATCGACGTTGTGAGTACTTTTCAACCTTATTACTTAGCTTTAAAGTTTAACATTTTTGAAGAAAAAATTCTTTAGGCGCACTGAAATTTGATTTTTTGTGAAATTTGACGGATGTGACGTAAGCGTTACGATCCGAAGGCAGCGGAAGTGACATAAGCGTCATGATATATTTTTTATTTACAAACTATAAACGCCCTCTATTGTAGAACGGCGTAACTACGAAGACGTATTCGCCAAAGTTCAAGAGATGGACTTGTACAAAAAATAAATTAAATTAATTTGGAAGTTTTACTTCTAACGCGTAGCTTCCTACGCACCCTCTAACTTTTTTAAATACCATATATGTAGCGTGGGCAAACAAGCAAATGGGCAATTATGTTACTACGGTTTTCGATTCGTTCTTTAACTTGCGACATTTGATATTGCCTCATATTTAAGATAGGACTTACGATTCACACATGTTGTCAATATTGTGAGTGATTTGAAACTGTATCACTATGTACTATAGTTCCAATTAATTCCTTTAAATACTGATGACTGATGTTAGATTAATATTTTGATCTTAGTCGCGGGCAATAAATCTATCACCTCGCCGTCAATATGTTAGGTTCAATCAGCTCACAGACATTATGAGTACTATAATATCAATGTAATTATTTTAGCCTTAAAATTTAATTTTATTAATAGGTATCTTTATGATTATAAACCGACCCTCGGGTATTTGAGCAATAATCATTTTAGCATCATCGTCAAAATGAGACTTAAGCTCATTCAGATTATCGATGTTGTAATGTTGCGACTAACTAAATTGATTTGTCTAATTACAAAGATTTATAATTAAAAAGGTTTACCATAGACACCCCAATTCGTTATTTCTCGCATATAGACAAAGCGAAAGAAAAAGAGTAAGAGGTAAGGAAAAGAAATAAGAGGTCATTTCAAATAATTGTGTGGAAAACAACTCATCTTTTCTAGTTGCCTGTTAGGCCATTGAAACAGAAACCACATACGTTTAAGCACCATACATACCCGTTATACATTGTTAAATTATAAATCAAACGCATTAAAGATTTAGTTCAAACTAATTACCTGATACAAATGATCTTATAATCCTTAACCAATTTTGAATTGTATTCATATCTAACATAATGTCGAGTTTCCACTAAACACCGGTCTCAACGAGGGGCTTAACCCAACGCGTATCTTCCAAATCCTTTCATTAAAAATGGAATTTCACCGCGGCTGCTCCCGTTTCGGATCCGACTGCATAACTAGATTATTATAATTATTCTGCATATGATTGTATTTTATCTTAGGTTCTTGGAGGGCGATAAATAGAGAACTATTTGAGAGCTCCGTTGGCATTAGGATAGATGGCTTTTAAGCGAGAGGTCACCATATCAAATTCTAGCACGAGGTGTTAGGAGCATACTATATTTCCGCCTAACATGCTACCAAAAAGTAGCTTACCACCATCAAGGAGAAAATCTGCCTCCATAACCTTATGGTGTTCCGGCAGCACACAGCCCTTGAGAGTCAGAATATTTCAGGCCTAGCGCGTTCTCCATCTTCGGACCACATCATCGCATACCACCAGGTGAGATAGTGGTTTAACTCTAATATATAAGATATATAAAAATGGTTGATATATAGCTAGATTTTACTAGTTCAGATTTTGTTGTAACTATTGCTATTATTTTGACCTTTGACCCTACGAAACATTGGACAAAGATATCTTCTCTTCGAAATTTCGGATTTGAGACGTAAAATGCATCTCAAGTAATTAAAAAACTTTATACTAAGAAAGAAATTTATGTTCAAAGTTAACTTTTAGTTAGTTTAAAAATAGCTAAGCTATTGTTGAAAAGAAATTCTTATTTGTTATAATAATATTTAATGTCCCAGAAAACTGATAAAATTACGAGTCATTTAAACATTTGCTGTAAAAATATCCAAAGGCAATTTTTATCAAATCTTGAATTATATAATTGACATGAAATCATCCTGTAAATATAACCTTTCGCACCAAAACATTATTAATTGGTCGACGCATGCCAAAAATATGACATAGCATTATGTCTCTTTTCTAATTAAATCCCCAAATTTTTCCATGCACCAAAACCCACCAAGGCCGCAAGGGGAGGATTACCCTCCAGCCATCCTCTCAATTAACTCCAACCCAGTATAAAACAATTCATTCCGACCGTTAAAACACGTTGATCGAAAACAACCAACCCTTCGTTTCAATCCGATTTCAATCGAAATCTATTTAACTTTCGAACAGTGTGGTCACACTATTCTAAAACTCATTTCAACATTCGAATGAGTTGGCGGTTATCGATGAATATATTTTTAGCTGCAATTTTTTTATCGACTATTATCATATATTTTGTCTTCAGATTTAATATTACAACAAAATTATTGATTTTATCGACACGAAACACTATTGATATTGATAAAATGCATAGTGTTAATGTATGAAGAAATTGCTCAACTGAACTTGACTTTATATAATATCCAGCAAAATATTTGGCGGATTACCTGAGTTAATGCTTACTGCCTCTTTTATCGACATTTTGTATCTAACGAGCAGGCTGTTTTGGAAGATCGTCGCTTACTTATTAGAAAAAGCGTGATTTTTTTACTCTCTGTTCATAGGTCTCCTAACAAATGTTTAAATCATATTAAATGGCACTGCAAAATGTTAGAGATGTTACGTACATTACAATATTATTGAAAAATATCGATAAAATCTAGACCATCCCTAAATATTGATGTAAATGTAACTTTTGACATAACGTAGCCGTAACATAGATCTAATTCTCATTTGATGGATCATTTGGTGAAGCCTCTGTGCTTTACCAAATGATTCATTCATTTTCGATTGTAAACAATCGTTAATGGTTTGTATATTAGTGATGTTTGTTAGTTTGTAACTACTTTATTGTACAAATCGAGGTTGTTCATGTTTGAAGGTATTTTAGAGTTTAATGTAAGGCTTTTTGTATCTATTTTAGATACGTGACTTATGCAGCACGTATGTTGTATTTAGGTTAAATAATACCTGTTAAAATGTATAGTATTTTTACCACCTGTCCTAACATATTTAAACTTGTACCATTAATAAAGTAGTATAATATCCAACTTTGCTGTTAGCCGTCTGCTCGGGCCGGCATACCAATTAGGAAGTTTGCTAATGCTTTGTACGCCGAGTGCGGGTTCGTTTACCGTAAATTCAAGGAATATCTTCTGGGATTAGCTGGGACCCTGGTACTCTGAATCATTTATTTCATATCGAGCGCTTTAACTGCTGCATTTTAGCGTGCACGAAATTGAAGCACCAAAGCTAGCTGCTTTGGGTTACATTCATATTGTGTATTTTTGATAAAATATTACTTTTTACACATTTCTTCGGAGTCGTGAAACTGAGTTTGAGAAAATACATTAGGTATAGGTATACAAAAAAAACAGTTTTTGTGTTAGTTTTGTTTGACACAAAACATGTTATCATCAATCACAATTTCAATAAAAAATATATTTAGTCTCCGGTGCTATAATAATTGATAATATTACGAGGTCGCAAAATAGTTTATTTAAGTTGAGACACAGATTATTAGGAAAGTTCCATAACAATATTGAATGGGAAATGTAACTGTGCTATCGTATAGAGAGCGCGCTGCGCTGATAAAGTCGTAATAAAAATATATGAGCAAAAGAAAATAAAAAAATAATCATGCGAAGTGGTACATATTCATATTCATATTCATTTATTCCTTCAATTGGGTACATTGTACACTTATGAACATTAAAAAAATACAACAAATACGTATTAAAATAACAAAAGATAATAGAAATTAAAAATTAATAAACATATTCATAAAATTATATTACATTGAACACGGAACAATGCACTATTCGTGTGAAGCCATCACAGAAAAATTGAATTATTGACTGACAAGAAAAATGTTACCATATTATAAAAATGTTACTATAATGTCAGATAATGTAAAATATTAAATTAAAAAAAAAATCATACAAATGTCAATATAAAGATGTCAATGTTAAAATTATGAGAATGTCAATAAAGAAAAAAAAAAGTGAAACTACAAATGTCAAAACATAAAATAATGAATAAAACAGAATGAACACATGAATAATAACAAATAAACGAAATAATCATGTCAAAGTTTCAACGTAAAAACTTAATGATATGTTCTAAGCTATCAATGTCCTTCCATGCCTTCCTATCATCAATGAACTCTTGTACTGAGTAATACGCTCTATTAATCAGCAGACAGCACTGTAGCTTTGAAATGCTTTTCATTTTGCTGGGTCATCCATTCAGGAAGGATGTTATAGAAGCGTATACTGTTGATTTTATAAGATTTACCTATTTTCGATAGTCTGGTTGAAGGAATTATGAGTTTGTTCTTATTTCTCGTATTGTGAGAATATATATCGCAATTTTTCTTGTGTTTTCCAATATGTTTCCTCGCGTTTAAAATATTAGTTAGAATGTATTGACAAGGCATGGTTAAGACATTGATTTCAGCGAAATGCTTCCTCAGGGATTCTCTGGGAGCTAGACCATAGAGAAAGCGAATGGCTCTCTTTTGTAGTATGAATATTGCATTGGCGTCAGCTGCATTGCCCCAAAGAAGGATGCCATACGCCATCAAGGAGTGGAAATAGCTGAAGTATAACTACTCTAGCCGTTTGCAAGTTTGACAACTGTCTTATTTTTTTTACCGCATATGCGGCTGAGCTCAGTTTGCCTGATAGCTCTTCAATATGAGCTCCCCATTGAAGCTTACTATCTATACTTAAACCTAGGAATTTTGTCTGAGCTGTCAAGTTTAAAATATTATCATCAATTATAATAGGCGGTAGGATTTTATCATTGGTTAGTGTAAATATGACACATTTTGTTTTTTTTGCACTTAATGCAAGGTTATTCACACTGAACCAGTTGTGAAGGTCACACAATGTTGAGTTGATATTCTCAGCACACAATAGTTTCCTTTTGACTTTAAATAGGAGAGAGGTGTCATCAGCAAACAATATTGGCGTCGTCAATTTATCAAGCAAAAAAGGCAGGTCATTTATGTATATTAGAAAAAGGAAAGCTTCCAGGATTGATCCATGGGGAACACCAATATTTACAGGTACGGTGTCAGAGAGTGCACCGTCAATATCAACATTCATTAATCTCTCTGTCAGGTATGATTGTACAAGCTTAAGGGCACCATTTCTTACGCCGTAATGAGAAAGTTTACTCAGTAATGTACTTGTATTATGATGGACGCAATCAAATGCCTTCGACAAGTCACAATAAATGCCAACTACATCATATGAGTTTTCCCAGGCTTCATATATCGCATCCACAGATGCAGTTACAGCATCAATTGTAGAACAACCCTTGGTGAATCCAAATTGGTTCGGATGGAATATATTTTTAGAGTTAAGGAAGTCACTTAATTGCATAAGCAGGATCTTCTCAAACACTTTACTAAAAGATGGAAGTATCGAAATAGGTCTGAAGTTGTTAGGTTCACGATGGTTCCGCTCTTAAATATGGGTAAAATTTTTGCACACTTCATGAGTTGAGGGAATATGTTCCTATCAACGCATTCATTAAAAATATAGGCTAAGTGAGGAAGGAGCCAGTATATCTATAACTTTGTTCAGGAATGAGATTGATAATACCCATATATCTTCAGCAGACTTAGACTGTAGAGATCTGAAGGTTTTTAATATTGCAGATGCTGTGGTATGGTGGAAACTAAAAACAGTGTCTGTAAATGGGATATATTTTTCTAAGATTTCAGTAGCTTTTATTTGAATCGGCTGAAGAGCTTTTGTACTCTCATAAGGTATTTTATTAAAATATTCAGCGAAGATATTGGGTACCTCTGTAGCATCTGTGATAATTTTGTTAATATAAAGTACTTCAAAGTTACAACCATGTTGATTCGACTTGCCAGTCTCCGCATTTATAATTGACCATACTGTTTTGATCTTATTCTTTGATTTTATGACTTTATTATTAATGGACATGGCTTTAGCTACTTTACATATGTTTTTAAATGTCTTACTGTATAGTTTTACATACCTTAAAAATACGTCGTCTTTACGGAGTTTCTTTTCACCATAAAGCTCATATAATCTATCTCGACTCCTGTAAATACCTTTTGTTCCCCAGTCGTTAAATGTCAGCTTTTCTTTTATAGTTATAAATAAAATATCTAACTGAAATATTTAACTGTAATATTTAACCGAAACACTCAACTGAAATATTCAACTAAAACATTCAACATAAATATCTAACTGAAATATTAAACTGAAACGAGTTGGGAGCGACGGAGTCGGCAGTCGCAGCGTCGTCGAGTGAAGGCAGCGACGCAGTAAGTCGGCGCGTGCACCAGGGACAACGACCTGCGATGCTCTGCCACCCACTGCACCCGCACGCACCACGAGCTCTATTCCCAGCCACCTGAAACATGAAATAGTTGGTAGTCCGCTATGGATGTGTTGTTGAGTTGGGAGCGACGGAGCCGGCAGTCGCAGCGTCGTCGAGCGAAGGCAGCGACGCAGCAAGTCGGCGCGTGCACCAGGGACAACGACCTGCGATGCTCTGCCACCCACTGCACCCGCACGCACCACGAGCTCCACTCCCAGCCACCTGAAACACTTAACCGAACATTTAACCGAAATGTTTAACTGAAATGTTCAATTGAAATTTTTAACTGAAACTTTCAACTGATCTGAAACTTTTTAATTGAAACTTTTTAACTGACATATTTAACCGAAACATTTAACTGAAATATTTAACCGAAATATTGAACCGAAATATTTAACTGAAATATTTAACAGAAATATTTAACTGAAATATTTAACCGAAACATTTAACTAAAATACTTTAACCGAATATTTAACTGAAATGTTTAACTGAAATGTTTAACCGAAATGTTTAACTGAAATGTTTTAACTGAAATATCCAACTGAATATTTAACCGAAATATTAAACCGAAATATCCAGTTATAAATATTTAAATACGGGACTTATCGCGCCTAAAACATAAATCTTATCTACTCGACGTTTCGACCAAGTTGCATTGATCGTGGTCACGAGACGACTCTTTTCTCTCGACAGCTTTTCTTTTTTTTGGTGATTTTTATTAGGGAAGACTTCATCAAAATTTAACATAATTTTTTCGAGAAATGTATTATGGTAGGCATTTGAACAATCAGCAATTGAGTTATCCTTATGTATATCTTGAAGATGTTTATTTAATTTTGTTTTAAAAACCTCAATTTTTTTAAGTGTATTACACTTAAACTTACCTCTTGACTTAGTTATTTTGTTAATATTTGTATTATCTATGTTAGTGGGTAATTTAATATGCCGGCCTTAATGATCGGAGCTTAATTTGTCAATTATTAAGTGATCAAAAGTTTCACAGTTACAAAATATGTTGTCTATGCATATTGCTGATACTTCTGTGACTCTCGTAGGCTCTATAAATGGTGGCTGTAAGTTAAAGCTTTCAAAAAAGTTGAGTAAGCTCTTTTTTAAATCAGTGACTTCTAGCAAATTTATATTAAAATCTCCCGCTACAAGCACACACTTATTTTAATGGCTGATTTTTAGAAGAGCTTCCTCCATTGCCGTTTCAAATATATGATAGATGCCTGATGGTGGTCTATATACACAAACAATAATACAATCACTTAGCTCTATACACGATATTTCACCGTGGCGTTCCACCGAGAACCCAACTACATCATTCCTTGGCTTAAATTTTATATTTTTACTAATCAGTATCGTGGTTCCACCTCTTGTGGCTTGCGATCTACAAAAGTAGCTACCAACAATGTGCTTATTAAGTCCTAACTGTATCTCAGGCTGTTTAAGCTAAATTTCTGTAAGGCACAGTACATCAACTTTACAATGCTGTAAAAATAGACTTATTTCTAGTTCTTTGTTATGAAGCATATTGCATATTTTGATACACTATACCGAGCAATGACGACACTGCCTGAGATCTAAAAAATTAGATCAATTTCTTGCAGGGTCTTTGTCCTCATTCATATTTGTTACATTACACGGAGACATAATCGGCGCTGGACAGTTAGAGTTGCATATGTCAGGCGTTATAGTTACTTCTATAACCGTCTTTGTCTTTCCAAAAGGAGCGTCAATATTTGAAAGTAAAAAATTACATAATGTACACACAGATCGTGTGGTGGCCAAAAATAATAAAAAACGCGTGCAAATTATTATCATACTCTAGTCGTCATCACCACAGACTAAATTGTAAAACCACACGTTCTTATTAGTCTATGTATTTACCTATTAACACACAATTTTACAGTGTATTGTACTCTTTTTTATTTCATGAAAATTCGTTAAGGTAGCTGTTAAAGTATTAATAACACCTGAAAGTACTTAAAAGAAACAATGTCCAACGATCTAATGTCATGTTTATCCATCTTTCTTTAAAAGAAAATATCTACTTTGCGCGCACTTATTAAGAAACCAATCGGAGTTTAGAAGCGATGGAATGAAAAATTTACTCCTCATTTATTTTCCGTAAGCCTGGAACATATCCACATCCTTCTACCGTTCTCGTCGTAAAATTTGACCGTAATTGTAATGTTTAAGAATAAAAACAAATAAATCCGAAACAAAGTAAACAAACCTAATGCGCTTACGCTAACGAATCTTTGCAATTCAAATAACGAATTCAAAATTCCATATAATCCATATGGGTGAATGTCGTAGCTGATTCGTCAATTTGAATATCGATCGATAAAAGCGTCGCTTGGATATTCCAATTTTAAAATTCATCGTTCCCTTTTCTTGGCGATGGAGACGACTTTGTTTTTTAAGAATTCGAGCTTGCAGAGTGATGTCTATTCAGTTATATTTGCGCATACATTACAGTATTATGGGATGCATGGGCGTGGTTCAGTTGAAAATACTTCACTACTGTAAACACTGCAAATGTTCGGTACCGTTGTCGATTATTTCATTTTCCCTTTTTGGAAGACGAATGATAATTATTCCAATATTATTAATGGCCGGTTTCTGATTACATTTATCGAGAGTTTATTTATTCAATAACAGTACAATTGCGTAGATAAACTCTCAATAAACCGACCTCAGAAACCGACCATAAGTCATGTATGTAAGTACAGTAAGTGACTGATAGTTTTTGTTACCAAACAGTAATGTGTGCCGACAGCTGTTTTTGAGAGCCATTTCACATTCTAGGCCTAGCATGCTACCACCCTCAACCACATGGTCATTTACCAACAAGTAAGTGGTAAAACGCTAGCCTGTATGAAAATAAGATCGTTTAAAAAACTAAAAGAACCAACTTCAAATGCCGCGCTATTAATTTTCAGTACCAAGTTTGAGGTGTTTATCTTCATATCTCTGGAGATACTTATCAAATCTCGATGAAATTACCTTGGTACCACTCTAAGGATATCTCCTTTCCAATAAAAAATAATGATCAAAATCGGTTCATGAACGACGAAGTCATCCATCAGCAAACACACATTAAAAAAATTAAAAAAAATGTATGTTTTTCAAACAAGTCAAGTCAAGTCGGTCAAAAATATTATACTAACTGTCAATGTCAACTCAATACATCTTCCTAGCGTAATATTTTCTATCCCAAACTTTTTGTGACACTGTGAAGTTTCAAAAGCTTATCACTTACAATCAAACGTAGAGCTCCCCCGTAACTTGATAAATATAAAAACAATTGTGAATTTACGATGCAAAGTAACCATCGCGGGTTTTCGACCCGACGGCCGCTCGTGGCTTAGCGTTTAGGTGCTAATGGTTTTGTCATTATTTTCTTTCGCCATTTTCGCCATTCCCTCGCTCAGCCACTTTCATAATACTATCGCGGGCTAATGTCGGATTTGAAAGCTTTTAAGGAGAGTATAAAATTATATAAAATGCTTTTATACCATTGGGAATATTATTTTTTGTTTAATGTGGTTTAGGGCATACGGAATTCATGTTATATAGGTATACTAGAAGTGCCCCGCGGCTGCGCCCGCGTTAAACACTTCTTTTATTTACTTAAAACTTTTCTTTTGTAAAAACGATTCTATCAATCAAGACATCAAATAAGAGTTAGCCAAATCGGTTCAACCGTTTTCACGTTATTGCGTGACTAAGGCAATTCGGGATTCATATTTATAAAACCCGAAAAACCCAAATTTTCAGACTTTGTTACCTACCCCATTTCGAAAAATCCTACAACACGTACTTTATCTCATCTTGTTTCGCCATACAAACTTTGAATCCCCGATCCGTATCCAGGAGGAATTTTTAGAAAATCCTTTTTGAGCGGATACCTACGTCATAATAAATATCTGCATTCTAAATTTTAGCGCAATCCGAAACAATATTGATTTTTAAACTTTGTTACTTGTTACCCCAATTTATCCTCTTAAGGTGGCATTTAAAAAAAGTCTGAAACTCGTATTTACTTATTGATTTACAGAAGTACTTGTGTGAAATGTCGATTAAAATGACAATCCAAACTTTGAACCCCCGCTTCATCCCCTTGAAGAGTGATTATTTTAAATTCTTTTTTAGCGGATACCTAAGTCAAAATAACTATCTGCATGCCAAATTTCAGCGCAATCCGAAACAATATTGATTTCAGACTTTGTTACCCCACTTCACCCTTTTAGGGTGGAATTTCGAAAGACCCTGAAACACGTATTTACTTACTTTAAGTACTTGTGTTAAGTTTCGAATATAAAAGACTATCTGATCTTGTTTCTCCATACAAACTTTGAACGCCCGTTTTATCCCCTTCAGGGGTGAATTTTGGAAAATCCTTTCTCAGAGGGAACTAACGTCGTATTAACTATCTGCATGCCAAATTTAAGCGCAATCCGACACAATATTGATTTTCACACTTTGTTACCCCATTACTCTTAGGGGTGGGATTTCAAAAAAACCTGAAACACGTATTTACTTGTCTTTTTACTGAAGCACTTGTGCAAAGTTTCGAATAGAAAATACTTTCTAATCTTGTTTCTCCATACAAACTTTGAACCCCCATTTCATTCCCTTAAAGGGTGAATTTTGAAAAATCCTTTATTAGTACACCCTTACGTACTAAGACAAATACACCCTCCAAATTTCAAGTCTCTACGACCAGCGGTTAAGGCTGTGCGTTGTCTGTCAGTCAGTCAGTCAGTCAGTATGTCAGGACAAAGATTCTTATAGTATTAGATAAGATTGTTTAAAAAACTAAAAGAACCAACTTTTCAAATGCCACGCTATTAATTTTCAGTTCCAAGTTTGAGGTGTTTATCTCCACATCTCTGGACATACTTATCAGACCTCCGTGAAATTACCATGGTACCACACTTAAAATATTTCCTATCAAATTAAAAAAATTTAAAATCGGTTCATAAACGACGAAATTATTCGCGAACAAATATAAAAAAATATATATACGGTCGAATTAAGAAACCTCCTACTTTTTTGAAGTCAGTTATAAATATATGTACTTTCTTATGTTTGTCCTTTGTAGACGCTCAAAATTCTGAAATAATTAATAAAACTTCAAAATATTTTTTGATACCTACTCATTTTCATCGCTACATATTTTTAACACGCAATAAATATATTTTTAACCCTTGACACAAAAAAATAGGGCTGTTTTAAGATTGATGTGTATCTATCTATCTATGTGTATCTTTCACGTATCTGTGTAGTCTTTACATCTATGTATCTGTCTTTGACATCGTAGCGCCCAAGCATATGAAGCGATATTGATTTAGTTTTATTTTGTTTGATAGGTGACTTAATCGAGAGTGGTCTATGTTTTGATTCACGAAAATTCGTTTAGCTAATTTTAAGATTACGCCTTTTCTAGTTGATCACATCAACATTCATAGGTCTGATCAATTCTCAATTTGGTATCCTCCAACTTCACTGATATTGTACGAACATTGACCTGATGGTGGGCCATCCCCTGGAACCTGCAGCATACCCTACTTTTCACCAAATAGCATCAAAAATGACGCGTTAGAACTCTTTCGAGGATACTACATACAAGGATACACTACACAAGACATAACCCAAAATTTTGTAAAAGTAATAAGAAAAGCAAAGGAAACTCAATTGTCAAATAATAACACCCCTTCTTTCTGCGTCGGGGATTATACCAATAAAACAGAAATATTTTTTTTATTCATTATACCTAGTGGAGCGTTTGGCCTGATGTTAAGTGATGATGTGGTCGAAGGTGAAATAACTGTAGTAGGTATCTTTTGAGGCCGATCTTAGACCGCTGGAGATAGTGTGTAAGTACTTGTCTGTCCAAAATCTGACTGACAAATTGGTTTAAGTGGTTAGTGGGCCTGTCCACGAAACCGAAGGTCGTGGGTTCGATTTCCACACGGGGCAATACTTAGTGTGATCCACAAACTTTTGTTCCAAATCTGGGTGTTATTGTGTACGTACGTGATTTATATAAAGTCCTCCGCGAAACAGGTTTCATAGTGCAAGGAGTTGTCTTTCAAAAAATAGTGTATGATCGTACGAAACGAATAAAGCCATAGTAAAAATATACACTTTCCATAATCATGTCATGAAGGCATACAAACTTGTTCATATTGTTTATCTCCATATCTCCGGAGATGATTATCAGATCTCGATAAAATTTGAATGGGACCAAACGGGAGGCATAATCTCACAAATAAAAAAAAAAGAAATCGGTTAAGATTTGACGGACTTCTGAGGTAACAAACATTTTAAAAAAACAGTCGAATTGAGAATCTCCTCCTTTTTTGTGAAGTCGGTTAATAATAGAAACAAATATTATTGTAGCATAACTTAATTTATGGATTCAACAATATTTCTAAAATCTAGCATACTATAATGAAGATCACTATAGACAAAGACACCTAAAATCTAAAATCTTTGCCTAAAAGCAAAGCTGTCCCTCCATTTATCTAAAAGCATAATCCCATACAACATAGTAGTTTATATAAAAAGGTCTTTGGGAAACTTCCACAAGACAATATTTATGTATTCAAAGCACTGGCGAACTGAACTAAATTGGACTGAATGACGCATACTGTATATTACAGTAGAAGATTTCGGAGAGGGCGGATATTTTACACACTCACACACACACTTATTTGGATGGTTATTTGTGTCTGTTTTTAGTTATGCAAGCTATGATGCGTTTCAAGCAGATTTTTTTTATCTTATTAATTAAATTTGTCCTTGACTGGTTAACTCTGCATAGATTGCAATGCGATGTATTTATTTATTGTAAAAGATTATGTTTGCAAAAACCACAGAAATATTAATAATAAAGTAGTATATTTTTGTAACAAAAACTAAGATTATGATTGTAAATCCTAAGATCTTATAATAAAACTAAAATTTACAAACACTATTTTTTTTTATATCATATAGGCTAGCGTTTGACCACTATGTCACCTGTTGGTAAATGATGATGCGGTCGAGGACGGTAGCACGCTAGGCCTAGAATGGGAACTGTACATATTACAACATTTATTTGTTGACATAATAAATGTATCTACAAGTATATATTTATTCAATCCAATAGGCTCCCAAACTAGCCAAGCTGTGTTTCAGGAGATTTGTGTTTCGGCTTCCCCCATTATTTAATTAATTTTAATTATTATGTTCAAAAAATATCTATTACATAGTATGTTTACACTAGATGGTCAAAGTCAGAAATTTTTGTACGATCAACTACTCAGAAAATTGTATGTCCTTCCAGAGACATTGGATTCTCTTGCCTGTCACGACGCTGCGGCGCCGTGTCGTGGTGTCGAAAACTATCGCTTGTTATGAAAACCATATTATCGCGATATTTTTAAAGAAAACAATTTTCCAAACACACGGACAGCTGACAATCTATTAGATAAAATTGTTTAGCTGTTAACTTTTAATGCAATTTCTCTAAAAAACGTTGGCGATGTCATAAAACATTGATATTCATCATAGTTTTTTTTTTTATTTTATCTGGTACTATTCTAGCGTTTGACCACTATCTCACCTGGTAATAAGCGACGATGTGGTGAACACGCTAGGCCTAGAATGCTCTCACTCTCAAGGGCTATGTGCTGCCGGAACACCGTTATCTCGGTAGATTTTCTCATTCATCAGAGGGCAGAGCATAACCCAACGTGGACGTTATATCTGAAGGATATCCCATTCCTGAAGAGTTTGGCCGAAGTGGTGAATATGTTATCGGCGTCTGAAACCACCATCAGTGAACTACGTGCTGAAGTAGTGTTGTTACGCAATGCTATGTCAGTAAGTAGGTCATCGCCGACCGATAATGTAAACACACGTCGCGGTGCACAAAATGCATCCATCGGCAGTTCAGAGTCAGCATCATTGTAAGTGTCACCGCTTGCTGCCGTGCCGTCCGATGCCCCGCGTCCCGCCGCCAGCACCTCCGCACCAACGCGAAGACCGTCCGCCGTAGGTATGTCAACCCCTCATCGAATCTACGCTACCGCTGCAGCTAATAATGGGAACAGAATGCTGCCTCTTCCGTTCCTTCTACAAGGAAGGAGGCAGATCGAAATGATGGCGGCTTCAAAAAGGTGGAGAAAAAGAAACAGAAGCCGTAAAAACCGAAATAAGTGTGGAACCGCACTGACCGGCCCGAATCGACTGCGTCCAGAAACACCGACGACGCTGTTGTACGTGTCTCGCGTGCACTACTCCATCACGGCAGAGTAGGCGGAGTACGTGCTGCTGTAGACCAAGCCGACGCTGAGGGTCGTGAAGCTAGAGTCGTGTCACAACGTGAGCTTCAACTCATTTGTGCTGCGGGTTCCGGTCAAGTCTCTCGACACGTTCATGGCCGAAGAATTCTGGCCGAGAGGTGTCAGGTTTCGCCGCTTTAGAGGTCGGTTACCTGACACCAACGATATACGTCACACGTCGTAGTAGTATTAACGTGTCATATTGGATATCGCTGATTTTTATTACATGTATGTTAGTCTGTAAGATATATATTTAAATATGGGCCAATGTAACAACAACAACATTATTTTGCCTGAAATAAATGAAATATTATTATTATATCAGATACAATTAATTACGACAACTTTAATGTATGTTTTTTTAGTTATAAATAGACCGTACAAGCCTAATTAAGACTGTAACTATGCTAAGCTGCATTTTATTTTATTTGTACTATTTTATATATATTATATTATATATATTATATATTTGCTATAAGGTTTTATCTTCGAGCATTGATGTATCTCCGAATGTTTTAAATGCAGAAGTAATTATTTGAAAGCTTAGTAACTGTTATGAAAATCTGTATATTTGCGACAAGTATCCCTATCAGAGACTTATACTAAAAGCTTGGCATAATGAAAGGGAATCCTACTATAGTCTTTGATCCCAGCAATATGCTTTATGTTTTTATGTAAAGATTATATAAAAAAGTTTTGTTTTTCTTCCGGATGTTCCACCTTCATTATTTTAAGCGTAATTTTGTATCTTTAAAAATTATGTTTTGTATCTATTTTTTTTATCACTTGGCTAAAGTAGGACGCCCTCCAGCTAGGTGGAGCGTTGACATACGCAAGTTGGCTGACAGCGGTTGAAAACAAAGAGCTGAAAATCGAGTTCAGTGGCGTGCTACAGGTGAGACCTAAGTCTAACAGTGGACAAATACTGGCTATTGATGATAATGATATATTTAAAGCAATAATTGTAAGCAATATAAGATAATTATTAAGATAGTTTAAAAACAAAAACAACCGACTTCCATGCCCCGCGAGTCAATTTCAGTGCAAGTTTGAGACGTTTATCGTCATATCTCTGGAGATACTTATCAGATCTCGATTAAATTACAATAGGACCACTTTGGAAACGTACCCTACCGATTAAAAATTTGCGCCATTTTAATTTTTTGACATCCGCGGTCAAGCGTTACGAAAGTTGCTATTGTAGTCTCATCAACCAATAAAGAGCTTATAATATCTAAACGACTGAACTGATTTTCATGAAACAAAGCTAAGAACACTCTCAATAAAGACACCTATCAAACAAAATAAACTAAATCAAAATCAGTTTATCCGTTTGGGCGCTACGATGCCACAGACAGACACACAGATACACAGATACACACGTCAAACTTATAACACCCCTGCGTTTTGCGTCGGCGGTTAAAAATAAGAAAAGTATTCTGAAATCTTCATCTTTCTATTCAACAATCATCATCATCATTATCAGCCAATTTCCGTCCACTGCTGGACATAGGCCTCTCCCATGGCATGCCACTGAGCTCGATCTTCAGCTATTCGTTTCCAACCGCTGCCAGCCAGCTTGCGTATATCATCGCTCCATCTAGTTGGAGGGCGTCCCACACTACGTTTGCCGAGCCGTGGTCTCCACTCTAGAACTCGTTTACCCCAACGGTTATCGGTTCTGCGACAGATGTGACCGGCCCACTGCCATTTCAGCTTGCTAATCCTCTGAGCTATATCGATTACTTTGGTTCTCTGACGGATGACTTCGTTTCGAATTCGATCCTTCAGAGAAACTCCGAGCATAGCCCTCTCCATAGCTCGCTGAGCGACTTTGAATTGGTGAACTAGTCGCACTGTCAGTGTCCACGTCTCGGCTCCGTAGGTAATAACAGGAAGGACGCACTCGTTAAAGACTTTCGTCTTCAGGCTTTGTGGTATGGGCGATGTAAAGACTCGACGAAGTTTTCCGAATGCTGCCCATCCAAGCTGTATCCTTCTGCGAGCTTCCTTCTCGAAATTGTTTCTGCCCAATTGCAAGATTTGCCCAAGGTAGACATATTCGTCAACAACTTCGAGAGGGACTCCATTTAAGGCAATCGGTTCCGGAATAACATGTTCGTTGAACATGATCTTGGTCTTATCCAAGTTCATCCGGAGACCGATGCGCGCAGAAGAATCAGCGAGGGTGGTCAGCATGTATTGCAGGTCCTGCACGGTTTCAGCCATGATGACGATGTCGTCCGCAAATCTCAAGTGTGAGAGGTAATTGCCATTGACATTTATGCCCCGTCCTTTCCAGTTCAGCGTTTTGAACATATCCTCTAGAGCGTTTGTGAATAATTTGGGGGAAATAACGTCTCCTTGTCTAACTCCTCGATGTAAGTGGATATGTTCAGTCTGCTGATTTTGTACTTGGACGGTCATAGTTGCGGTGTCATATAGACCTCTCAACACTTGGACGTATCGCCAATCGACTTGGCACCGTTGCAGAGACTCCAGAACAGACCAGGTTTCAATGGAGTCAAAGGCTTTCTCATAGTCCACAAACGCTAAGCACAGGGGCTGGTTATACTCTTCAGTCTTCTGTATAACCTGCCGCACTGTGTGGATGTGGTCTATGGTGCCGTATCCTCCTCGAAACCCAGCCTGCTCGGGGGGTTGAAATTCGTCGAGCCTACGCGCGAGACGATTTGTGATGACTCTAGAAAACAACTTATAGACATGGCTTAAGAGCGAGATAGGTCGATAGTTCTTCAAAAGGGTTTTGTCTCCCTTTTTGAAGAACATAACAACCACACTCTTACTCCATGTCTTCGGAGTTCTCCCCGAAAAGAGGACGGAATTGAAAATACGCTGAAGCTGTAGTAGCGTAGGAGTTCCACCGGCTTTTAAGAGCTCCGTTGTAATTCCATCCTCTCCGGGGGCTTTTACGTTTTTAAGCTGCCTGAGAGCCATCACAATTTCATCTAGGCTGATTTCTGGCAAATCTTCGGTGTAGTGGCGGGTCAGAGTGGCTCTAGGATCCTCGATGCCGGGTTGGGGAAGGGACGCTTGTGAGGTGTATAATTGGCTGTAGAAGTCTTTTACTTCCCTAAGAATCTCCGGCTTAGAAGCGACGACACTCCCGCTAGAAGTGATCAACTTCGTCAGATGGCTTCGGCCCAGCTGTTGGACAAAGACTTTTGACCCCCGGTTTTGCTCGATCGCTTCTTTAATTGAGCGTGTGTTGGAGCTCCGGAGGTCACGTCGTACCAATTTAAAAATCTTTTTATTTAGGGTCCGTTGATCTGACGAAGTGACTGCAGGGTTATCACGTCGCTTTTGTATTAGCTGCAGAGATTCCTCTGAAAGCTTGGACTTCTTGCCAGCACCTCGCGTCTCACAGAATTTTGTCCCTTCCTCCCTGAGGATGTCCACCACATGGTCGAGATCCTGGTCAACGTCAATTGTGGTTTCCAGTGCAGCAAATCGGTTTTCCAGTTTCAGCTGGAACGTTTCAGACCCGACCACGGATTGTAGCATATTGGGTCGGAGCGTGGACTTCATTAGACGAACACGTTCAAGTTTGCAGTCAATATCTAGAGAGCCTCGGACTAGTCGGTGATCACTGCCGGTTTTAAACCTAGTGATCACTGAGACATCCCTAAATATGCGCTTTTTGTCCGTCATAATGAAGTCGATCTCATTTTTGGTCATAGCGTCGGGGCTTTGCCACGTCCACTTCCGCTGGGGATTTTTCTGGAAGAAAGAGTTCATCAGAAAAAGCCCCTCTTTTTCTAGGATTCAACAATATCTTATTCCAACTACTGTCGTGTTTCGTTTGGATCGTACATGCGAAGTGACAACATTGTGGTTAGGGTCCGACGGGTTATATTCTACGTGTATTCACAGCGGATGTTTTATATGACACGACACGACACGAATTATATTGTCTTTTGCTGTTTAAAGTGATATGACTAGTTTGTCTGCAAAATATGATATGCAGTATTAAAATAAGAACATATAATTAACAATGTGATATTATTTTTGAAGATAGGTTTTTAACGCAGGGCCATTCCGTAGCATAATTTTATTACAACGTTTTTGCAAGAAGATAACATCAAAGTAACTGTCGACAGACAGAATTTTCGAAACAATGATGTGTTTATTCGTACTTTGACAAATTTCTCGACTTTTTAAAAGCTTTTATTTAACTTGCAATGCATGTACGTAAGTACGTTAGTTCGGGTGGAAACTTAATTTTGAAGTAGATATCTTCAACCAATTGAGCTGAAATTTTGTATACACGTTTTGTTTGGATGACAATGCACGATATAGTGTGTGACATCAGTCTACATCCAATATGGCGGACCATTCAAGATGGCGGAATAGTTATTTTTAATGCATTTCTACAGTATGGATATAAAATTAAAGGGCTTGTTGAGAGTAAGAAAATTAATTTGGCGTCATTCTAAATCCAATATGGCGGACCATTCAAGATGGCGGACCATCCAAGATGGCTGAGTAGTTATTTTTAATGCACTTCTACAATATGGGAATCAAATGAAAGGGATGGTTGAGAGTAACCCGCGATAACTAAAAAATAAAACATAAATTAAAAGCAAAAAACTATAAAAATAAAAGCTTTTACTTTAATGCTCTAAAAAGAAGAAAATATTTTTTTCCTTAAAAATTTTAACTATAAACTTTTAACCTCATTAAATACAATTTATATGATCATAAAAGCTTGTCGCGAGGTTTAATTACCTATCAGTATTTAATTAAATTTAAATTGAAAATAAACTTAGCAGATCAATTTACATAATTAAATTGGTACTAGTTTACTTACAAATCGCGCGACAAGTTTTTATGATCACATAAATTGTATTTAATGAGGTTATAAGTTGACAGTCAAAATTTTTAAGGAATAAATTTTTTCTTCTTTTTAGAGCGTTTAAATAAAAGCTTTTTTTAGGTTTTTTGCTTTTATTTAACTGAATTTCAAGATATATGAGGCTCAGAGTTTAGACTCTGAGACTGAAATTAGCCCTGGAATACCACGAGGAATGCTTATAATAAATAAATAACTACAATCGTCTGTGATTGACTAAGTTTCACGAATGCTTTATTTTCTTATAACACTATTTCACCTGTAGCTAAGTATCAATGCGATCGACGACGGTAGCATGCAAGGCTTAAAATAAGAACTGCATGGGGCTTTTAAAGAAAACTGCTGGACCACATCAGATGTTTTGGCGACAAATTTTTCGACTTCAGGGTGATAGCTGGCCAGCCGGACACTAGCCAGTATCCTACGCTGAACTGGGTTTTTCACCGTAACAGTCAGTTTTTGACTCACTAAAGGTACGGCTACACCGCGGCGTCGAGCGAGCTGCGGGCGTGATCAGTACTTTTTAATTGTTTTCTGATTGCGTTTGGTGTGAACCAGTCGGTACAAATACTACTGCGCTATCTGATCGCCGCCGCGCACGCAGGGCGCTGCGGTTTTTCCGTACCTTTAATAATAAGAACTATCAATATGTTCAATTGTTTTTAGCGCTTATTAATTTCGAAATAAGATAAATGCAAGTAACTTTTGCTTAAAATAATATTGTGCAAGTTGCTTGCAAATACTTTCTCATATTATTCTTATTTATATACAGTAGTTTAAAAGATCAATACCTAAAACTGCACTCTCTACTCCTCGCTGAACAAAAGTGAAAACGTAATAAGTTCTTTTAAAAACAAAAAGAACCGACTTCAAATGCCGGGCAATTAATTTTCAGTACAAAGTTTGAGGTGTTACCTCCATATCTCTAGAGATACTTATCAGATCTCAATGAAATTACTATGGTACTACCTTTGAGATATCTCCTTTCCAGCGAAAAAAAAATCATCAAAATCGGTTCATAAACGATGAAGTTATCCGCGAACAAACATAATATATATAAGTATATATATTATATACGGTCGAATCGAGAAACATCCTTTTTTGAAGTCGGTTAAAAGTTATAAAAATGAATTCTCACCTAAGCAGCTTCTGTAAGGCCGTTTGTGTTTACAGAGTCGGAGAGTATAAAAACACATAAAATAATTGTATTTGTGGGATATTTTCTTTTGTAATCGTTATCAGAAAGTCTTGTAGCAGATGTTCGGGATATTTCGTAGCGCAATCTTGAGGTGAACTATTGTGACTTTTGTTATTGGAACGAACATCGTTACAAAATAAATTATTGTCTATATTTAAGTTGATAGAAGCGTTTGTAATCAATATTTGTATTATTCTGAATTCCAATAAAATGTTAATGATTGTGATTAAGTGTGATTAAGTTCTTCTAATTTTATCTTAGTTTGAATAAATCAAAGAAGATGTATTCGTTGCGTATTAAATTATGTATGCACCTTTAGAAGTCAAAATTCAACTCCAAACTAATGAAACATTCAAGAACAATATTTCACATATAATTTTCCATGGATAATCTCCATAGCACCGCCTTAAAAATAAGTTGAGAGTCAGATAATTCTAGGCCTAGCATGTTCACCATCATTCTTCGACTAAATCATATCTTACCACCAAGCGAGATAGTGGCTTATTACATAAATTATGCTAGTAGTCAAACGCTAGCTTATCACGTATACAAAAAAGCTCCTGTCGCAACAGAACTCAAAATAATTCAAAAAATAAATTGAACAGAAGCGAGAGTCTTAAAATGACCCAACTGACGTTATGTAAAAATCAAGAAGTGACACTCGTAACATTAGATCAGAATGCACATTTTCTCGAATGAATGGAATGGAGCAAATAGAATTTCTCTCATTGAAAACAAAGATCTGTAGGGAATACGGAACAGTCAAGAAATTGGATTTTAGCGTTTGTAACTGAAACATTTATTACAAGTTTTACTACTGTGAGATCATGGTTAAAAGCGCGACGATTTTAACAAAAAATCCAAATATTAACTTTTAACCGAGTTAGTTCCACAACTTTGTCTTACCGTCACATGACAGTCTTTAGTTATGCAACGAGTGCACTTTGTCGGGAAAATTTTAAGAATTCCCCAGGCAAGGTTGTAAAAGTTGATGTTTAACCTGATCTTCGTTGTTCCATAGTTTTACTGCTTAGCCTTTTACTGTTGGGGTGTAATTCTGCTTTACGTCTCCGTTTGTTAGAGCAAGTTTGTGCTATGCATATTATAGTAGCATATGTTTTCTAAACTAACCCAACAATATGTTTGTCTTAATCAAAGTATTATTTCTTAACACATATTTACTTATCGAATATCTCTCGTCTTATTAAACTTGCAAAAGCTTAGAGACAGTATTTCACGTCCATTAATAATTCAAATTTCCAATAAGTATAATAAATATCTGTAAAGTGAGCCACTCACCATAACTCACGCGTCTCTCAGCTGCTAACCTAGTGTAATGAAAAATTCCCAACCACTCCACTCGCCACATATTTTGCGGGGTGTCGTGTAGAGAAACCATTACTTGGTGAAATGCAGCTGTTGCCCCCAGATGCAATATCTTTGGGTATTTACTGGGCTATTTTCTTGGTTAACGTTTGCTGAGATGGCGATTATTGCGATTTTCAGTGGTTGTGGGCAACTATTTTGTTTCAATATTAGTTTCTTGTACGGGGATCCACTTTAATTTTTTATTTAATTTAGTTTTTATTATTTGATGTTGTGCTATGGCTATGCTTGGCTATGGCTGCTATAGCCATAGTTATTACACTATGAACAAATATCATCCATTTAGGTACCAGGAGATAAGCACTGCAAAGCATACGACTGGCTCGTGTCCTGAAGTGTCGAAAATAACGGAATATTTTCCCTCGTACATATAGCGATGCAATTTACTATGTACGCTGCAAATCAATCATTTTTTCAGTAAATATTTCGCATATTTTTTATAACTTTATAAATTAGACGCCAGAGGTAGCCAGTTCAATCTCCGACGTGCACCTATGATTTCTTTCTTAAAAATTATGTGCACATTTCACAGTGGCACTTCAGTGAAGGAAAACATCGTTAAGAAACCCCCAACACCCGCATAGTGGTAGAACACTGTCTAGTGTCCGCCTGGCCAGCTACCACCCTCATGTGGAAAAACTGTCGCCAAACATCGAATATGTTCCAGCAGCTGTCCTTGAGAGCCAGTTCCCATTATAGGCCTAGCGTGCTACTATTTTTGACTGCATCATCACTTACCAACCTAGGTGAGATAGTAATCAAACGGTAGCCTATAACATAGGTATTAAAAAATTATTAAGAAGCCATTCATAACTCGCCATGAATACCATTATCAACGAAGTTATAACACGGGTATAGACGCGCGGTACAGCTAGTATGTAACTGTAAACTACGAATAGGTACCAGGAGATAAGGACTGTGAAGCATACGACATTGGCTTGTGTCGCGAAGTGTCGGAATGTTTACCCTAGTGCAATATAACGGCGCAATTTACTATGTATGAGCTTCTACGAGGCTTCTACGTGCTTTAAACTGAAAACTTAAAGGTTTTCCAAGTGGGAAGTATACTTTGATGGCATTTTTATGGAAGGTTATTTGTTTGATGGGTTCTGGTGAATATTATGGATGTTTTATTGTAGCTAATTTAACTTACCTTATAAAAAAGTACAAAGCAGTAAAATACGCAAGTTTCACAAATACGAGGTAGCCATTTGTACGTTGATTTTGTCTAATCTAATCTACACTTAATAATTATTTCAATATTTAAAAATAACATAGTGAATCAATTTAAAATGATATAAACATTTAGAACAAAATCTTTTTAGATATATTAGAAATATTCAATGAAAATATATTTTAGTTAAATAATGTGTTTCGAATTGGGCTACGTGTCCAGTAAAATAACAAGATTAAGTAAGTACAGAGTTTTGCTTGGCACGTTGCTTTCAGTGAGCATCATCTATCTGTGTTTACCATACCATACCATATACCATACCATAGGAAAATTGTTCCATTTTTACCAGAATCAACACAAAGAGTAAAACGTTGTCCAGTTCCAAGCTCCAAAACAAGATTCGCTCAAAAACATTACTACATAGTAATTCCACGTCTTTATAATACAATCGATAAGATGCACAATATTAGGAAAATTAATAACAATGATATAAAAACTAAAATTATTACATGCCTCAAAACAATATATGACAACTTAGTTAAACTACTTGGTGATACATACTTCTGATTTCAATATAAATTAGAGTGTTTAACTGGTTAAATAATAAATTTACATACATATACACAAACTCAGATACAGACTTACAAATAAAGACACATTCATACACTTAGAACTACTCATACACACAGAAACACACACCTACATACATACATCCTACACCCTCCCTCACAAACATACGCATGAATACAAACACACACACACACACACACAAATTAATTTAAAAATAAAAGTTAGTAATTAGCAATATTATTTGTTAGCAGTTAATAAATTGGACATAAAACAAAGTGATCACATATATTATGGGAGAAGCCATTGGCTCCTGAGACACAGCAACGCTAGTTCGAGAGCTTATGGATTCGTTATCATATTGTACAATATCATTATGTCAATAAAGAAATTTTGTATTTGTATTTGTATGTGTTTATATATCTATTTAAACTATAATTGCTAAATTATTTTAAAAAAATGCATTAATGGACCGTAGCGTAGCTGAGTTGGCGAGTTGGTTGAGAGTCCCGTCATTACGATAACATTTTTTATTCTCTGATGGGAGTATTTCCGAAACACCGGTAGATTCAACAGTCATTCGGTTTTCCCCTTTTGTCCGCAGATTTTCTAGGCTTGCCATTTTTTAACCGACTTCAAAAAAAGGAGGATGTTTCTCAATTCGACCGTATATATGTTTTTTTTAATGTTTGTTCGCGGATAACTTCGTCGTTTATGAACCGATTTTGATTATTGTTTGTGTGTTGAAAAGGAGATATCCCAAGTGTGGTACCATGGTAATTTTATCGAGATTTGATAAGTATCTCCAGAGATATGGATAAACACAAAAAAAATAAAATACAAAATTGGTACTGTAAATTAATAACGCGGCATTGAAGTCGGTTCTTTTTAATTTTTTAAACGATCTTATGTTTAAACAATATTATGCAGCTGACAGACAGACAATCAGTTCCATTCGGATCATGATATGTACTATGATCGGTATTCGTTTCTTTAAGTTGTGTTTCACTATGTAATTTTTTTTTACATTAAAATTGTTTGAAGTACTGAAACACACAGTTACGTCTATGGTTGGCAACCCTAATTTAATAGTTTTTTAATAGTCTGGCGTAAGCGATTGGATGACAGCTGAATGGTTCATTACTTTTTTTTTTAATTCAAAGTGGTATATTTTGCTTTTGCTATGTTAACTTGATAAATTGGTTATGATTTATTTTATGATTTATTATTAACCGACTTCACAAAAAAGGAGGAGGTTCTCAATTCGTCTGTATGTTTTTTTTTTTTTTTTTTTTTTTTGTGTGTATGTTACGCGATTTCTCCATCAATTGTGAACGGATTCAAATGATTATTTTTTTAATTGGTAGGATACGTTTCCGAGGTGGTCCCATTTTAATTTTATCGAGATCTGATTAATATCACCAGAGATATGGAGATAAATACCCCAAACATAGGAGATTGTACTAGTTTTAGTAGAAGAGTCCCAAGAAGATTATACACAATGGAGGTTGCTATTGCATATAAGATATTCTTACGGTAACTGTGAGCGAGATAGAAATAAAGGTGGGGAAATTTTTTTTGTAATATCTTATAGGCAAGCGGGCAAGCGTGACCACTATCTCACCTGTTGCTAAGTGATGATGCGGTCGAAGATAGAGAAGTGGACTAGAATGGGAACTGGCTCTCAAGGATAGCTGCCGGAACACATTAGATGTTTGGCGACAGATTTTCTGACATGAGGGTGGTAGCTGGCCAGGCGGACACTAGATATGTTCTACCACCATGCGGGGGTTATTGGTTTCTTAACGATGTTTTCCTTCACCGGAGGGCCACTGTGAGAAGCGCACATATATTTTTCGATAGAAAAATTCATTGGTGCACGGCGGTTTGAACTCGGTACCACGGCATCAAAGCCGACTGTTCTCCCAATTACGCCACCGGGCCCTCAATAAATAATTATATATTAATAATTATAATAAATAATTATGTATAAATATAAATAATTTGTCTTCACAGGAATGTTCTACCGGGCAAAGTCTTGTTAGAGTGCAAACTTTTTTAAACATACCTAATATTTTTTGACATGACATGACATTTGGCGAAGATGGCGGCCATTTCAGTCCCGCGACACTGCATACATAATTAAATAACTCAGAATCATGAACGTACTTTGTACCAATCAACACAGCAAAAAAAATTATAAGCATAAAACCACATATTATATAATAGTTACTACGTAAATAATACTTTCCGTTGTTAGGTTGGCTACACAGTGCTTACATAATTCGGGTATCCACAATATAGGGAAGTGCTTCTTATAACGTAGTAGAGTGATTCAGTACCCTGTTGGCCATATGGCGGCAATTAATGTTAATAATCGCAAATAATACTTTTTTATATTCATTTTGGAATACAACTAGTCCGTGTTATAAAAGTATTTGGAATTATTGTAATAAAATAGACAAGTAATTATCGTGTGTCAGATGCTTTTATTGCACAGGGCCATTTTGGACATTGTCCTATGAGACCTTGATGACATCATTATTACTAGTGAATAGCGCGGCATTTAAAGTCAATTTTTTTAGGGTTCCGAACCCAAAGGCTACCAAATGAACACTTTCTGAGACTTTGTTGTCTGTTCGTCCGTCCGTCCGTCCGTCCGTCCGTGTGTCTATATGTGCGCACTTTACAGATCTGTATCTTCTTAACCGTTATAGGTACACACTTGAAATTTTCAAAAAGTATATATCCGTCAGTGTATAACGGCCCAGACACGAAATTTAATAAATGCATGTAATTTCATTAAAACTTTTTTTGCACTAAAAAGGGTAAAATAAGTTATTTTTCAAAAAAAATAAAACCGACTTCATAACCACAAAAAGGCACTCAAAAGCGAAAAATAATTTACTTAAAATTATTATAAGCGTTACCCACGTCTCTATTTGAAGTCGGTGCCAGCCAAGTCTATTGGATATTAGATAGATGCTATGTATGTAGTAGTAGTAAGTAGGTACATGTAGGTTAGTAAGTAGGTAGATACATGTACTCGTAGGAATTATCTATCTACTACCTATTAGACTTGGCTGGCACCGACTTCAAATAGAGACGTGGGTAACGCTTATAATAATTTTAAGTAAATTATTTTTCGCTTTTGAGTGCCTTTTTGTGGTTATGAAGTCGGTTTTATTTTTTTTGAAAAATAACTTATTTTGACGTGTATATGAGCGTAAATTAATACTGCTTACATACTGAATAAATGCTTTGATTCTATTGTATATTAACAATATACTATACTTTCCAGTTATCTATACCATAAATCAATCTTGCGTTACTACTAGGCGCTGATTTTACCAAACTCAGATAAATCTCTAGAGTAAATCGTCATTTTGTTCACAGTATAACCATATTTTTTGACGTTTCCAATGATTTACTCTAGAGCAGTGGTTACCAAACTTCTTGCGACCAGGGACCAGTTTAAGTATATTATTAGTGGCAGGGACCACAAAGTCTATATATAAATAAATCATTTATTTCCTCTCTCAAAAAGTTTTAAAGATCTAGTAATAATATCGCTAGTTTATATTACAATGTAACCTATCGTTGTGAGAGACTGGTGCCTGAAATAGGTTTAAAAAAACCTGTAGTACAGGTCACCAGTGCCCACTCGCGGATCGTTATACGTATATAATAGTAATTCTATCAGCAGACGTAATAAAATGTATTGTTAGTATAATTTAGTTTCTTTTAGAAGAGACCTTTGCAATGCAGTGGGACAGAACAGGCTAAGAATACTGGCATCTTCTGTACAAGTTCTTGAATTGGGATGCTAATATTGCTCATTTTATATAGCACAATTATGACCTCTGGATGAGATCCACTGATATAGAGTAACTCTTATCCGATTTTGTAAAATCCGCAATAATGTCATTAAATATTATAGTTTTCTACTTCCACGTAAGAAATTCATCCACTCTCTCAGGTAGTCGATCAAAATTGAAATACTTCGGCCAAGTACAGCGGTTTCAACCCTCAAATAGCCCACTATTCTGTATGTATGAGTCCTCAACGCTCTAAACTCGCTCTCTATCTCGGCAGTACATTCCATTGAATGGTATTTTTATTGGCCCATATTTATCAGTGCCTCTCGATTCTAGTGCACTTTATTGACTGCGGCTATCTTTATGTCAGATTTTTAGTTGGTTGACGTTTGTGTTATGTATATAATCTTTGAGTATTCATTGGTTGAATACTCAAAGATATAACCTATTATTTATACAAAAAAAATATAAAACATTTTTTTTAAAGTGAAAAATTCAGACTAATATTAAAAAAATAATAATAATAATAATCCGACGAATTGAGAACCTCCTCCTTATTTGTGAAGTCGCTTAAAAACATTTTTTACTCTATCACTCTGTCTTTTTAGGGTTGCGTACATCAAAAGGTAAAAAAGGAACCCTTATAAGATCACTTTCTTGTCCGTCTATCCGTCTCTTCGTCTGTCCGTCTGTCCATCTATCCGTATGTCCGTCTATCCGTCTGTCCGTCTATTTGTCTGTCCGTCTGTCCTTCTGTCTGTCTGTCCGTCTGTCTGTCCGTGTGTCACCACCGATTTTCTCAGGAACGGGTAGACTTAGCAAGTTGAAATTTATACCAGTTACTAAAGTCTATAGTCCTTATTAGATGTAAAAAATCAAGGTCCTGAATTAACACGATAAAAAGATATGGGCAAATTTAGATTCGCGAAAACTTGTAAGTGCCAAAATGTACCTTAATTTTCACCCTTTTTTATTTTTCGGAAATTATCCTTTGCTTTTGCTGTAATATCTCTTTTAACCAAAATTGACAATTCTAGGTTGATTGGAAGTACTCTATAGGTTTTGGATCGAAAACCTATAGGGTACTTCACGTTGACCTAGAATCATGAAATGTGGCAGGAAGTAAAGTCTCAAAGAACTTATAAGGGAATAAATCTGAAAACCATAACAATGTTGTTTAATGACAAAAAAAACGTAAATTAACTATTACAAACTTATTATTTGTAGTTGGTGCAATACATTTTCTATAGATCGAACTACAAAGTTAAGTTTGTTCTAGTCTGAGATGTTGGTGCGGAAGCCTCGGTGGGCGAGTCCTACTTGACCGGTATTTTGTTACCTAATCACGCCTTAACTGACAATCCGATCTTACTGAAATTTAACAAGAAGATACTTTATAGTATGAGGATGAACATAGGCTACTAAATACTTGGTGTACGTGAACGAAGTCGCGGGTATCAGCTAGATAGATAGATAAACTCTTTATTTGCACACCAAAAGAACAGAAACAATTTAAACAAAATATACTCTAAACTTATAACTATAGCTATGCACAGGGTGGTCTTATCGCTTAGTGCGATTTCTTCTAGACAACCCAATAGTAAAAAAGAAAACCAGACTGTGACGGACCGTGGTGTATCAATATTGAAATAAAATCAATTAATATGCAAACATACATAAAACATTATAAACTTAAAAAAACAAATGTCATACTATACATTACACATAAATACACATACATACATAATATATATATATATATACATATATATATATATATGCATATATACATACATACATACCTATCTTTAAATATTAAATAATACATATTATACATATAGCTAGCATATATCATACAGCTAGTACTCGTAGCTTATAATAAATATATTATTAATTTATGCAAGTTTAAATTGGATCCACGGTTTCCTACCACATGACGTAGGACTGGGCGACCCCACAAAACTTCTGTGGCTTACTAAAACTAACTTTTTGTGTCGTGTTCATTTGCTTTTACTTGTTTATGTAAATTTATTTCAACAATATGGTTCTCTTTATAGCTGAAGCCTACGTTACGTTGATATAACTTTGGGGAAAGATGAAGTATGTTACTTATATAATCCTTATTTATAAGTATTTTAGTTTTTTAAATATGCATCTTTTTGTATATTTTATTATGTTGAGTAAGTCAGTGAGTATAAAACTTAGATTTTTTATGACAGGTCATGTCATCTTTTAAAATAATTTATTAAATTATTCAATCGTAATTTAAATAGGTTATTATTATTTTTAAATAGGTTATTATATGTTTTATATATAAATAATATATATATATATATATATATATATTACATATATAAAGCAAATAATAAAAAAAATATAAGGTACCACTTTAAATGCCACAATAGTCATTTTCAGTACTAATTTTGAGGTTTTTATCTCCATATCTTCGGAGATACTTATCAGATCTCCTTACTTAATAACGGAATTCTGAGGTAACACACATTTAAAAAATACAGACGAATTGAAAACCTCCTCCTTTTCTGCGAAGTCGGTTAAAAATTATTTTCGGTTAACAATATATATAGCTTTTGTCAAATAAGTTCTGAAAAGTTGAAAAACAACTCTGTACCACCTGAAACCTTCGTAATGGCTTGATAATTATAAACTTATTTGGAGTATTCCTAAAATAGACGATCTATATTACGTTGGCTACAAGAGCATAAAGTTGAAACTCTTCGCCCATACAAATACACCCACCCACTCAAACCAAAATTAACTTTGCTCATTAAGTAGGGATCCGTAACATTCGTCACACTCAATTATCAGAAGGGTTACCAGGGTGAGGGAGGATCGATCACCTGACTCCAGGATTACTCCAGGATTGATGTTGCGGATAGGGTCAATCTGAGGTCGAGGGTTCCGTGGTGCTAATTGGTCATTCCCTTGTTGACATGTCTTTAAAGTTGTTGTGAAAATGTGAAATTTGATGAAAAACTATATCAAATGCCGTGCTAGTCATTTTTAACCGACTTCAAAAAAAGGAGGAGGTTTCTCAATTCGACCGTATATATGTTTTTTTTTTTATGTTTGTTCGCGGATAACTTCGTCGTTTATGAACCGATTTTGATTATTCTTTTTTTGTTGAAAAGAAGATATCTCAAGTGTGGTACCATGGTAATTTTATCGCGGTTTGATAAGTATCTCCAGAGATATGAAGATAAACACCTCAACATTGGTACTGAAAATTAATAACGCGGCATTGAAGTCGGTTCTTTTTAGTTTTTCTAAACGATTTTATCAGTACTAAGTTTGAAGTTTTATAACTCCATATCTCTAGATATACTCTGACGAGTATTGATGATGAGTACAAATGGAAAGCTATATACTCTCTCAAACAAAAGACTGAAGAGAATCGAATAGTTTTTTTTAACCAACTTCACAAAAACGAGGAGGTTTCTCAGTTTGACTTGTTTTATTTTATGTTTGTTAAAAGAAAGTAGAAGAAGCGAAAGATGGGTGTCAGGATCGTAGCATGTGAAAAGAAGTAGTCTCTGCCTACTCCAACCGGTAAAAGGCGTGATTTTATGTATGTATGTATGTATCTCAGAACTCCGTCAAATCAATCAATCACAAGTTTGAGTGATTATGCCTGACGTTTGGTCCCATTCAATTTTTATCGAGATCTGATAATCAGCTCCGGAGATATGGAGATAAACAATATAAACAAATTTGTATACCTTGATGACATGATTATGACTATTGGATATTTTTTGAAGCCGGTTTTTTTGTTTTTTACGATCATAAATTATTAAAGTTTACTAGCAATGTGGGTTGCACATTACTGGTAGTCTTGTCTTATATATGCTTGTGTCTAGAGTGGGTTCACGTCAATAGTGCAATGTGTGGCGTTTGAACACATGTATGACTGCTTAATCGCCAGGCCGACGTCTTTGCCATTGGGCCTATTGCCGCTTTTATTTAAAACCTTATCTTTTTTTTAAGTTGGTTAAAAAGTAGTACCCATTGACCATTATTCCACGTGACGGAAAGTGACGAGGTGATCGAGGGTGTAGCAAACTTGCCTTAAAATACTCACTGCTTACTACTAGTAGGTATATTTACTACTAGCAGCCCGCCCCGGCTTCGCACGGGTAGAACATATATGCCTACAAAATTTGCATCAGTTTGTTGCATCGAATATAAAATATGAACATATTTAACAATCATCGTCAAATTTCATCCAATTTACACAAATCCTTTACGAATTATCCACCTAAATCTTCCTAATAAACACTCTGGCTATTGGTGAAAACCGCATGATAATCAGTTCAGTAGCTATTGAGATTATTGCGAACAGATAGACAGACGCAGTGATGGACTTTGTTTTATAATACTTACGTAGTGATATTGGACGGCCCTTTGGCGTTACCCGTACAGGCGTAACAACTAGTTACCCTGATTCTGACCCGACGGTCGTTGGTTCTAATCCTAGCTATATACCTACCAATGAAAGTTTTATGTGCATTCATGAATCATGAGTTTTCGTACAGTGGTAGTGGGATCATTAAATCTACTAAAAAGTAGCTTACCACCAAGGAGAACATCTGCAGGGCTAGCATGGCCTCATCCCCGGGGGAAAGACAAAATTATTTCCCTGTTTTTTGCCACTGACAGGAGATCAACACATCAATTTAAACGCTTGGTGAAGTTTAACCCCGAGTTTTGATTTTTTTCGTATTAATAACTTTAAAAGAAGAATTGATTAAAAGTCAGCAGGCGTTTATAATTGTCGAAAAACTTTACTTATAATATGCCTTCTCTATCAAACAAAACAAGGATAGGTGGAAAGACAAAATAGTCCCCTTGCCATGCTAGTCCTGCTGCCGCCGTAACCTTACGGCGTTCCCCGACGCAAAATGTAGGGGTAATATACGTTTAACGTGTGTATCTGTGTGTCTGTCTGTAGCATCTTAGCACCTAACCGGATGAACCGATTTAGTTTTTATTATTCATAGCTTTTTTTTTGTTTGATAGATGTGTTCATCGAGAGTTTTCTTAGCTTTGATTCATGAAAATTCGTTCAATCGTTATAAAACTATGAGCTTTTTTCTAGGTAATTGCGCTATCAAATCAACTTTCATAGGTCTGAAATCTTCTTCTTCAACGATATTGTAAGAACATGGAAGCATTGACCTGATGCTGGGACATCTCCTGGACTCTACAGAATACTCAAATCCTCACCAACTTAGAGCTCAGATTTTAAATGTCGTGTTTAGAGTCATTGGAATGCTTTTATTGAAAAGATTATACATAGATCAGTCGGGATGGTTTATATATAGATCATAACTATATTATACAATAGAATTTTATACAGATAAATATATTATTATACTATATTGACTTCAAATTGATTGTGATCGGTGGGGATCTACAGCATCGCTAAGCTTATAATAATATTTTCATAGTAACTATGACCTAATCTGTGGTTTCACTGCAAATATTTTATTAATTTTGCGATGCGTGTATGTGAAATTCGTGATATATTCTAGAGTTTTCATTTGAATTATATACTGTAAAGGACAATTTTAATCTACAATATGTGGCCAAGCTAATTCACGTAATGATTTGGATAAGGATTAATACTATATACTTGAAAATAGCCTTGGAAGTTATGTAATATTTTTTAACAAACATTTTAAGATTAAAATGGTTACTGTGAGTCAACCTTAAGAGATAGACATATGCTGTCGCGGACTTTTTTGTAGGTCTTATTAAGTTGTACAACTCTTGCATAGAAAATATTCTTCTATCTATTTTCAATTAAGCAGCGTTCGTAAGAAACGTGTTTTTCGACCGTTTTTTTTCCGACTTAGGTTGCAAATTAGGTCTCCATGAATGTACCTTTAATTTAAACGGGATAATATATAGCCTATTTTCATTCCAAAAATCCATTCTATGTATTAGTCAAAGAATTTTTTAAATCGGTTCAGTAGTTTTTGAGCCAAATCATTACAAACATACAAAAATACAAAAATACAAATGTTCTTTCTTTATAATATTAGTATAGATTATACGAAAAAACCCTATTACAACAAGATAATGAGAGCTCTATTCATAATCTTATGTCATCTCTCTGCCAACAATATCTCACAAACCTAAACGATTCCCTTTTAACTAAATGTACCTACATATTCAGAGCGTCTGTACAAGCAATGTCGATCACGTACTCCAATACCCCACACTCCATTGTTTCCTAAATTACCTTACAGTGAGTGTCACTAGATGGCGACATGTTCGCTCTACATCGCATGTTGGCAGCGATGTAAACTTTAACTGACTGCTCTGCTGTGGACAGTCAATTGAACTTTGTAGATGCTAGGTCAGCTGAATAAAGATTAACCTTGGTCGTTGAGTTAGTTAAGCATATACATGTATGCTATTTCGATGCTTTTGGTTTATGGATTCAGTTGAAAATACTTGTACATTTATTATGTCAATAAATAAATATTGTATTTGCTTTTACATCAGTTGGTATAAGATGCTCCGACCATCTGTGAACGAACACCCGTGCCAGGATTAGAATTGCCAACCTCTCGTTTAAAAGTCAAGCAATCTTTATCTTTTACGCCAACGGGGCACTAAAAAAATAAAGATATTTATTACTATGTGATCGTTTTAGTCTATTTATTATTCTGTCTATTTATCTTCTAAAATATTCTTCTCTTTTTTTTCATAATGTATAGGAAGACCAGATAGTTAAAAAACGCCCAACCCCCGGTAGTTGACACTATCTAGTGTCCGCCTGGCCAGCTACCGCCCTCAAGTTAGAAAATCTGTCGCCAAACATCTAACGTGTTCCGGGAGCTATACTTGAGAGCCAGTTCCCATTCTAGGCCGTGCTAACCATCTTCCACCGCATCATCACTTACCAACAGGTGAGATAGTGGTCAAACGCTAGCCTGTAAGATATACAACAAAAAAAGACAATTCCCAATATAATGTTTCTTGAAGTGTTACACACTTTATATTATTGTAAATTTTTACCCACAATCTAAAATTTGATGCAATGCAATCCATTATTTTTTTCGTATTGATAGTATTAGATCGTGGTTGAATTGACAGAGCACCTGGAAATGTTATACGAGGGGTGCGGGTTCAAGTCCCGTCGGTACAATAATATTTTGGATTGTGTGTAACAATTTACAATTTCCAGTGCTCAATTTATAAACCATAAACCGGAACGTAGGTTATCGTTGTCCTATCCATATGGATATAACTATACACTCGTGTACCTATAGAATCAGTTAATATCGCATCTCTAGCAAAATATATTGAACATGCTCACATTTGGAACTTGTCAGACATCTCCATCCACATGCACGTATCCACCCCACGCACCCCCATAGAATTTAATTAGGGTCTCGTCACACGGGCGGAGATAGGCCGCGGCCCGTGTGCCTATCTCCTCATTGATTTCCGCTTTTCGGAATAATGGCGCCATCACAAGGGAGTATGTCACCCTGATTTGCTTGGTGTCTGTCAATTCCTGATATGATACATGAAACTTGTATATAAGTGTTAAAACTTTGTTGTACTGGGAGTCTATAGTATCGATTTTGTTCTTGGAGTGCCATTTCCTACGAGAGGTCGGTTATCAGTGGGGTTATTTCGACTTTTTATGCTTCAGCTTGGAAATGAACTATGATCTAGATATCTGCCTGAACCAGGCTTAAGGAATCTGAACTTCCTTCCATGATTCTCAATATCTGGTATCTTTTCTTACGTTAAACATTTATGTCAATAATACCTATATGTATAGTTATAAATATTAAAATACGGGACTTATCGCGCCTAAAACATAAATTTTTATTTAACTCGACGTTTCGACCATGTTGCATTGATCGTGGTCACGAGACGACAGTCGTCAGTCGTTACTATTTGTTCAAATCGCGAAAGTTTAAAGTTTACCTATATTTAATTTTAAATTTACTTATGAACAAAGTCTGCAGAGTTTGGATTATTAAAAGTATCGATAGAACTGCTATTTAAATAGACTTTCGTTATGAATATTTAGTATGTAAGTATAGTAGTTACTAGTTGATGTATAATAAAAAATAAAGGCAAGGTGTAATATCGTTTTAAAATCCTAATAACGCGCTTTTACATGCTCTCAATAGCGGTCCATAAATATTTTCAGTTTGCGTTCTATGGTAATCCATGTGTTTCGATTCGGCTATTGTTTTTTTCGGCTTTTTTGATAGGATCTTTACATAATTTATAACACTACCCTGTAATATAACCAGGACAGAAAAAAATATCTGTATGAGTCAACGACTGAAATAGCTCTGGGGTAAATAAATAAAGGACAATTTTTATTTTTATCAAAAAGCAACAATAATGCAAATTAAGTAATCACCTTTTTCATTTTTGAAATCGATCATAAATAACAATTTCATTCTGCATCTTCAATACTCACCAACATTATAAATAACAACAATCTCAACACCCCAAACAATTCACAAAGTCCCGTTTATCTAAAAATTACCATTGGAACTGAATATAAAATATAAAGTCAGAAACTCATTTCGCCAATGCAAATGCCACTATTAATAAACACCCAGGGTAGTCCTTATTAAAACCGAACTGAATAATTTTCATAGTGTCAACAGCGTGGGAAATGCACCGAATATTGTGTTTGAAATACGCTGGAATCTTTGATGTATGACTATTGCGCGGTCTTTCCCGCGCGATTGCAGAATGCGGAAGAAGAAGCAAAAGTTTTTAATTTTAGAGATAAATTTATTTATTTTAAAACTCCCGTTTACATAAACATGTTAGGGCCAAACTCCAGAAAAACTGAGCTGAGCTGTGTTTGAACAATCAATGAGATTTCATCACACTGTCAAATTACGTAGCAATAAAATTCAATGGGTAGTGTGATTGATAAAGAAAACCGCTTTTAGTCCACTGATGGACATAGGCCTCTCCAATTACACGCCAATGAGCATGATCCTTAGCTACATTCATCCAGTTCTTTCAAACCGCCTTAGGAAAATCATCTGAGGGCGTCCTACACTACGTTTGCCACTTTAAAACTCGTAGACCCCAACGGTTTTCAATAATTCTTCGGTTGATATTGCCGGCCTCCTGCCAGTCATTCAGATCATTCAGATTCGATCTTTCAGAGAAATTCCGAACACAACCCTTTCCATAGGTCCACAAATTTAAAGATGCTCAGCACATCTTTAAATTTGTGAACTAGCTTAACCGCTTTTTAGTACTGGGTTTTGAATAAAAAATAATCTCGTAGGAAAGACTGCGCGTGTATAGTAAGCACATAGCTCATGCATTAGCATGCATGCAAATATTGCTTTAGATGTAAGTAAACAAGACATGGGTTATGAGTAGAGGTTGTATTTTGGCTTATTATATCGCTTAAATACATACATATATACATACAATCACGCCTTTTTCCCGTTGGGGTAGGCAGAGACTACTTCTTTCCACATGCTACGATCCTGACATACCTCTTTCGCTTCTTCCACTTTCATGAGCGCCTTCATACATGCTCGCCGGTTATAAGTACTTTTGACTTGGCCTTTCTTTAAAACGTCTCCGATCTGGTCGTGATACGTTCGCCTAGGTTGGCCTCTACCGACTGCCCCATTCACACTCGTCTCATAAATCTGTTTTGTCAGTCTTTCTTCATCCATCCTCTCTAGATGTCCAAACCATCTAAGCATCCCTTTCTCAATCTTTGTCACCACATTTTCTACCACACCACAACATTCCCTTATCATGCTGTTCTCCACCTTATCCATCAGAGTCACTCCAATCATACATCTCAAACTTCTCATTTCTACAGCATTAATTTTACTTTCATGCTTCTTCTGCCGTACCCAGCATTCACTACCAAACACGAGTGTGGGAACCAACACTCCCTTATGTACAACCAGTCGTGCTTTTTTAGACACGTTCTGACTTCTCATAAAGTTATGCTGTGCCCCACTCACTTGGTTTCCTACCAAATCTCTTCGCTCAATATCACTTTCATACTTACCATCTCTCGTAAACTTAGAACCCAGGTACACAGACTCTTTCACTTGTGCTACACTTTCTCCTTCAATCGTAACCTTACAATTTGTCATTCTTTCTTCTCTTTCAAAAACCATTACTTTGGTCTTATTTACATTCTCTTTCATCCCTTTCCTTTTTAAGGCATCATGCATAATATTAACCATCCTTTGCAACTCCTCCTCCGATGATGCTAAACAAGGCTATTTTAATACAAGGTTATTTAAAAACAAGGCTATTTTATTAGTTTTCGAAGAACCAGTACAAAAAAAAAATAGTTTCTGGTTAGACTTATTATGCTGTGGGATATCTTCATTAATTTGTTTATACAATGAAAATAGTATTTGAGGTCATTGGACAGACAAAGCCAACTTTACTTTGATGACATCTGGGATTATGATGGTTTGAAAACAACTACAATAGGGATTATCTATTTGAAATTTCACATCCTACTCCTTAGATAATATTACTGTGACCTGATGCTGGGCTCCTGAGATGTCCAATTCCAGAGCACAGATGTGTTTGGACTTATTGGAATGGTGTCAATAAAGAGAGATAGCTCGGTCGGGAGGATTTTAAAAATTACATTCAAGAGATCATATTTAACTCGGTACTTACTTCAATAAATTTTGCCGAGTGTGTCATTATTTAGTAATAATCCACGCACTGACTATTCCGAGCCAATATTTTTAGCTTGCGATTGTTACTTTAGCAGTCGGACGAAGACAAAAGTTTTGCAACTAAATTGGTTGGGATCCAGCATACATGGAACCAATATTCAACCGACTTCAAAAAAAAGAAGGTTCTCAATTCGTCTGTAAGTTTTTGTTTAATGTTACGCGATTACTCCGTCAATTGTGAACCGATTCGAATGATTCTTTTTTTAATCGGTAGGGTACGTTTCCGAAATGGTCCCATTGTAATTTTATCGAGATCTGATAAGTATCTCCAGAGATATGACGATAAACGTCTCAAGCTTGCTACTGAAATTGACTCGCTGGGCATTGAAGTCGGTTGTTTTCGTTTTTAAACTATCTTAATTGTGTTGCAAAATATTTCTCCAGTACACAAGCCATAACGTACAATGTCGTATTTACAACACAACACTGTTTGAAAATAAGATTTGCTACAGATCTATTCATTCGCGAGCTTTACAGAATTACTCTCTTGCAGCTGTATGGATATTATTCAGACTCAATAAAATTCTGGAGTTCAATGCCGCTTTTATGATTCAAATGAGACGCAGTTGACACTACAATCTTATTTATTTACTTATTTTTTAACCCTCGATACAAAAAGATGTGTTATAAGTTTTACGTGTCTATCTGTGCTTTTGTGTATATGTGATGTGTGTGTTTGTCTGTGGCATCGTAGTTCCCAAATACTCCCGATTTTGATTTCATTTTTCGGGGTGCATTATTTTATTATTATACGTTCTTTTCTTAGCTTTATTTCAAGAAAATCCGTTCAGTCGTTTGAAGATGATGAGCTTTTTTTTTATTTCTTTTTCATCCAACCCATATACCCATTTGTGCATAAATTTCATTCAAAACCGATCAGCCGTTTTTAAGTAATCGATGAACGATCACACAAACAAGCAAATATACGAACTATTACTATAATGATATTAGTACGAGAAAAAAAAGTTTAAAAATTACAGTACATACTGTGACTGTTAATTAGCAGGATTAGACATTTTAAAAATTTTAATCCACTGCAGGACATAGGCCTCTCAAATTGGACACCACTGATCACGAGCCTTGGTTTTTTTCATAGGACAGTGCCTCGGCATAAATAATGAAACAAAGTTTAAAACTCCATCACATTAATCAGGATTACAAAGACTGAACTAGATAGGTCGTTTAACTGCAAACTAGAAAGTTTATAGCAAAGAAGTAAGCAAACCCACATTTTCTCATTAAAATCTAAGTGGGTGGATGCAGGAAGAGACTAAATTATATATGCATTTAAAAATTTATTAGCTATAACATTGAAGATGTACTAGACATCTTCAATGTTATATATGTAAGAAAATTTCAATTCAAACTGAACAACTAGATGACGCTTTTACGTATTGCAATAAACAATTAAAAAAAGCAAATGTAATTTTTACTCTCAATTCGAGGATTCAAAATTAATGGCTAACTTATGATGTTTATAGAGACATTATTATGTTATTTATCAGAATATAGCTATAGCATAGATCAATCGACGTATTAATAGCAAATAAATTCTATCCCTGTAATACTGTCAAATTAATACAGAAAAAAACATGAAGTGCATTCAGAAAAAACTTAATGCAGCAGGGGCACTCGAACTATTTACTTTTCCAGTAAAATAAAAATAACAAAAGCGCTATTCACTTAATTATGCCATTAGTAAGAAAATAAAGTTTGTTTTCTAAGCGTGTCTGCGGCGTACGGAGGACCATTTGTTTGTAGAAAATGTTTTAGTTTCTTTCAAGTTTTAATTCTGTGAATTTAAATTGGCTGCGTAATCGCTGGCTTTGTATTACTAGTACTACGAGTATGTCGAAATATCTGTATACCTGCGTCGTTGTCCACGTTATATAATTTATTTTATTCAAACCAATCCTCTCGTCGCATTTAAAATATTGGTTATAAATAAAAAAATGAATCAAAAATGAATGAATGAAAAATGAATCATCTTATTAAAACCTGGTCTGTTCTGGAGTCTCTGCAACGGTGCCAAGTTGATTGGCGATACGTCCAAGTACTGAGAGCCCTGTATGACGCCGCGAATAGGACCGTCCAAGTACAAAATTAGCAGACTGAACATGTCCCCTTACATAGAGGAGTGAGACAAAGGGACGTTACTTCCCCCAAATTGTTCACTAACGCTCTGGAGGATATGTTCAAGACGCCGTATTGGAAAGGACGGTGCATAAATATAAACGGCGAGCATCTCTCACACTTGAGGTTTGCGGACGATATCGTCATCATGGCTGAAACCGTGCAGGACTTGCAATACATGCTGACCACCCTTGCTGATTCTTCTGCACGCATCGGCCTCCGGATGAACTTGGATAAGACTAAGATCATGTTCAACGAACATGTTGTCCCGGAACCGATTGCCCTAAACGGAGTTCCTCTCGAAGTTGTTCACGAATACGTATACCTTGGGTAAATCTTGCAATTGGGTAAAAACAACTTCGAGAAGGAAGCTCGCAGAAGGATACAGATGGGATGGGCAGCATTTGGAAAACTTCGTCGAGTCTTTGCATCGCCTATACCACAAAGCCTAAAGCCGAAAGTCCTTAACGAGTGCGTCCTACCTGTTATTACTTACAGAGCCGAGACGTGGACACTGACAGTGCGACTGGTTCACCAATTTAAAGTCGCTATGGAAAGGGCTATGCTCGGAGTATCTATGAGGGATCGAATTCGAAACGAGGTCATCCGTCAGAGAACCAAAGTTATCGACGTAGCTTAAAGGATTAGCAAGCTGAAGTGGCAGTGGGCTGGTCACATCTGTCGTAGAACCGATAACCGTTCGGGTAGACGTGTTCTAGAGTGGAGACCACGGCTCGGTAAACGGAGTGTAGGGCCCCCTCCAGGTAGGTGGAGCGATGATATACGCAAGCTGGCTGGCAGCGGTTGGAAGCAAAGAGCTGAAGATCGAGCTCAGTGGCGTGCCATAGGTGAGGCCTATGTCCAGCAGTGAATAGTAAAAGGCTGATGATAATGATACTATTATTATTTTATTTTTTATATCTTATAGGCTAGAGTTTGACCACTAAATTATCTGTTAGTAAGTGTTGATGCGGTCGAAGATGGTAAGCACGCTAGGCCTAGAATAGGAACTGGCTCTCAAGAATAGCTGCCGGAACTCATTAGATGTTTGGTGATAGATTTTTCTAACTTTAGGGTGGCAGCTGGCGGACACCACATAATGTCCTACCCTCAATCGGGGTTGTCGGTTTCTTAACGACGTTTTTCATCAACGGAGGGCCACTCTGAAAAGCGCAAATATTTTTTTCGATAGAAAAATCCATTGATGTACGGCAGGGATTGAACTCGGTACCTGCATTAAAACCAAGCATTCTCCCACTTACACCACCGAGCCCTCATTTGTTTATTAAATGTAACCTTTGAGTATTTCATTATATTATCTGAAACAATGCAAACGTAGCAGGCAAGAATCAGTATTCTTATAATGTAAACGTTTCTGAGTAACATACATTTTGTACAACGCCATCTATATTTAAAAACTTATAAGTAACAAATGCGTACTGCATAAATGTTATCTTAATAATCAAACATTTCTCACTTAGTTTCTCGCTATATTACTCGACAATCTTGTATTATACCCACCAAGTAATAGTAGTAGGCACAATAGTACAAATCTATAAATAATAATACAAATAAATTTTTTACTTTTATTATACTTTTATTTTATAAGTTTTTATCATTTTTAGGGTTCCGTACCTCAAAAGGTAAAAAAAGGAACCCTTATAAGATCACTTTTTTGTCTGTCTGTCCGTCTGTCCGTCTGTCCGTCTGTCTGTCTGTCTTTCTGTATGTCTATCTGTCTGTCCGTCCGTCCGTGTGTCACCACCAATTTACTCAAGACCGGATGGACCTGGCAAGTTAAAATTTATACCAGATACTGAAGTCTATATTTCCTATTAAGTGTATAAAAATCAAAGTCCTGAGCCAGCACGATAAAAAGATATGGGTAAATTTAGATTTTCGCAAAAACTTGTAAGTACTAATATGTACCTTAATTTTCAACTTTTTTTTTCGGAATTTTTCCTTTGTCGTAAGACCTTGCTTGTAACCAAAATTGACAATTCTAGGTCAACCGGAAGGACCCTATAGCTTTTGGGTCAAAAACCTATACTTAACTTATATTATTTACTTGGTACTTCCCGTTGACCTAGAATCATAAAATTTGGCAAGAAGCAAGGTCTTACAGCACAAATAAAGGAAAAATTCCAAAAAATTAAAAAATATTAAGAAAATTACAGGGTGTCCCCATACATACATAGTTTCTCCAATTAAGATAGGCCTCTGAGTTATATGATCGCTCATACAATTTAGAGTCTAGCTTAATTGGAATTGGTACCAATTAAGTACCAATTAAGCTAGACCTTGGTACGGAAGCCTCGGTGGGCGAGTCCAATTCGACTTTTCCGGCTTTATTTCATTTTCATCATCATCTTCTTACCCTTATCCCACTTAAGTCGCAAAAAAGATAAGAGTCCGACGGACAGAACATGCACTTACTGACAGCAACTCTGACAGCAAACATGCGAGATTAAACCTAGTTTAAACGAAAATAACGTTCAAAATGCGACTCTCGTCGGTTGCTTAAGTGGGGTTAGTGAAATATGTATTTCGTTTCATTTTTTCATTTTATGGTGTGCAAATGCCATGGCGTGAAAAAAGTGAATATAATACAGTTAGTCTTCGAACTCCTCTTACTTCAATCACAGAATAATGAATAGTACAACTTCAATCTATACCTTAACTTGTCATCTTCATAGTCAAAGATTCCTCACTAACTCGACAAACTTGTTCAGACGTGCTCACAAGGCAGCCAAACAATAAGGAAAATGTATGTTATGATTAGTTACAAGTTACAGAACTCGTGTGAGCACGCACGCTTGCTTAAGTAGGCAAATGTGATTTATTTTATGGGGAAAAAGATTCAAGGGGAGATGTTTGGATTCTTGGGGATGTTGAGGTGATTTTATGGAAGTATGGAATATTTTATGCAGAGATAAAGGCTGTCTTAGGAAGCGTGTTGTTAGTTAGTTTTGAGAATTTTGTTGTAGCTAGATTATGCGTAGAAATTTAATTAAGATCTAATTGCATTTTTATACATTTTTTAATTTCAACTGCACATAATGCACATAAAAAGAAAATAAATAAAAGAAAATAAAAACAATTAATAAAACAACACGCACTATATTTTATACAATTTTGGTATTATTATCAGAGCATAAAAGAAAATATGAATTGATGTAATACTTAAGGTATAGTTTAATAAGGTGTTATTGTAAGGAAGGTGAAAATAATGGGACCAAATAAAAATAAACTGGTCAAGTGCAAGTCGGACTCGCACTAGTAGGGTTCCGTACCAAACTACAGTATTTTATAAGATCGAGCAAAAAATACCATTATCATTTTTCGCCAGCAATAAATAATAATTAATAAACATTTTATTTCTTATAACGCCATCTAACGTCTAACATTGGTGTTAGGGATCCACATTTCAATATAACGCCATCTATGGGACGTTTACCTAACTAAGCGTACTTAGATGGCGTGAAATGCCGTAGAAAACACGTTTCTTGTATGGGGACCCTCTATTATTTTTAAGTTTATTCTGTTTTAGTATTTGTTGTTATAGCGGCAACAGAAATGGGTATGGAACCCTGAAATTGGGTACGGAACCCTAAAAAACAACTTCGATCAATGAAAATTTAAACAAACAACATATTAGCGCGTTTGTTTCTTAAATGTGAAACTAGATGGTATAAGTATACGTAATGGAATAATCTTACACGCTATGCTATCTTTAAAACTGCAACTTTAGTTTGACTTCAAGCGTAGTAATATTATCTGTTCTGTTCTTCAAGTTAACTAACCAAACTTTGACATGAGGTCCAAATTCGTTTGCATCTATCCTCACAAAACTGAATAGATTTACATACAGAATAATGTAAAGCACCGCACAGAATTGTGAGCACTACGACACAAACCGTCACGCACGACGCGCTCCTTGACAAACGACTAACGTAATTCCCAGCCAAATGTCAGTAAGTAGCTAAATAATTCAAAAGCTCGTGAAATCCAACAATTAAGCATTTAAAGTAGAGATGTGATTAATCCGGCCAATTAATAATCTAGCTGGGTATGACAAAGGCCAGCTGTATTTATCAACATTTAGGCCGGATACTATGTTTAGTTGTTGTTCACGAACTAGATTGAATATTCTATTTATTTACATTTCAACAAACAGTTTATGAGTGTTATAATTGCATTTTAACTGTAACAGCTATGTAACAGCCACAGTTTTGATTGTTTCAGTCGTATTTGATTACACCAATGTTTACTAACGTAATAGTTGCGACACTAATAATTCTAGCAATGTGATTTAAAATCATTTTAGTGTTTTATTAGAATTTTATTTAAAAATGCTGGGATACTGCATATACTTTATCAAATATTTATATGTTCTATAGTTAAAACCTAACATAAGAATAGATTTTTATATTCAATAAATTATGCATCCGCCAATCCGTCCAAAACTTAACAGACCACAACAATATAATTAAGCATTTAAAGCGAACATAAAAGCCCGAACCCCAGAACTAGGGTAACTTCTCGACCAATTTCAACGTTATTTATTATTACCGTAGCTTAATGAGCCCTTACTGAGCATTACATAACACAATCCCATTATTATGGGTCACAATTCTATTAGAATGGGTCACGATTCCATTAGAATGGGTCACGATTCCATTATTATGGGTCACAATGGAAGCCATAAATCAACGGGTCGCATGTAAAGTTGACGGTTTTTTTATGGTTTAAGTTTTATCGCAAGGTTTAGTTGTTGTTTTAGGGGAATCTTGCTACTTAATAAAATTCACATACGAGAGTATAAATTTCAGGCAGTCCTTAGTAAAAAAATTGATGGAATACCTATCTTGATCAAAATGAAGTGATTTTGAATAAAGCTTTCTTCTGGTTGGCCAAAAAAACAATTTAAAACAAAATTTGCCGTCGGTATTTTAATTAAACTTCCAGTATGCAATCAATAAAAAGCAAGAATACAAAATTGCTAATTTGCTTTATTATTCTAAGGGCCAGTTTCACCGGTTCATGATAAAGTGACAGATAAAAGCTGTCGAAAATGTGTCTGATTCGTTTCTGATAGGGCTTTTAGGAACCGGTTAAACTATCCCTAGCTGTGCCTATATGTAATGAACATAATAAAGTAATCCATAAGTGTCAAATTTTATACTAAAATTTGAGAGCTTCGTTGTAAAGAATAGATGATGGCTTGACATTTAAAAAGGAGGTCGCCGGTTGGAATCCTTCCATGGGTGTTTGTTCACAGTATATCGATGTTCCACCTGACTTGCTACCAAATAGTAGATCGTAGTTGACCACCATCAAGGAGAAAAGCTACCGCTATAACCTTTCGGTGTTCCGGTAGCAACAAATTGGCAACAGCCCTTGAGAGTCAGAGTATTCTTGGCCTAGAGCGTTCACCATTTTTGACCACATCATCGCTTACTTCAAGGCGCGATAGTGGGTATAAAAAAAGGAATCAACCTTATTGAAAATATCAACAGACAAGTTTCAAAATACATATATTACCTAACTTTCGCTTTATAATACGTATTAAATGGATAATTAAACTAAGTTGCCTCTACTTCAACTCCCCGTTTGCTTCTCTATTTTTGGTTGTAAATGGTTATCTTATACCCTGTATACTGTCTTATAATATTACGCCAACTTTCCCCAAGGAACCTTGAGCACGTATAAATAAAAACGACCCAAAAGTACTGGACATTTTAATAAAAAACCGGACCTTCATCATAGCTTTTGTTGCATGCGTGGCGTGACTATGGTAGTTCACGATGCCAACATAACTTGAGCTCTGAAAAACGTAAAGATGTTTGAAATATTTGATGGAACGGAGGTCAGAATCCACTGGACGAACGAAAGGGCTGTGACAAAAGACGAGACCTTTTTGGTATTCCGGATCTGAATGACAAAACAGTAGGTATGTACTTGCTATACGGAAAGGATCATATGAATGTGGAGTCGTAGACGACCTATAGTTTTCCATGAAACTATGACATCTACTCAGACTTGGGACTACTTATACAAATTACAAAATAACTTCAAAAATACATTCCACCAAAAATGTTGCCAAGACGAGACAATGCGGCTTGCAATGTCAAAATTTATCAGATCTCATGCAAAACCAACCTTCTAACACTACACGCCCTAAATTTACAAGCTCTAACCTCACAAGCTCCTGCACCTTAGTCAAAATATTTGGCTTGGCCATTTCGTTACTAAAAGAACTATTGTATAACTGAAAAGAAATGAAAAGAGAATAGATTTTTCACCTTACACCCATGTGAATGTAGCGAAATGGCCTGAAAATTATAATATTATTAAATATTCATCCGAATTATCTAGAAAACGTTATCATCGACTATTGCAAGATTATAAAATAGACGTACATAATTTTAAACAATTAAAATCATTATTAATTTAGAGAAGATTAATAGAAGGCGCTTAAGAAAACAGATATTCGAATATTTACTCGCTGCGAATAATTTCTTGTATTAGATGTACCAATTTGCTTAATATTAAATATCATAAAATTCATACTAAAACTACAAGTAACTTCGTCTCTCTGTATTTTTGTCTAAACAGCTCCACCAATTTAGCACGTGAAGGTGTATGTGCGGTTGAAGCCACAAGGCGTTACTAGTATGCAATATCATCATCATCATCATCATCTCATCATCAACCCGTTTCTGTCCTTTGCTAGACAAAGGCCTCACATATGGCAATAGATATTTATGATGCCAGTGAGGTTAGTTGGTTTTTACAAACGGGTAGACGAATGAATGATTGAAAGTAGTATTTATTGTGTTTCATTATTTCACAATTTTTTAAGATAAACATTGTCTGAAGTACTGAAACATGCACTGGGTTGGGGGTGCACGTAATAGTACGGTTGGCAACCCTACATTAATCAGGGGAATTAAACATTTGTTTTAAGTGTGACGTTCGACGTCTAGATGAAAGCTGAATGGCTCAATACTTTTGTTTATTTTTATTTTGTAAATCTTTGAAATAACAAAAATAAAACAAAAGTTGAGCGTAAGAGAGTAATGAGAGTAAGAGAAAATAACAGAAACATAACTTATGTTTCTGTTATTTTTATAATAAAAATTATTGAATATGATCTATTTAATGTTATTTGACGTGTGTAAGTGCAATTTTTTTTATTTTCCCATATACTGAATAAATGCTTTGACTTTTGACTTTTGAGTCACGAGTTTGTTAATACCGTCCGCACATAATGTGTCATACAACATTTTTCAACACATTTGCGAAAAAAAAACACTACAATTGGTAATCAAACAAACATAAAATAAATATATCAGTCGGAAAGTCGAAACAATCTTTGACGTTTCTAATATGAAAATGGCGCGTATTTGCAAATGGCGTTACGTGTTATAAAAATAAGAACTTTAGTTGCGTCTCATTTACTATTTAGTATTAAATGGAGACAAACGTATTAAGCAAAAGCGCTTTAAGGGGGTTTTAAGATTTAGCTTATTTATTCTCGCAATATGAAACTCTTTAGTGGAATTTAAAAAAACTCATATAGGATACGCCCAGCGCCATACAACGGAGCGTGCGGTAAAGAGGGTACTTAGGTGAGAGTTGTTAGGAGAGAGTAGTGCGTAATTATTAATTTTCGAAAAATGTATACAGGCTTTGTTAATGCTTTTTTTTAACAAATGTGTTGAAAAATAACTTACTTCAATTGATAAAAGAGTATTAACAAGAAGATTCATTTAAAAACCCAATTAAATTGGTTGTTAAATTTTCGGTAGGCATTTTATAGACGGCTGTTATCACAAACTAAACCTATGTCGAAGACATTTGTTTTAGCTTTATAAACCAGTCATCTTCAACAATAGCGTTATTTTATCCGAGGTTTGAGCCAATGTTACAAAGTACTTAGAAAAATTATCCAAAAATTACCCTTCCAAAATGAAAACAATTGCAAAGCAACTGCAACGGAACGGGGCCAGTGGTAACTGAATTTACTATTCCCTAAGAGATAAGTACATAAAAAGATTTTTCATTGTACGTAGAATGGGATTGGCGGGTTGCCAGAGTCGTTCGTCATGGTTACCCCATGCGGAAATTGGCAATGGGCCGCGTCACATTTCGGGCTATTGGGTGCGTATAACACTTTTAAAACTATAGCCTATGAAACTGCAAAAGAGTTTTTTTTAATTAAATATATCGGTCGTTGGTTTTTAACGTTATTCCAGTCTGGTGCATAGATGGATCAAGCTTTAATAGAAAATGGCATCCTAAATCGGCAACATGGTTCCGTTGAAATATTTCCACAATTTTTCTAGTAGCGTATTGTCCATCGGACAACCAAACGAACTGATATGCGACACCTTTACATGGTGGACATTCCATCAATATCCACGAAGCAACATGCTTCCACATTCTTTATACGAACTGCCAAGGAATGGAATTCTATCTCATAGGAGAATATTGCTAACGATGGAATTAAAACTCATGATTTAATAACATTGCTAATCTTAAATGATATGAACTGAAAAATACTTAGGTCTGTTTTGTATCGTAATTAATCACCTCTAATTTCATCTACTACCTAATTTATCACATTACCCGACATAACTGGTAATTTTCATAACTGGCAACCTTGCAACAAATGCCTATAAAATTACTCTCGTAACTTCACGTTCGCGTTGACCCCACGATCCAATTATAAAGTTTAATTACGCATCAGTCGGGTTGACTAGTGTCCCAGAAAGTGGGACGTCGGTGCCCTAAAAGTCGGGAGCCTGCACTCAAGAGGCGCACTCACAATGTAAACTTGAGTATGGTTCATTGGATGACAAGATGCTTTGCAAGTATTGCCATGTATTAGAATGTGTTTGACGATGCTAACGGCCGTATTCATGAAGGTTTTAACAAACGCATAGCGGTAGATTTGACACTGATTATATTGTCATGAATGTATTTATTGGTTTGAATGACGCTATGTGTTCGCGAGCACTGTGAGATTTTATAGTGTTGTTTATGAATACAGTGGTTAGTATAAGTCATGGCATGCTAGATATGTGTTCTGTAGCGGCTATTACAGTACGTCTTTGACAGAAGAATAGTCTCCAATATGATGCTCATATGAGTCGATACCCCACCCCCACCGCCGAATAACGCACTGAGGCCAGTTTCGTAAACATGTGTGCACTTAGTGAGTGTAGCCATGCAGTAAAACCTTTGTGATAATGTAATCAATATGTGATTCCATCCTGCTTTTTATTTCTCAAAGATTGGTTTTTATACACCCTTTCACAGCACAATTCGGCATTTTTTCTTTAAAAATTGCGAATTATTATAGTGTGTCACTCCGCGCGCCTGATAAGGTAAGGCGTAGTTTCGTTATATGTGTGTACGTGTAACTGTGTATATACATGGCGAGGCGTAGTTTTAACCGACCTCAGTGCGTTGTTCTGTGGGCGCCTCCATCTTGACTTCTTATTTTTGTTCTGAGCTCATAATGGTGTTATTTCTTATAGATTTTTATATATTTGATACCATGTAAACATTAAATTTGCCCAATATACTGCAAAAGCATCTCAATAAGTCTAATAGTCTATAATCTATCTACATATTGTCTTTAGCCATCACCTACTACCAGCTTTTATGATACGTCATAGAATATTTATTGGTATTGTCCTGAATCTAAACACGAAGTCTTCCATGCAGACTATATGCTCAAATTTTACTTAAAACCACCTTAACCGTTAGTTATTCACTATTGAAATATATAATTGTAAAAGTTTTAAAGGCAAACATAATACATATTATAATAAACATAATATTACAAATGAACTGCTACAGATATAGTATTGTTTCGGTGTAATTCCGAGTATTTCCGAGTCACATCTGTGCACAATGTCAAAATTGTTCATAATAGCTAGCGCTGAATATTTCTAGTCTCGTAAGTCAATTACAAAGTTAAATGGCCCTCTTGTCCCTCTAACGTAGGTACGCTTATTTATACAGCGGGACGATGCTACTGAAAAATTAAGTGAAGGAAAGTTGGCGTATCGAAAACATCGACATTTGAGAAATTATGGGCGATCTTGCTGGAGTACGAAATTGTTCAACATTACGATTGGAGAGATACTTACGTGGCGGGTTTGTTTATCAATTAGTTGGTAGAGTATCTGAAGTAGGAGTATCTACTCTATATCGGAGCTTGTATTCTTAGGATCTTTAAAGTATTCTATTACTCATAGTTATATGTAACTTTACACATATTCACAACTGCTCTTTTAAATGAAGTATTTTGATGTATTTTATTACTGAACTTATCGTGAGAATTAACATTATTGAAAACGATTATACCCAGACGGGATTTACTGGCGAAATTGATCAACTAGTCCGACCTCCTAGAAGAAGGAATATGAAGGTCGATTGTAGATGAAGGACTTCTGCTAGTCCGTCTGGGGCGGTACCACCACTTTTCCAATTAATGTTCAGCCGTGAAATAGGAATATTTTTCGGATGAAATGGCAAGGTGTCCAGTGAAATTACAGGGCATGTGAGACTCAACATCTTTATGTCTCAAGGTAACAGGCGCAGTGCAGTGACATGCAAGATTCTGGACTGCCAGAATTTTGCATGCTGCTGTATCTGTAATAGGTAGACGTCATCACTTACCATCAGGCGAGCGTCGTGCTTGGCCTGTTACCTTTTACCATAAAAAAAAATTTCCGAAACTGGTCCGAGCAATTTCGACGTTAAAACCCGTAAGTGTGCATCCGTTAAGAATTATTCACCCGATCAACATCACAATAAGATGTTCCATAATCGAACCTGTCGCCAGTGAGGATCGAAAGCATCATGCAGGATTTGGGGCGTGATAATATATGACTTTTTCCCTCCATTCCACTGGTAAGCGAAGCGAATTTAATTTACTATGGGTTAGTTTTATATCCTGTTGGTTTCTTTTTACATCAAGCTCTTTACAAATATACTGCAAACAGACAGGAAAAGTTTCGTCTCATTCCTTTTAAGTTGGATGTTTCAAACATAATGAGACATACAATTTTTAGAAAAAAGATAAACGCAAAAAAATAAATAATAATAATCTGCGTGATATTTATTTGGCTGGGCATACACGGACAGCTTGAAGCAGTTCGGATCGACTGCTTCAAGCTGCGACTGCATAGTGAACTATAGGCTTCTAAGTATGTACATACACGAACCGCTCGAGCAGTTGCAACTGCTTCGGGCGGTTGGCTGCACGGTGAAATTTAATCGTGCGGTCAAGCAGTCACCAGGCTGACTGACTGCTCGAACTGTCGACTGCTCTCACGCAGTTACCTCCGCCCACGCTCTTCATTCCACGTAGCATATGCTTCCCGCCCGCCCGCTTCATTTGTTTATAGAGAAAAATGGACGACAAATATTTAAATTGCTAACTGCTCGAGCAGTTCAATGGCAGCTTCAAGCTGTTGACTCTAACTGCAAGAACGGTCCGTGTATGTTGAACACTGGCTAACTGCTCAAGATGTCCGTGTATGCCCAGCCTTATTTCTAGACAAAAACCCTGAATGATGCTGAACCCAGGTAACCCAGGTAGGTGGTAGACTTCAAACCACTCACCGAAGTAAAACATGTCACCGATTTACCGAGTTAGATTTAGATCTGTTCACAAAAAAAACTATATTAAATTACTACTGTGTCTCGCGGCTTCGCCCGCGTTAAAAAGTATCCTATGTCCTAATCCTGCACTATACTGGCTACCCATATGCAACGTTACAGCCAAATTTATCTAGCCATTTCATTGTGAAGAGGTCCCGAAAAATATACAAACGGGTTTTTGCATTAATTATATTGGTATTAATAAACATTGATTCTCAAGAAACATTGTAATTTGATACTTTCATTGTGGTTAAGAATAGCAGCGGTTGATACCGTAATCTCGCTTAGCCCATAGTGGCATTACTGTCCTTTCATGTGATAATGCATGGTGCCCTTTTTAGGACAGGATTTATGATAGCGCGCCTTTATTTGACAGCTCTTGGAAAGTGATAAAAGTGTTGGGATCAATCATGAAAACTGATGTTATTAAAATAGTGATGAAGTGTACACTTCATTGGCAGCAAGTCAGGAACATGGATATAATATGCTCTTACCACTTGTGGAGTGTAGTAGTAAAGTCCAAATTAAAAAGCTTTGCTTGCAAAGCAAAGGAATTTAAGTAGCACTTGTGTCAGAGCTTAATGTGTACAAATATTGAGGGCACAAACGGTAGTTACATGTTTAATACACATACTGTCTTAACTAGCAGTCTACTGTAACAATTTCACACTGGATACAATCTTATCGCCATTGCAATTGCAGTAGCCATAGCAATTAGACAGTACACATCCAACAGTGCCTCAAGTAATGATAGCATCAAACTGGTTAACTGCTGTACTATTCAGTAGATATAGACATAATGTATTCTATTGTAAGAACATTACATGGAATTACTTGAGAACAGCCAAATGTTGCTTATCAGTTAGTTTTGGCATGAATGAGGAGTTTTCGTTGCGTGGCGTAAATAGTTTTTAGGGTTCCGTACCCAAAGGGTAAAACGGGACCCTATTACTAAGACTCCGCTGTCCGTCTGTCTGTCTGTCTGTCTGTCCGTCTGTCACCAGGCTGTATCTCATGAACCGTGATAGTTAGACGGTTGAAATTTTCACAGATGAAGTATTTCTGTTGCCGCTATAACAACAAATACTAAGAACAGAACAAAGTTAAAAATTAAAGAAAAGTTTAAAAAAAAATTTTTACGATAGCGCCGCGCCATCTAGCTAGCATCAAATACTAAAAACAAAATAAAGTTAAAAATAAAAGGGGGTTCCCATACAAAGAACGTGTTTTTAAACGCCATCTATCTAATTAGTTTCGGAAAAATGACATAGATGGCGCTAGTAAACGAGCCCCGTCTTTCTAGATCGCGACCAAACCAAATATTCTTGGTAATATCAATTAATCAAATATATGAGGTTGAAACTCTGTTATGTTTCGTATTGTACGGAACCCTCCCTAAGTGTGCGATAAGAGACGTGATGCTGACTCGCACTTGGCCAGTTTTATTTTATTATTGTTATTTAAAGCTTAATAGTTGTTGTTTACCCCTCCAAGTAAACTAAATAAATGCTTGTGTCTGGAGTGGGTTCACGTCAATAGTACAATGGGTGGGGATCGAACTCACGACCTCTCGATCGCCAGGCCGACGCAATGGCCATTGGGTTATTGCCGCTTAATCTTTAAAGTAGTCGTGTCCGTACTCATTAGCTACTGCCAAGTTTATTATAGGTACATTACTACACAAATTATGTAAGGTAGTGTGTAATCTCAACTAAAGTATTTGTTGTTCTTTTTTATACCTTTATAGGCTAGCCTTTGACTACTATCTTTGGTGATAAGCGATGATGTGGTCGGAGATAGTGAACACGCTAGGCCTAGAATACTCTAACTCTCAAAGGTCTGTGTGCTGCCGAAGCACCTTAAGGTTATGGCAGCAGATTTTGTTAATGATGGTGGTAAACTATTGCTTGGTAGCAAATCAGGCGGAACATCAATATAATATGCTTCTACCACCTGTGGATGAACGCCGTGCTGGGATTTGAACCAGCTACCTCTTGCTTAAACTCGAGCCATCTATCCTTTACGCCAACGGGGCCTTTCTCAAAACCATCAATCGTTTGTTACATTACTAATTATATTTATATTTGTATTTCATTTTCAAACTTTGATGATTTGATGACGTTGCATTTGCTAAACAGTTATTAACTGTTGCCCATTTTAACACATTTACATTGTCCAAAGTTAGCTAGCAGTTTAAGTGTACAAAATTTATTCCATTAGACAAAAAGCAAACTTTGCGTATTCCAAGTTACGATGTTCTGGAAACTTTAGATTCCTTTAAGTTTAATTAGCCTCCTTCACGGTCGGGATCAGATAAAATTGCATTCCGTAGTTTGCCGCGCGGCTTCTTCAAGGCAGTTCTCGGAGATTCTGATTATTGTTTGAAAGACAAAATAAAAACTGTCTAAAATTGCTAATGCTATTAAAAGTACAGAGGTTGTTAAAGTAAGGAAAGGCGATAGGGATCTGGGGTGGAAGTCTCTACATTGATAACAATGCGTTCTGTCATCGCAAACGTCTAGTAGAGGGAGATGCAGCTAGACAGTTGTATACTTGCATCTCTGTTCATAACAACAACCATCGGTCGAAATTCATCGCTATTCATGTAGGCCCTGGTGTGACGAGAAATTCTGATAGTACCTATAAACATGATTAAACATATTATAATTAATATAAAACAACAACATATAAAACATAGCTGAGATAATTTATTTTATTCCATAAAACGATTTTCAGATCATGTTACAATCTATAGAGTAATTTAAAAGGTATTAGCACCTTATTGCCTTATCTGCACTTTTAAAAGAACGTACTTAAAGTGTGCTTATAAATAAAGGTACTTAAAATATTAAGTCTTAACCGTATGTTAATTCTGTCTAATTAGCATGTTATTATAATAAAAACTGGCCAAGTGCGAGTCAGACTTTTGTCCCGCACACGGAGGGTTCCGAACGCCATCTAACGAACTTCTAACACCAACTAAGTAAACGTTAACACAAAGGTAGAATAAGTATATATAGTAATATAAATATAAATAGTATTAAATAGTAGTAATAGTAATAGTAGTAATAGTAATTGTAGTAATTAATATTATTAAATATCTGGTTGACCGAGCTTTGCTCGGTATTTTTTGCCACTTAAACAGACAAATATGACTCTTCCCGACATCTATTGACGAATAATAATACTATTTTTTTTTAATTGAGAGCAACGCTTTATTGATACAGTACTTCTACTCACCAATAGATGTCGGGAAGAGTCATATTTTAAGTTGATTATCAATAAAGTTGATGATTGAAAACACGAATAAAACAACATTTTCTGAAAATGACTCCTAGCTAGATCGATTTATCGCCCCCGAAATCCCCTGTAGGTATACTAAATTTTATTTAATCGTTGGAGCCACTTCCGAGATTCAGATTAAGGTAAAGATGATAGCGCCATCTTAGCAACTACATAGGTGGCGCTGCGCTATCGTAAAAATCTTTTTTTTAACTTTTCTTTAATTTTTAACTTTGTTCTGTTTTTAGTATTTGTTGTTATAGCGGCAACAGAAATACATCATCTGTGAAAATTTCAACCGTCTAACTATCACGGTTCATGAGATACAGCCTGGTGACAGACGGACAGACAGACAGACAGACAGACGGACAGCGGAGTCTCAGTAATAGGGTTCGGTTGGTACCCTTTGGGTTCGGAACCCTAAAAAGCACGGTATAGTGTATTGTTCTATTCCGTAGTAAAACGATATTGTTCTTTGAAGAGCTTACGCTCAATTATGCATTCTCAATAAAGTAGAGATATTAAATTTAAAATTTAAAACACATCCTTTTTATCGTGAATAAATTTAACGCATAATTTCAGTTTCAGTCTGATAATTTATTATAAAATTATATTATGATTCGGAAGTGGTACGTTCGTTTGCTTTAACTTTTTGAAAATTCTCCAAAAAAATAAAACAGTTAGTAGGTATTCGGACTTTAAAATTGTGCAAACATTTTAGTAGTAAATCCAATTATCTCTTCATATTTATATTCATCTCATCACTCTTGTATTTATTATTATCTAGATAGCCCATCGTAGCAATTAACTAAGGTAAACATAGCGCCCATTAATATTAACAGACATTCGCGTCAGAACTGCTGTCGCCAAAGTACACAGTGTACAAGTATTTGAGAGCTCAATGGCATAGTGGGAGAATGGTAGACTTTGACGCTAGAGGTTATAGTAGTGGGTTCAAACCCCCGCCGTGATAATTATGAAGAATTTAGAATATACATATTGTATTACACAGTGGCTCTCTCTGCTCTCCAGTAAAGGAAAAATATCGCTAACCGTCAACATGGTGGTAGGTTACTGTCTAATGTTTTCCTGGCTAACTACTATCGATTGTATTTTAATTTGAGTGTTAATTGTCAAATTAATGTTAACGTGAAATATGTCCGTGAAATATATCCTCCGATAAAATAGAGTTCATCCTATCCATCTATTACATGCATACTAAATACCTTGTGTATCTATACGATATATATACGTATGTATATACAAGCAGCGTGACAAGCCAAGTTCAAGCTAACATAACTGGCACCTGTGTAATAAACTATTTGGAGCCACTTTTGACCCCTCATAACTCAAAAACAATTTCACAAAAACATGTTAAATTTGGCTCATATATTGACACTTTTAAGATACGTATAGGTATGTGCTCCAAATTTCATTAACACACCTCAAACGGTTATTTGGATATTAACGTCCAAATATCGTAAGGTATCCACGAATTATATTATGGCCTTCGCAAGTTCTAAAGCTGTAAGTTATTATTTTATTCTTCCGAAAATTTGATTTGCTGGTAGAAACTAGCCATCGAACATAGGGCTTTCATGACTGTTTTAGTAGGTACTTAATAATAATTCGTATATGAGAGCTAGCCAAGTCAGACCCTAGGCTTCAATATTTTATCCTAAGTTATAAGCAGAAATGACATTCTATGTTGTTATGAATAAATTTCAGGACCAATACCATTGAAATTGGCACCCATTTAGATGTCACTTCTTTTATAAAATTGTTAAACACTATTCAAAATTTCATCGTACCGATGGGACTCGAACCCGCACCCCCCGGATAACACGTCCAGGTGCTCTGCCAATTCTGCCAACGTGAACCCACTCCAGACACAAGCATATTTAGCTTAGTTGGAGGGGTTAAAAAGAATACTAGTAATATGCAACCAGCATTGCAAGTAATGTTTAAAAAAAAAAAAACCCACGGTCCGATCTGTTGATACGACGAAAATTAGTAATTATAGATGGCGCCACCATACGATGGAATTTTGGATTATGTTTAACAATTTTACAAAAATATAAAGTGTGTAACACTTTAAGAAACATAATATTAAGTCACTTCTTTTGCTGTTGAAGTCAACAACCAAGGCATATATCATAATATTGAACTTTGCTCTCATTCCACATTTATGTTTTTGATGGGATACTTCTTTGTATCGTAGCTTTGACCATAAAACTTAAAATCTTACAATGTAACTTTACTATGAGCATTCATCATATATTCTGTTCGTACTTATATATTACTAGCTGTTACCCGCGGCTTCGCCCGCGTTATTTGAGTCTTTATGATCTTTGAGGTCAAGATCGATGATCTCTTAGGCCAAGTCACCATAGGTGACCCAAAAGTCGAACTCAATATCCTCTATTGTTAAAGTCATTAATCATTTTAGTTAGGTATACGAAGTTGTGCTGTTTAAATGTTTGACTCAACACAAAAGTTCCTAAAACATTTCTTACAAAGAAAATAAGGAGAATAGCTGCGCGAGCGCAGCGAGAGCTGTCATTGCGCGAGCGAACATTTTTTATGACTTTTTATGACCCTGACAAATTACGACCTAATAATAAACTCACTATAGAACACTCTTAGGTCGAACTCGATATCGTCTATTGTTAAAGTCATTAATAATTACTTGGTAAACCTAACCAAGGTTTACCGAGTTTTGCTGTTTAAGTATTTGAGTCAGTCTAATGTATGAGGCTGTTGAAACACGCTATTATACGCTATATAGCGTTATTACTGCGAAAAATGTTTACGACTTTTTATGACCCTGACAGTTTTAATGACCTACTAAGTCAACACTGATGACGCTCAGGTTAAAGTCGATAATCACTTATTTTAAGGTTAATAATAATTATGGTTATTGAAGGTTGTACTGTTTCAATTTAAGACTCATTTTGATGCATGTGTCTATTAAAATACAGAATTTGCTGAAATATTACCTTTAAAGTAGAGAAAACAAATACTCGCGCGAGTGCAGCGAGCGCTATCACTGCGCGAGCGAAGCGAGCGAGATTTTTTTTTTCGTCTATTTATGACCCGGATAGATTTTATGACCTACTAAGTCAACACCGATGACATTAGGGTTAAATTTGATATCCACTTAATTAAAGGTTAATAATCATTATGATTATTGAAGGTTGTACTGTATCAATGTATGACTCATTTTGATGCATGAGGCTATTAAAATACAAAATTTGCTGAAAAATATACCTTCGAAGTAGATAAAATAAATAATTGGGCGAGGGAAGCGAGCGTTATGACTGCGCGAGCGAAGCGAGCGTGAAAAATTTTTACGACTTTTTATGACCCTGACAGTTTTTATAACCTACTAAGTCAACACTGATGACACTAAAGTGAAACGTGATATCCACTTATTTTAAGGTTAATATTCATTATGATTATTGAAGGTTGTTCTGTTTTAATTTATGACTCGTTTTGATGCATATGGTTATTAATATGCGAAAGTTGCTGAAATATTTCCTTCAAAGTTGATAAAATAAATGCTTGCGCGAGCGTAGCGAGCGCTATCACTGCGCGAGCGAAGCGAGCGCGGAAATTTTTTACGACTTTTTATGACCCTGACAGTTTTTATGACCTACTATTTCAACAGCGATGGCATCAGGGTTATATTTGATATCCACTTAACTTAAGGTTATTAATCATTATGATTATTGAAGGTTGTTCTGTTTCAATGTATGATTCGTTTTCGCTATTAAAATTCAAAAGTTGACAAAATATTTCCTTCAAAGTTGATAAAATAAATGCTTGCGCGAGCGTAGCGAGCGCTATTACAGCGCGAGCGAAGCTAGCGCGAAAATGTTTACGACTTTTATGACCCTGACATTTTATGACCACTTATTTTAAGGTAATAATCATTATGATTATTGAAGATTGTACAGTTTTAATTTATGACTCGTTTTGATGCATGTGGTTATTAATATACAAAAGTTGCTGAAATATTACCTTTAAAGTTGATAAAATAAATGCTTGCGCGAGCGTAGCGAGCGCTATCACTGCGCGAGCGAAGCGAGCGCGGAAATTTTTTACGACTTTTTATGACCCTGACAGTTTTTATGACCTACTATGTCAACAGCGATAGCATCAGGGTTAAATTTGATATCCACTTAATTTAAGGTTAATAATCATTATGATTATTGAAGGTTGTTCTGTTTCAATGTATGATTCGTTTTCGCTATTAAAATTCAAAAGTTGACAAAATATTTCCTTCAAAGTTGATAAAATAAATGCTTGCGCGAGCGTAGCGAGCGCTATTACAGCGCGAGCGAAGCTAGCGCAAAAATGTTTACGACTTTTTATGACCCTGACATTTTATGACCACTTATTTTAAGGTAATAATCATTATGATTATTGAAGATTGTACAGTTTTAATTTATGACTCGTTTTGATGCATGTGGTTATTAATATACAAAAGTTGCTGAAATATTACCTTTAAAGTTGATAAAATAAATGCTTGCGCGAGCGTAGCGAGCGCTATCACTGCGCGAGCGAAGCGAGCGCGGAAATTTTTATGACTTTTTATGACCCTGACAGTTTTTATGACCTACTATGTCAACACCGATGGCATCAGGGTTAAATTTGATATCTACTTAATTTAAGGTTAATAATCATTATGATTATTGAAGGTTGTTCTGTTTCAATGTATGATTCGTTTTCGCTATTAAAATTCAAAAGTTGACGAAATATTTCCTACAAAGTTGATAAAATAAATGCTTGCGTGAGCGTAGCGAGCGCTATCACTGCGCGAGCGAAGCGAGCGCGGAAATTTTTTATGACTTTTTATGACCCTGACAGTTTTTATGACCTACTAAGTCAACACTGATTACATTAGGGTTAAACGTGATATCCACTTATTTTAAAGTAAATAATCATTATGATTATTGAAGGTTGTACTGTTTTAATTTGTGACTCGTTTTGATGAATGTGGCGTGGCTATTAAAATACAAAAGTTTCTGAAATATTACATTCAAAGTAGATAAAATAAATGCTTGCGCGAGCGCAGAGAGTGCTATAACTACGCGAGCGAAGCGAGCGCGAAAAAATATCACGTATTTTAATGACCCTGACAGGTTGTATGACCTACTAAGTCAACACCAATTACCCTAAGGCTGTTAAAACACGAAAGTTTTTGAAATACTCTCCAAAAAGCAGATAAACACGTTAGGCAAGCAAAGCCAGCGCGTAAATTTTGATGACTTCTTATGATCCTGACAGTTTTATGGCCTAATCAAGACACTAATTAAGTCATTATAGACGAACCTAAGGTCAAACTTTTATGATTATGTTAACTGTATGTAAAGTTAACAAAAATATATGCACCCTCACTTAACTACCGAAAAAAAAAGTATTCTTTGCCCTTTTATGCCCTATTAAATATCTATGTACAAAATGTCAAGTGAATCGGTCAAGCCTTTTGGCCGAAAAGAGGCCAAACATAAAAAATTCAACAATAAAAACTGACAACCGGACTCGATTGTAAAAAAAGTAACCAATGTGCTCGGATAATAGAGTCTACTCTTGGTCTATGTCTTATTGACTGTCTCTGTACAATTTTAGCTCAATCGGTCAACTCGTTTAACCGAGAAGAGGTCACACGTTTAAAAAATTCAAAATACTAAATTTGAGCTGAATCGGTGAAAACGATTGCCGCTAAGAGGCAACACATTATTCCATGATAAAATTATGGACATTCGAAATGCCAGCCAAAAAAAAGTATCCTATGTCTTATTGACCTTCTGTGCACAAAATTTCAGCTGAAATGGTTTACCCGTTTGACGGAGAGGAGGCCACACATTTACAAAGTTCAATAAAAAAATCTGGACACCTGGACTCGACTGCCAGAAAAAAAGTATCCTATGTGCTTCTATGCCATATGAGCCGTATATGTAGAAAATTTCAGCCGTATCGGTCAAGCCGTTTAGCTGATAAGTGGCCACACATACCCAAAATTCAATAAAAAAAATCTGGACACCCAGACTCGATAGCAAAAAAAAAGTATCCTATATCCTACTCTGCCCTATGAACTGTCTTTATACAACATGCCAGGCAAATTGGTCAAGACGTTTATTCGAGAAAAGGTCTTATATTTACAAAATTCAATTAAAAATATTTGGACCCCCTGACTCGATAGCCAGAAAAAAAGTATTCTATATCCTATTCTGCCCTATGAACTGTCTTTACACAACATTTCAGGCAAATTGGTCAAGTCGCTTATTCGAGAAGATGCCTTTTATTTACGAAATTCCGTTAAAAATATTTGGACCCCCTGACTTGATAGCCAGAAAAAAAGTTTTCTGTATCCTATTCTGCCCTATGAACTGTCTTTATACAACATGACAGACAAATCGGTCAAGCCGTTTATTCGAGAAGATGTCTTTTATTTACAAAATTCAATTAAAAATATCTGGACCCCCAGACTCGACAGCCAGAAAAAAAGTATCCTATATCCTATTCTGCCCTATGACATGTATTCACACAAAATTTCAGGCAAACCGGTCAAGCCGTTTATTCGAGAAGATGTCTTACATTTACAAAATTTAATTAAAAATATTTGGACCCCCTGACTTGATAGCCAGAAAATAAGTTTTCTATATCCTATTCTGCCCTATGAACTGTCTTTACACAACATGTCAGGCAAATTGGTCAAGCCGTTTATTCGAGAAGATGCCTTTTATTTACGAAATTCCGTTAAAAATATTTGGACCCCCAGACTCGACAGCCAGAAAAAGAGTATCTTATATCCTATTCTGCCCTATTACATGTATTCACACAAAATTTCAGGCAAATCGGTCAAACCGTTTATTCGAGAAGATGTCTTTTATTTACAAAATTCAATTTAAAATATTTGGACCCCCTGACTTGATAGCCAGAAAATAAGTTTTCTGTATCCTATTCTGCCCTATGAACTGTCTTTACATAACATGTCAGACAAATCGGTCAAGCGGTTTATTCGAGAAGATGTCTTATATTTACAAAATTCCATTAAAAATATCTGGACCCCCTGACTCGACAGCCAGAAAGAAAGTATCCTATATTCTATTCTGCCCTATGACATGTATTCAAACAAAATTTCAGACAAATCGGTCAAGCCGTTTATTCAAGAAGATGTCTTATATTTACAAAATTCAATTAATAATATCTGGACCCCCTGACTCGATAGCCAAAAAAAAAGTATCCTATATCCTATTCTGCCCTATGTACTATCTTTGTACAAAATTTCAGCCAAATCTGTCAAGCCGTTTGACCGTGAAGAAGTCCCAAACAAACAAACAAACAAACAAACAAACAAATAAACAAACTGACTTTCGCATTTATAATATTGGTGTTGATTATTTTGTTCTGCTGTGATTTGGAAATATTGACATCTCCCCTTACTCAGCCTATTCCAAACAAAAATACGCATTCATTGTCCCTTATAAGATGCTATTTGATATATCTATTCGCAAGCACCATATAATTTTATAACCAATATAAAGTAATGGATGATGCTTAACGGGTTTCGAGGATTTGCAGACGATTATTGAGGCTGTTGTCACAACATCGTAAATAGAAAATGGGGAATAAAAATGTGAATTGGTTGTGTAGGTTGTGTAGGTGATATATAGGTAGGTAGAGGTTTCTGCCGTTTTCTTATTTAACTTATTTATTTATACAAATTAAAATGATCTAAAACCAAAGCTGCCATAGGTCTAAGATGATAGTAGCAGATACTTATAGCTAATAAATATTTGTATAAATTAGGATCACCAGTTGCGTTTTATGGCGTAAAAGAGCAAATATATATAAATTAGGTAAATTTTAAAAACACTTGTATTTAAACATAAGTTAGACGGTTATGAATCAAAAAAAATCACAAATAAATTTAGGTACCAGACCTTAACTAACATCTAATAATTATTTGAGAATTAATTAGCCAATCGCTCTTAATTACACGCTGCTTAAAAAACAGAACAGTAATGCCACAAATTCTTGCCAAATAATGTTACCATTCAAACTTTACCTACACTAAGTAAATACAACCTATGCCACCAACTATCAAATTTTATCGTTCCACCTGCCAGCAAAAACCAATAGTCTGAACATTAGTTACATATAACTCTTTACCTCTACCTCTTACCCTACCCTACTTCGATTTAGGGTCCAATCTACCTTGAACCGTTAAATAAAATCGAAGGACCGCGACCTTACGTGGAGGCATTAGAGACTTGGTAACTGACAGTGTGTAACTTTACAAACCTATTATATTTTAAGGGTCTCACGCCTCACTGGGTATCCGAAGGTTTGATTTACTTACTGACTTTCTAAACGACTTGGCAGTTTCGAATTGGATAAGAGTCTAACTTAGTCTAATGCTTGAATTGATTAGCAGTTCTATATAATTCTAATAAGGTATTTATTTGAAGAACATATTTATTGCTGCAAATTTGATAGGCAAGCAACAATGAGAGGAGCAAGGAGAGAAGATGCAAGGAGAAATGGTATATATAGTGGTAGAAATGGTCTATTTATGAACTTCTTAATAGAAAATAGAGAAGCACTTTTGAAAAGCAAACGACGACTATAATTGATGATAAGTGATGATTCGGTCTTAGATAGTATCATGATTATCTGAAAATAGAAGACAGCAGTATGGCGATCATTGCCCCAAATGATCATAAAACTTGTGTTTTAAGTGATCTGATGCTAATCCACCATTTTCTTTGTTACAGAATCTTAAGAATCAAATCATGACAACGAACGTGTGGGTAGAACAGGTAAGTCTATTCACAATACTACCTACTCAATAAGATACAGTGGAACCTTATTTTTTTAACCGTTGTCCGATATGAATACAGAGGTAATGAGTCACGATGTATGTTAAGTACATTTAATCTACACTAAAGTTCTGATTATGAAATATAAAATAGTACCATAATGGCAGACTTTATGCATGTACAACTGAAATGAAATTAGAAAATATAATATATACAGTTCTTAACAAAATAATGCTATAAAATAACTTTTTTTCTATTATAGTACAATTTGATCGACCGAGGAGTTTTTATTTCTAATTTTATCATTGTTTATGGGGACCGCGCTAGGGCGTCTACGCGATTAACCGATTCTTACTCCGTAACCACAGTATGTTATTCACATTACTATAATGGTTATGGAGCCATTTTTTGTTTGTTTAGTCAAAAATCAAAGTCAAAAGTCAAAACATTTATTCAGTATATGGGAAAATTAAAAATCTGCACTTACACACGTCAAATAACATTAAATAGATCATATCAATAATAATTATTCTAAATATAACAAAAACATAACTTATTGCTTTGAATTAAACAAAACATAGGTAATGAGCCATTCAGCCTTCATCTAAATGTCGAACGTCTTAAAAATTCCCCTGATTAATGTAGGGTTGCCAGCCGTATGTTTTACGTTTATTACGCGCACCCCCAACGCATGTTTTAGTACTTCAGACAATTCGTTTTTATTAAATTTCAACTAATAGTGTAGATAAATTAGTGTGTGAAACTGCACGTAAATATTCATGAACTACTTTTATAATTTAATGAAAAACAGCTTTCATTGCCTATTCGATATTTTATTCTGCAACTCTCATAGGGTAGCGTAGAGTCATCTGAAGTTTGTGATAGTAATATTATCGCCAGCTATGTAAATCAAATCTTCTTTACATTTTGATCAAGAACCTCTTCGCTAGTATACACTCACACATCTACCCAACAACATAAATCACGCACACTTGACCAGAAGTGACGATGTACATTTTTTACAAACACTAAACAGTAACAAACATGATAGATAGATAGATAAACACTTTATTACACCATACAAATTAAAAGTAAAAAATGGTAAATAAAACAACGTGGCAACAGGCGGTCTTATCGCTTAAAGCGATCTCTTCCAGACAACCTTAGGGTGGAAAGGAATAGATTATTTATCATACATGGCGGTATAGGTGTAGAAACAATAATAATAATAAAAAATAAATAAATAACAATAAAATAAAATAATAGGTATGTACATAATTACAAAGGTACATATAATTTATGTAATTTAATACATACATAGCAATATATACATATAATACATACATAGCAATATAATACATGTATAATGTCATACAATACATATTATATATATTCATATATACATACAATACAATATACACATATTTCATAAAAGAGACATGTATGAGCATCAACATTATATCGTTTTTTTTACATAACATTTTTCGAAATGATATCTGATATCTGTCTGAATAGTCTCCAAAGTTCAAACACTCTACAGTAAAAGCTCCACGTTTGCAGCTGTTTTTATAAAGTACCCAAAGCATCCATTAGAGACATTCATCTTCCAGCAGAAATTACTCGAACCGATCCCCACTCAGACCACCTTCATTTTTAATTCCGCAACAAGGAAAAATGAGTTCGAAAGCCTCAGGGACAAACAGGAGATGTCTCATTCCCTGCAGTTAAACCTTGACAAATGGTGAGCGTCCTTTCCGGGCCGTGGACGGGACGGGCCAGTGACGAAGCCGTGACGACGACGGCCGAAAGCCGAGGTCACCCTTTCCGACGCTTTTGTCGACAACGTGTCAATCCTACGTGACTTATAGAATTCCGACCCTGTTTGCCTGTGTTTATTGGGAAATTGCGTAAGCTCCTTTATTTGAGCTTTTTCGTTTGATTTGGGTATGTTATTATTCGACTGGTAGGTATTTGTATTGCGGCCTCGAATAATGAAATGGAATCAAATAATAAGAGTAATTTCTGCCTATAGAACTTTTCAAACATGTAATGATGAGGGTAGATTTACTTTTTATTACAAGGATAATTTAATTCAAAACCTTGTAATAAAAAGTAAATTTACCCACATCATTACAATGTCAGAAAAGTTCTATAGATAAAAATTACGCTTATTATATATAATAATAATAATAAAAATAATTGTAATGAGATAACAATAATAATTTAATTGTAATATAAATAATTTAATTGTAATGAGGCATAATTGGCGGGTGCCGTACCTCATCCCATAGACCAGCAATCGGACATTAATCAGCTCACCCAATAGTCTCATAAAATGTACCATCTTTTTATAATATAGTTTCCCATATCTCCTCCTCATCAATTAATAATACCTAAGTAAACAATGTAAAGGGCCTCTTGATGTTGGCTTCGGCTCCATCAATGCCCTCCAAAAGACCGGGCGTGTACGACCCGTGAGTTAGATTGAATAAAAATAATAAAAAATGTTTATTTTCTCTCACAATATTAGGTTCTAACATAGTATTTTCAGACTAAAAATTAATCATTTGAGTATGCAACCTATCTTTGTGAGAGACTGGTGCCTGAAATAGGTTTGAAAAACCTGTAGTACAGGTCACCAGTGCCCCCCCGCTCGTTGAATATAATAATGTATTTAATTTTAACCTAATATACTTAAACCTCATCATTTTCTATGAATGTTGTGGCGAGAATAAGAATCTTAGTTTAAAGTTAGTCCATCAGATAATTACTATCTAATATAATAACTATAATTGTGATTTAAGCTATTAAAACCTAAATTCACGAATTGTTTACGTTTTTTTTTTGGTTATGTAAAGAAAGCGTTTTGACTTCCATCTCACCTGTTAGTTAGTGATAATGCGGTCGAGAATGATAACACACTAGGCCTAGAATGAGAATTTTGTTTTTAGGGTTCCGTACCCAAAGGGTAAAACGGGACCCTATTACTAAGACTCCGCTGTCCGTCTGTCTGTCTGTCTGTCTGTCTGTCTGTCTGTCTGTCTGTCCGTCTGTCACCAGGCTGTACCTCATGAACCGTGATAGTTAGACAGTTGAAATTTTCACAGATGATGTATTTCTGTTGCCGCTATAACAACAAATACTATAATATCGTTTAAAAACTAAAAAACAACCGACTTCAATGCCGCGCTATTCATTTTCAGTACCAATTTTGAGATGTTTATCTCAATATCTCTGGAGATACTTATCATACCTCGATAAAATTACCATGGTACCACACTTGGGATATCTCCTTTCGAACAAAAAAAGAATAATCGAAATCGGTTCATAAACGACGAAGTTATCCGCGAACAAACATAAAAAAAAAAAAAAAAAAAAAAAAAAAAAAATATATATATATATACGGTCGAATTGAGAAACCTCCTCCTTTTTTTGAAGTCGGTTAAAAAACAGAATAAAGTTAAAAATAATAGAGGGTCCCCATACAAGAAACGTGTTTTCTTCGGCATTACACGTCTACTATGAACGCTTAGTTAGGTAAACGTCCCATAGATGGCGTTATATTGAAATGTCGATCCCTAACTCCTTTTTTAGATGTTAGATGGCGTTATAAGAAATAAAATGTTTATTAATTATTATTTATTGCTGGCGAAAAAAGACGTTTGACCACTATCTCACCTTTAAACTTTCGCGATTTTAACACATAGTTATATGTATTATAGTCGTCTCGTGACCACGATCAATGCAACTTGGTCAAACGTCCAGTTCAATAATAATATCGTTTAAAAACTAAAAAACCAACCGACTTCAATGCCGCGCTATTCATTTTCAGTACCAATTTTGAGATGTTTATCTCAATATCTCTGGAGATACTTATCATACCTCGATAAAATTACCATGGTACCACACTTGGGATATCTCCTTTCGAACAAAAAAAGAATAATCGAAATCGGTTCATAAACGACGAAGTTATCCGCGAACAAACATAAAAAAAAAAAAAAAAAAAAAAAAAAAAAAAAATACGGTCGAATTGAGAAACCTCCTCCTTTTTTTGAAGTCGGTTAAAAATTAATGTTTTAGGCGCGATAAGTCCCGTATTTTAATATTTAGAACTATCACACTTATTGGTAAGTGATGATGCGGTCGAAGGTGGCCTAGGATGGGAACAGGCTCTCAAGGATAGCTGCCGGAACACATAAGATATTTGGCGACAGATTTTCCAACTTGAGAGTGGTAGCTGGCCAGGTGGACACTAGATAGTGTGATCCTACCATCATGCTTAACATGTTTTCCTTAATCTCGCTGAATCTTCTCTGAATTGCGCACAATTATCTTTTCAGAAAAATCTATTTGTGTACGACGACAATTGAACTCGCTGCTCAGGCGTCAAAACCAACCATACATAACACATTGCATACAACATTTTATTTTTTATTATATAAAATTTAAATATATTTAATTATATTAAATTAAATTATATTAATTAATTATATAAAATCTTGCGTTTAACTTAACCCTTAATAGCCTGATTTACGAAAGTGATTTATTTTTAATATTACTATGTTTGCTTGAGGGTCTAGATGAAGGGATTTTTTTTTTTTTTTGATTTCGTTGGAAAGAATATTATACAACAGTAAAATACGTACAGCCAACCTATAAAAAAACCAATAGTAATGTGAACATTCGGTTTAAAAGATTGGTATCAAAATTGAAACTCTAGGTTATTAAGGGTTAAATAACCTTATTCAAATTCGATCAAAATATTTATTTTACCCTCAAACCGATTTTGTTCAAAGTTACCAACAAAACTATGTGACATATCACCATAACTTGAAGAAGTTACATAACTCCGCCATCAATTCCAACTTAGTTACATTTTTATTACGTTTAACCCAGATACATCTGATCCACAAAATGTTAGGAGTCCGACAAATAAATCGTAAACTGTGTCATCATAACATTTTTATTGTCCGACTTACTTCTGTTAGGATTGAGGACGGAACGAGACGGAAGACGCACAATCAAGAGTAAGAAAGAGATGAGAGATAAGTTCGAAAAGATATAAATGAGAGCCTTATCAATGTAATACTACGACTGTAATTACATGGCTGTAATAAATGTGGACGTTATTAAGTTACGAGCGTTTTGTTTCAGACCAGTTTACAAACAGTCAGATTTATTAGATTCTAAAGTTACTAATTACACTTGTTTTAGATCATTGACACCATGGATTAGACAAACATTTTTCCAAAGAAATGAACACAATGTATTTCTTTGCGTTGTAGCACGCGCTGGGTATCGGCCTGTTTTAATAATAAATAAGATTTTCAAGACGCTGTCAGAAAAGAATTCAGTATTCAACGATTATATCAATACATAATCTATCAAAAGTGTACGGTTGATTTTCTACTTGCTCTTTTATATCAAAAAATACTTTACAACCGACTTCCGAAAAGAAGGAGGTTCTCAAATTATCTGTATGTTTTTTTTTTGTTTATTTTTTTGTGTGTATGTTAAGCGATTACTCCATCAATTGTGCACCGATTTAAATGATTCTTTTTTAATCGGTAGAGTACGATTTCGAAGTAGTCACATTTTAGTTTCGTTGAGATCTGATAAGTATCTCCAGAGATATGATGATAAACGTCTCAAACTTGCTACTGAAATTGACTCGAAAAGGACGCGGGGCATGGAAGTTGGTTTTTTTAGTTTTTAAACTATCTGAATTACTTACACCGCCGTCTAATTGTCTACTTTTAATCAATTACATCTAAAGGTTGTCTGAAAGATATCGTTTTTTAAGTGATAAGACAACCCGTAGTACATAATTATATTGTAATACGGGACTTATCGCGCTAAAAACATAATTTTATTTACCTCGATTTTTCGATCAAGTTGCATTGACCGTGGTCACGAGAAGATAGTCTTGCAACTTGTTCAAAAAGTCGAGGTAAATAAAATTATGTTTTTAGCGCGATAAGTCCCGTATTACAATATAATTATGTGTGTAAATCGCGATAGTTTAAAATATACTAACCCGTAGTACGGTCCATATCGCAAAAATATAAATAGTTGTTTAGAGGGATAAGAGCATGGTAGTACAGCGCTGTCTAGTAGGTACATAGAAAAATTTTGTTTCTTCGCTAACCACTAGATGGCGTTGTTAACCGATAAAACACGCAAGTGTTTCGTTTACAGAAATGCATATACTCAATATGATTATTATTTAATACAAGATTTGAAACCCATTCATAGATAGATCAAGATGATTGGTGTTTCATTTGAATACCCAAGTATCCCCTTTAGTACAAAGATTATTCGAGAACAATAGTAATATTTCACATTTCTGTGGCCCATATTATATTAATCCTTTTATAATTGTGTATGTCTTGTAAGTTGTGTTGTACAACAACAAATGATCTGTCTATCTATAATCTGCAATGTCTGATGTATCCTGAATTACTTTCTAACAGCGTCTTTACCTTGCAAGTCCAAAGCTGTTTAATAGTTTTCGATAAAGTTGATGTACCTACTAACATCATTAGATTAATAGCGGTCAAACGTGGGACAAAAAAAAACCTCAGTAATTTTCCACCTGATTTCTTCCACGTGTCATTTCTTTACCGTTATACTCAAATCGAATGACATCATCCAGACAGAGCTATCAAAGGTCAATCAACCAGAAACATCTCAAGGAAAATAAGGAGATAAAATATATATCGATCAACGGCGATAATGCCTTACGACATTAGATACTTATATCCAATAATTTCAATGACAAGTGATGTCTTTCGTATAATGCGAGAACTCTATATCTGGAGAACTATAAACCATCTCGCATCAGCCAGAAATGTGTATCGGACCATTCCATAATTCCGAAGTGTTTTTTTCCCCAAACTGTCCCTTTCAGGGCTTCATAAATCATCCCTTGATCGGAGGGTTGCTTTCCCGTTAACACGGCTTTGAACATACTACCCTCGTGTTTATATCGTACTATATCATTTTTTATCAATGCGGGTAGTTTTTATCTGATGAATACGTTCCTACCCACGGATTATCTTATCTAGTTTTTTTTAATACCAGATAGGCGTCTGACACAGAAGTGGTATAATATAAAGTTACCATTGGTATATAAACACCGTCGGTGCCTTCTTTATCATTGATATTTTTTCACGTAGGTATATTGGATAAAAACAAACTTTTTAATATGTTGGTAATGACAAAGTATATTATGTATATAAACAAACTGTTATTCTTCATAAACATACACTGACCAGAAAACGTTACCCATAAAAGATAGTACACACTGAGGAAAATGAGCTAAGGTATTGATAACCCACTTTACCTTGATTGCTCTTCACATTAAACATGTACTAATAGCCAATGCTTAAACGCTCATTATTCAACCACAAATCCACTAACTACACCGACAGAAAAAGGGAAACACAAAACCATTAAAGAAGAATCCCGTACCAAAGAAGTTGATTGCTTTATAAGACCTTTATCTATTGTGTCCATTACAATCCCTTATTCCGTTCGCGGAGGCAGTTACGTAAGTATTCTTGAACCTTTTCTCCCACTCTTTAGGATTATCTACTTATCCCACATTCCAGCTTCATTTTAGACTTTAACCACAATAAATCATTGTTGGATTACGGCCGTTATGTCGGTTCAAAGTTTTTAAATGGAATTTTCATTCGCCGTTCAAAGTTCGCGCTTGCTTCAAAGGTGGATCGGTTCTAAAAGATTTTCTATAATTAAAAAGTTGTTGAAAAATTCTCTCACTCTTTGTAATATCGCCCTCGTCTTCGTCGTCATTGTCGGACGTTTCTTGCGGATTCCTTCGGAATCGTTCTCGTTTATTATGTAACGTTTAAAAACAACATTCTGGAACGAATACTTTAGTCGGATTCTTGTCGAGCTGCTGACTCGGTAACTCTCAAACATTTTTGTTCGGAACAATCCTGTTTTACCGTTTGTTTTTCGCTTTGTTCATGATATTTTGGTTTAGTATTTTGCATTTCAAGTTATTCCGTTACTTCGTTACCGAATGTTTTTGTAAACAGCGTAACAACTCGAACTCTTTTTGGTCGGTCGGTTCCGCTTCGATTGTTAGTTGCGAATTTTGAACGTGGAACAGATATTTTTCCTTTATTTCCTTTGTCGTTCTATTCAAGTATTTCATGTTCTGAGACTGAAATCGCTTTTTCCTTTTATTTGTGAAGTGATGTATTGATTGCTACATTATTGTTACTGGTCTTTTTTGTGACTGTCCTTTTTGTATCTACTATTATATCTTAATATTCTTAGCTCGTCTTTTGAGGTCCGGAAGCGTTTTGTCTTACCCAATATCCAATTCCGGCATCGCACACAAGCCTCCCATTTAGCTTTCCACACTTGCTCGAAAAGGCGAATCATGTTTCCCTATTTCAGTAACGTTTCACCCGTAACTTCCTATTACAAAACCTCTTTCAACCCTAAAAAAATCAAGGAAAAAGCCTTTAGGAAATAGGGGTGAGTGCGCTGCGGTCAATTGGAACACTCCTAAACGATTTCGCCAGCCGCTTTGAGCTCCGATTTGAGAACCTTGAAATTTTAATAGTGTTCATTTTTATCGCGAACGTCGGACTACTTGAGTATTGGTTGCAATTAAAAAAATTACAGGATTTTAAATTAAATGGTTTATTAAACTAAACATTCATGGACACACCTAAAGTTTAAGCGAAGTACACGAAAAAATCCATCAAACAACAAAAAGTGAAACTTTGCGTTAATTTTTTACTCTAGATAATTATTATTCACAGCACTACAGCCAAACCATTACATGTCAAAAACATAACTTCGTAACGCCCCCCTGATACGTCTACTTTGTCATATTTGAACAAAGTTGAATAAATACAATTTCGCAGTAGCCCTATTCTTGGATCGTACGCCCCGAAGCAAAGCTTTCAAGTCTTAATAACATTCCATATTCATAATAGGCGTAAATTAAATTACATTTTAATTTATAATAAACCAAACGTATTTTGTTTGAATCTCGCAGTGAAAACAAAGTTCGTACAAGGGCAAAGGCGCGCGGTATTGTATAGAAGACCTATAATAATAATTATTTTACTAGAAGGTATGTTATAGAGAAGTTGAATTAAAATTACTGTATTGTCGGATATTATATCAACTTTTTTTTGCGGTAGAGGCTCTCGAACGGAGGAAATAAGGCATCGGCGACAACTGTTCGTTCTGTTTGAGGTCGAAACCATGGACCCGTGGGGTCAACAAGCACGTGGTTTTGTTAGGAAGCTATCCACACGCCAAGTAGATGTCTCCCACGACCAAAGAGCCGCTTACCTCGGACAACGCATTAGTTTCACCATTCAAAGAGACAATGTCGCCAGCTTTTTGGGTACTCTATCAGCAGACAGCGATCTAAATTCTGTTTTTTTTTATTTGTAGTGTGTATTTAATTTTTAATCATAGTTAATGTTTAAGTTTTATGATAATGTAAATTTATACATTTATAAAACAAGGCTCAAGAACGTTTGTTTTACTTTGCTTCAAGATACACTTGACTTGACTGACACATGACTGACTCGTTTAGTCTAAATTTAAATTGTAGATATAAACATAAAAAAGTAGGTTCTTAAACTTTTTAGGCTTAAATATTCCAAATTGACAAGTTTTTGATTCAACAGCAATCAATTAAATATTATTTGTTTTGATCAGAATAATATATGATGTAGTTCAAGAAACATTTTTGATTACTTTTAATGGTTCCAAAACACGATATTTACGACTTCACTCTATCATAAAAAAATACGAAAACAAAGTAAGTTAAATCTTTTTTTGGGTATTACTTAAAGTACATTAAACTCTGACTTATAAAAAATATACCAAAAAATAGGAAAAAAGGTTTAAAGGAAATTTAATGAACAGTTTTTATTCAAAATAGTCAATTTTTTTAACACTTTTTTTTATATATGTATATAACAATGCGGACAGCACGCCTCACTTCAGTAGCCCGCGAGGCGTCTTCGCGGTAGTGCCTGTATCACTTTTGCTAGCTAGTTGACACTTTCCCGCTACGCAATTGGCATATCCGTCACGGGGACGGAGGTGAAATATGTTGTGTTATTCTCTATATGCAGGGTAGTTATAGTAGGGTCGTCGTAATTATCAGAAAGATATGTTGCTAGTTCAATCGTTGTTTATTATATGTATATTAATCGTTGTATATTATGAATGAATCCTTAAATCTACTTTAATTTAACATGTTAACTAAAATGTATTGTTGCCGCACAACGTGATCGAGCCGCAATTCGTACGACCTAGTTAAATTGGTAATTCATCAATATACTTCAGAGGTATTGCTAAATACTTACTGTGCTGAACAAAAAAAGTAAACTAATTGTATACTTATTAGTGCTTCTGAATTCCTCTCATTTTTGCTTATTCCCTCTCATTGGTAAACTCAGTCGTATGCGGTCATAACAATGACGGTTACTCCACACAATTTAATTTGACTGTATTAAGGAAAACGCTGCACCCTATAAAGTTTGGTAATGTTTATCGCTTCTAAAAATGTCTCGCGCATTCCGTTTTCTGATTCAATTAAACATTTGTGTATAATGGTGACTGTATAAAGAGTATGTGTATTCACGATTTCAGCAAAAGAACAGTTGTAGGTGACCACTTCTAGACAAATAAATGTTTGTGTCTTGCTTCAAAATGAAGTTGGAGTGGTGCGCCGAAATATCAATTGCAACCACTTGACTCCCTCCAGACAAGGGCCGTTACATTTATTGACAACCCCAAGCTAACTGATAAATTGGAACTTTTGAGTCTTCGTCGCGACATTGGCTCTCTTAGCCTTTTCGATATGTACTATCACGGGGAATGTTCTGAAGAGCAATAATTTTAATATCATATCTCCGTCCCGTTTCTACCATCGAAACTCCTGACACCGTCAAAAAGCACATCCGCACATTATAGATACATGGGCATCGCATACTACTCGTTTCACACGATTGTTCTTACCACGTACCTGTAAGATGTGGAATGACCTCTCATCTGAAACCATCCCAGGTAGCTTTAAACAAAGAGTAATGAGAGTGCTCTCTAATAAGGGTAAACAACACACCGGTAATGCCTTTGGTTTTGCAGATGTCAATAGGCGGCGGTGACCACTTACCATCAGGTGGCTCGCCTGTTTGCCGCTTCATATTATAAAAAAAAAGCTAAATTTTCCTTGTAACTTTGTTCCTTGATGGTTCGGTATTTACGGTTCGGGAAATTATTAATGACACACAAAATATATATTATCCTTTCAAATTTAGTGTATCGCCTTAAAAGTGGCCAGCTCCCTTCCGAAATACTGCACTAACGTAATATGTATGTTTGCAAAGTCCCCCGCAACACAGGGTTGCATGATGCGTCCCCGAACTAAGAAACCCTTTATCGTGGAGTGTTGTTTTTAAAATAAAAGTAGATTATTACGCGAACAAAGCCACGAGATGGCTCAAGTTTCTCTATATTTCAATTACTCATACATTCCATCTGAATCCCAGAAGTCCCAAACTGTTGTACTGTTGTATTCCACTAAAACGAATTAACTGTACGTAGACAAATTTAAATTGAGTTTTAGCTGAAGTAATTTCGTCTAACGGAGCGCGAACCTCGCTAAAATAATAATTGAATTTAAGACACAATAGGAAAATGCGGTTTTCATGTTAACTGGAAGAATAAACAGATGTTAAGTTACAGTTAAGTTAATGTGGATTAACAGACATTAATATTGTTGAGCTGTAGTGAACCTGCAAAGCCTGGTAGAAGTGAACAGCTTTTAAGTAGACTAAGAGCCAGTTTCACCGGTTCATGATAAAGCGACAGATAGTTATCTGACAGGTGACGCCATATAAAAGCTGTCAAAAATACAAATACAATCAAAAATCGAGTAATACTTAATGAAAAACAAGACTATACATGAAACGCACATAAAAGATTAGGATTAGATAAAAAACAACTAATATTATTTTGAAGGATTGTATACCTTGCATTTCCAAGTAAATTAAGAAACATTAATGTTTAAACATGAACACATATTTATTCTGTTCTTGTTTATGGCATATCTCGTAGTGTTGAACACAAATCCACAGGGATATAGGGCATTTCCCATCTGTCACATTGGAATAATAAAAACGCGGCCAGATCACTGAAATGTTGGAATATCCGATCTGATTTTAACATATTTAATGTGACAGTCGCAAAAGGGAGTGAGTGCTTTCATGGAATGAATTTGTGTTACATTAAATCTTTTTTCTTCTAGGCTAGCGTTTGACCACTATCTCGCTTGGTGGTAAGCGATGATGTGAACAAAGATGGTGAACACGTTTTTAATTTATTTTTGGGTTCCGTACCTTAAAAGGATAAATAGGAACCCTTATAGGATCACTATGTTGTCCGTCTTTTGTCTTTCTGTCAAGACTCTTTTTAACCGACTTCAAAAAAAGGAGGAGGTTTCTCAATTCGACCGTATGTATATATATTTTTTTATGTTTGTTCGCGAATAACTTCGTCGTTTATGAACCGATTTTGATTAATATTTTTTTGTTGGAAAGGAGATACCCCAAGTGCGGTGCCATGGTAATTTTATCAAGGTCTGATAAGTATCTCTAGAAATATGGAGATACACACCTCAAAATTGGTACTGAAAATTAAAAGCGCGGCATTGAAGTCGGTTATTTTTAGTTTTTTAAACAATCTTATCTTAGGAATGCTTAGGGGTATCAAGTTGAAATGTTTGCCAATTATTACTTGGGTCTACGGTCTCTTGCAGTTGTGAAAAATCTAAATTTTCGTAATCAATGAGATCAACCTTTTATGTCGCATATTTTTGCATATTTTGCGAATTCTCAAGAGAATCAAATCTAGAGGGTGCTACTTGGTGCCGATCATCTTAAATCATGAAATTTGGCAAGAACTTTTTTTTTATCTAGATTGTATTTTAGTTGGAGAAATAATGCTTACAAGTTTGTGTGGAACCCTTCAAAAACAGCTTTACTTAAATTAAAAAAAAGTATCCATTCAGAATATCATCATAAGATTCCGATCAGCCGTTAGTTTTCAGATAGTGAAAAAATCTCATGAGTAATGAGAGCTAAGAATTAAGTTCTTGGTCCTTATGAAAAAATGTGATTTGCTAACGATTTATGGAAACTCCCAACAATAAAGCAAGAAATATCAAAATCCAAGGCTATTTGCTCCAATGCACGTTAAGTAAGGAGTGGTCAACTACATTTTCGCTGGAGATTTTCAATCGTCTTTCGTCCGGAACCTAATAAGACCCGCAATTTCCGCTCAGCGACTGGTCCGAGTAAACAACTGTTTTATTCGGCCTTCGGAAATACTTTCGGAGACGTCTTAAACTGTAGGTTGGATTCAGAAAAGTTTTTAGGGACCTACACCAGTTGGGCAGTAATTTATTTTTTTAAATCTTGATTAAACTACCGATTATTATACTCACTACTATTTTTGTAAAATTGTTAAACACAATCCAAAATTTGATCGTACCGACGGGACTCGAACCCGCACCCCCCGGATTACACGTCCAGGTGCTCTGCCAATTAAGACACGGTTCGATACATCGATACGACGAAATTAGTGGATTGCATTCTGTTAACCCAATTATGCATTGGTGGCGCCATCTATGACTACTTATTACGTAAGTTAATCATTCGGAAGAAATCATTACAGTTTTCAAATCCGACGAGAGATGTTGCACTGCGTAAATCAAATATTATGTTTCTTTGAAGTGTCTCGCACTTTATATTTTTGTATTTAACAATTTTACAAAAATATAAAGTGTGAGACACTTCAAAGAAACATAATATTTCACTACTATTTGTTGTCGACTGTCTCGACCTAGGTTTCGTTCATGTCCGATGCACTTCCACGGGAGTTTACAGACTATCGCGACGACCTCTGAACAAATATTATGTTTTCTTTAAGTATTACACACTTTATATTTTTGTACATACACACAATCCAAAATTTTATCACACCGACGGGATTTGAACTGGCGCCTCTTGGGAGACCTCCCCTGGCGCTCTAACAGTCTAACCCACAGTACGATCATATCAATACAACGAAACTAATACTGTGGCTTAGTTGGTAAGAGCACCAGGGCATATATGTTTCCCAGGCACGGGTTCAAATCCCGAAGAAATTTTGGATTGTTTGTAACAATGACCATTGAACATTTTAAATCTTGTTGATTAAAGATTTAAATGAAATTATTGGGAATGCTGACCGTTAGTTTTAAGGTTGTACGATTTTTTAAATAATGATTATCATGGAACTATTAGGCCTGGAAAGATAATTATATGGCTACTAAGGATTTATAAAATATTAACTCTTAGTGACTCTCTCCATCTCGTGTGGAACAAACTATTTGTGACAATTGTGACGGGAATGCTTGCTTTAAATTTGACGATAAGGTTATGTTATATATATACACGTATTGTTTTGTTAAAATACTTATTTAATTTGCTGTGCTAGTATGTATGTTGTGATTGTCAAATGGTTCTTATAGAACTAAATAATAAAAATGTTGACGTTCGATTGGACACAAATTTTGTATGTTTGCGTATCTTCGGTGACATTGCATACAATATGATACAGTCGAGCTGACCTGATGATGGAGCTGGTCTGTAGGAACTGGAAATCTATAATGGCAATTTTGTGCTAGTTTGTATTGTAACAATTAGTATTTTTCAATACACATGATAACGTATTTTCGTAAAGCTTGTTTGAAAAACATTAACTTTAAATTAATATTTAATTTTTACTTTTTTTAAGTAAGGTAGTAAGGGAAGGTAAATAAGGAAAAGGTATATTTTCCAAATTTTTTAGACTTTGTCTTTTTGGAAGCAAAAGGACAGCAAGGTTCTGTTTAATACATTCCCTGAAAGCTGATATTTTAATGATGTTGTAAAAAGGTTTTCGACTGTTATCTTTGATGTGTCGATACCCTTTTGGTACAGACACACCGCAGCGTCCTGCGTGCGCAATCTAGGTGGCGATCAGATAGCGCAGTAGTATTTGTACCGACAAGACTAGTTCACACCAAACGCGATCAGAAAAAAAAATTAAAAGTACTGAGATCACGCCCGCAGGTCGCAAGACGCCTTAAGTAAAGCTTTACTTTAGTTATGGTGCTAAATAGCAGTACTTACTTATTTTACAAAAACAAACAAAACCTTGTTTTTTCCTACAAAAGGTCTGTAAATTATATATTATAGTTAACTAGGTGCGCCCCGCGGCTTTGTTTGCATTTAATCCTGTTTCTAACCTTTCTCTTAAATCATTCTATCTAATCCGTTGACAGACAGTGGGAGCGACTTTGGTTACACGCTTTTATTTTATACTATTTAATAAAAATTTGTTTGTTTGTCGACAGGAATGGAACGATTACAAGTTAAAATGGAACCCAGACGACTACGGGGGCGTCGAAACTTTGCATGTGCCTTCAGAACACATATGGCTGCCAGACATCGTGCTTTATAACAAGTGAGTTTCTAAGATTTATTATCATATAGGCTAGCGTTTCACCACTATCTCACTTGTTGATAAAAGATGATGCGATCGAGAACGCGCGTTCGTAGCATGCTAGGCCTAGAATGGGAACTGGCTCTTAAGAATAGCTGCCGGAACTCATTAGATGTTTGGCGACAGATTTTCTAACTTGAGGATGGGGGCTGGCCAGGCGGACACTAGATAGTGTCCTACCACCATTATGGGGGTTAAGAGTTTCTTAACGATGTCTTTGCTCCACCGGTGGGCTACTGGTAAAAGCGCACATACATATTTTGATAAAAAGAAACTATTGTTGCACGGCGGGGATTAAACTCGGTACCTCTGGCGTCAAAGCCGACCATTCTGCCATTGGGACACCATTGGGCCTTCAAACTACAGACTATTGCATGTTAAGATTATAATTCTGTAACATAGGTACAACTAGCACATTACTACTTAGTATCTCAGTGTTTCTATAACAACCTAGGTATACAGCTATTAGCTGTGCTCTACTGCTTTGCCTGCGTCAAAAGTGTAGTGTATAGGGTATTCTTTATCCAAGCTGAACTTTTAATTTATATCTTTAATACTATCACTGGGAATTTTTAGAGCCCCGTACGTGTAAAAGATAGACGTCTTGAGATTTAAAGGTCGCTGGGACAAATTTTAGCACAATTTAAGTGTTCGTCCACAGTTGGTAGGAGCATATTATATTGATCTTCCGCCTGACTTGCTACCAAAAAGTAGCTTACCTCCAACAAGACCATCTGCTGCTATAACCTTACGGTGTTTCGGCAGCACACAGCCCTTGAGAATCAGAGTATTAAGAAAAGTATACATCATTATTAGCCGGTATCAGTCCACTACTGGACGTACGCCTCCCCCAAGACAATGCCACTGAGCCCGATCTTCGGCTGTTTGTTTCCAGTCACTGCCCAACGCTTTGCGTATGTCGTCGCTCCACCTAGGGCGTTCTACGCTACGTTTGCAGATTCGCGGTCTCCACTCTAGAACCAGTCTGCCCCAACGGTTATCGGTCCTACGGCAGATGTGACCAGCCCACTGCCACTTCAGTTTGCTAATCCGCTGAGCTATGTTGACCACTTTAGTTAGAAAAATATTGAAATTTCAAAATAATAGAAAATTATTTTATGATGGTATATTATATAATTATGTAATTTAACCAATTTAGAACCTGATTCACATAGGCCAATATTTTAGACTTAACGATCCAAGAAATGTAAATTAATATATAATCTTACAAAGTAGAAAATATAAATTTAATATCCTTCGAATCATTCGAGCGAATTCATTTAGCAGCAGTATAGAAAACGTTTATACAATTCAACGACCCGAGAAAAACAATAAAAATGAATTAGTCGCGCGGGCGTCTGTTAATAAGACTAGTTTGTTACACTTACCGGGCTGATCCGAGCCAGTCTGGGTCGTATTGAAAATATTATTAGTATAACCTGCAAAGTTAATAATCGCGGTGGAAAGTTTTCGAGAGTTTTGAAGATTGGTTATTTTTTTTTATATCGTGTAGGCTAGTGTTTGACCACTATCTCACTTTGGTTGGTAAGTGATGATGCGGTCGTGGATGGTAGCCCGATAGGCCTAGAATGGGAACTGGCTCTCAATAATAGCTGCCGGATCACATTAGATGTTTTGTCGATAGGTTTTCTAACTTGTGGGTGGTAGCTGGCTAGGTGGATACTAGATAGAGTCCTAACACCATGCGGGAGTTGGGGGTTTCTTAACGACGTCTTTTCTTCACCAGAGGGACAATGTGAAAAACGCACATACATTCTTCGATAAAAAAACCATTGGTGCACGGCGAGGATTGAACTCGGTACCTCTGTCGTCAAGGCCGACCATTTTTTATTTATTTTTTTTTTGATGGTAGCCCGATAGGCCTAGAATGGGAACTGGCTCTCAATAATAGCTGCCGGATCACATTAGATGTTTTGTCGATAGATTTTCTAACTTGTGGGTGGTAGCTGGCTAGGTGGATACTAGATAGAGTCCTAACACCATGCGGGAGTTGGGGGTTTCTTAACGACGTCTTTTCTTCACCAGAGGGACAATGTGAAAAACGCACATACATTCTTCGATAAAAAAAACCATTGGTGCACGGCGAGGATTGAACTCGGTACCTCTGTCGTCAAGGCCGACCATTCTCCCACTACATAGCTGGGCCCTCGGGCCTTTTTATCGTCACCTATATCAGATCGATAAAGTTGCTCTCATAGCCTCACCAACAAGAAAAGTACTCTTAATCTTCAAACAACTATATTGATGTTTTTGAAACAAGCTTAGTTCTTAGCTTGTTTCAAAAAAAAATATTGTCGATTAAATCACTTATCAAACAAAAACAAACTAAATCAAAACCGGTTTACCCCTGCGGAGCTGCGCTTTAGTGACACACATAGATTACAGTAACTTACGTCAAACCTATAATAACACCCTTCTTTTAGTGTCGGGAGTTAAAAATAATGTATTTTTTACCAATCATCTTAATAAACACCATCAATATTATAAATGTAAGAGTAATTTTGTTTATTCGTGACTCCTGAACGGCTAAACGTCTTGGTCACTTTAAGATTATAACATTTACAGAGGAATAATTCGTTTATATATAGGATATAAGATACTTTTAAAACCGAGTGAAACCACGGTGCGCAGCTATAAAAAACGTCTTCTATTTACTACCGGATCGGACTAACACGGACTAAAAACAACATATAGCGCGATCTCGGTCTTAACGCGAATTTATCTCGCGTCTTATAAAGCTAGTTTCACATTAATCTCACTCTGGTTCTGTGTACTCAAATCAATTTAACAAAGTTAGAGATCTCACAGCGCAAGAAGCAGCGGGTTAGTACGGTCGGATAACTTGGAAACAATTCGATTAAAGATACGGAGATAGAAAAGTGGCCGTGAATCCATCGTTTAACACAAAATGGACGGTGTTTATCGAACAATTAACGAATCTATTTGAAAATGTACAGTCGGACTTATAAAGCTGTGCTAGGAAACTTGTAAACATGTTACGGAACATATTTTGATGAATACCTAATCTTATTAGGAAAATATGTAGACATGCTACGGGTATTGTAGGCGCCTACGAAATATCGTATAGCTCGTGTTTTCTGACATTCCTGTTTGTTTAAATATGATTTATGATCGTTTAGAAGACTAAAAGAACCGACTTCAAACGTCGCGCTAGTCAAAGTAGCCAGTAGTTAGTAGCATGTCATCGAGGTATATAAATGCATCGTAATACAAATTTTGATATATTAAAAACGGCTCGACCGATTTCGTTAAAATATAAATGGGACCACTTGTGAAGGATACTCTCCTTAAGAGAACGTCTTCCTTTTTAGAGTTCCGTACCGAAAAGGTTAAAAAGGTAAAAAAGGGTAAAAAAGGGACCCTATTACTAAGACTCTGCTGTCCGTCTGTCTGTCTGTCTGTCTGTCTGTCTGTCTGTCTATCTGTCTGTCTGTCTGTCTGTCTGTCTGTCTGTCTGTCTGTCTGTCTGTCTGTCTGTCTGTCTGTCTGTCTGTCTGTCCGTCTGTCACCAGGCTGTATCTCATGAACCGTGATAGTTAGACAGTTGAAATTTTCACAGATGATATATTTCTGTTGCCGCTATAACAACAAATACTAAAAACAGAATAAAGTTAAAAATAATAGAGGGAACGTGTTTTTTTCCGCATTTCACGCCATCTATTAACGCTTAGTTAGGTAAACTTCCCATAGATGGCGTTATATTGAAATGTCGATCCCTAACACCTTTGTTAGACGTTAGATGGCGTTATAAGAAATAAAATGTTTAATAATTATTATTTTTTGCTAACGAAATATGATAGTGGTATTTTTGCTCGATCTTATAAAATACTGTAGTGTGGTACGGAACCCTACTAGTGCGAGTCCGACTTGCACTTGGCCAGTTTATTTGTGAATCCTGTTAAAAATAAATTACAGTAAATAAATTATATCTCTTAGTATTGCATGGCACAATTGTAACCGCTTTGACCTGTGAACCAGTGACTAAGCGGTCGACGATGTGTGGACAAAGAAGATTCCATTCGATCTCAACTTAAAGATCTCTAAGTTGTACTTAAACAGAAAACTCGTCCATCTTGTTTTCGAAGTTCATCCATTCCTTCCAATGTGAGTCCACGTTTCTGATCCATAAATTGTTCTTTTATAAGGGTCTTATCTTCTCATTTCCGGTTCGCAGGCAAAAATCCCATTATTTTGTATTATCAAGACATCTTGACGAGTTTATCTCAGTCGGTTGCTTCAAAGGCTGTGCTGGCCATAGATTAGAGACAAGTTAGTTCGGGATTAAACTATTGGGGACTCGCCTTATATATCGGAGAGTGGAACACCAAGATTAAATTAATGTAATTTTCGTTGGGTTATGGTTTGCGATTTGATTGTGCCACATTAAATATTATATTTATAGTTATACAGATACTTGATCGTTACAGCCTGGATTAGTTAATCTATCATGGGATACATTTTAAAGCGGGCAAAGCCACGGGGCACAGCTAGTAATATTAGTATAATTGTTTAGTGATACCCCTAGTGTTGCGAGTGTTTATAGGCGACGGTGACCACTTCCCATCAGGTGGTCCATTTGCTTGTTTACTACCTATATCATAAATAAAGTATTTAAAGTCTTTAACTTACTTAATCCGTTTTGACTTACCTTTAGAAAATAAATTTCTACTACACTTCATATAATATGTAACCATCTAACCTAACCTAATCCATCGCAATATTCGCAATTCAAATTTCCACCAATATATCCAAACAAAAGTTACCTAAAAGCATTCTAGGACATGTTATTGGAACTTCTTGGCCTATTGCAGTAGTCTGATCTTCTCAATCAATACTTAAGTCTTGGCATCAGCTCAAGAGTGAAGAGAATCGATGCCAACGCGTCCAATCATATAACCGGAATGTTCAAACTTTGAACAAATGCGATCAGGAATTTACGTTTACTTAAGTTCATCTTTTGCTTAAACTTATTGATAGTACACGCTGCTTATAAATTCATTTTGTTCTTTAATTTGAAAATCTCTCTAATTTTTTATCTATGATAAATTGAACTACAGATACCAGCGATAAATATTGCACATCGACCTTTAGAAAGAGACAATCGGTTAATTTCGGTTTCGTGGAGCGTTATTTCTGTGCATACTACCTATGTGACGTTTTGTCAGTCGTTGTTCAAGTGCGATAGAGTGCGGTCGCGTCCCGTTCAAAATATATATAGAGAGTTGTTAACACCCCCAAATTTAAATAATTTAAAGTTGTACTATGACATCTCTAGGAAAAAGAGGGAAACCTTTACGAGGTCAGTCACGTGAAATCATCTACAATGTCTATAAATGTTGTGCAACAGAAGCCGAAACATTTAAAAAAAAATGAGGATGACATTGGAGGTAATTATTTTAAAAAGATTCAAGAGCGAGTGGCAAATGCCACTGGAATTTCAAGAAGAACTTTGAACAATATATTAAACGAAGTCAGTACTGAAACACAGTCTACTGCAATTAAGTTCAGCACTACGAAAAAAGGGAGACCGAAAAAGCAATGTTGTTTAGATATGGACGATTTTTATTAGAATGTCTCATTTTAACAATAGGTATAATGGTGTTTATTATATAGGTATAGGTACTGCAGCTGTAAAATAAATTAATACGTTAACATGATGTGAATATGTTTTTTAATTTATTTGAGCCCAACCTGAAGACAGCACTTCTAGAAAAAAAATGGTGTATACAAATAAAATAAACTGGCCAAGTGCGAGTCGGACCCGCACAAGTAGGGTTCCGATTAAACAAAATTTGCCGGAAAAATAAAGTACAAAGTACATCGATAATATAAATACCGTGTCAATACTAAACATGCTTATTTACTACAACGCCATCTAACGAATGTCTAACGAACTTCTAACGCCAACTAAGTAAACGTTAACACTAGAGATGCGCCGTATAGTGGTTTCACCGAATTACCGAATACCGAATATTATTCAGTTTAACCTTTACCGAAACAGATATTTGGCTGAATTATTCGGTTTACCATTACATTGTTTTGCCGCGTAAACAAGTTCTAGCATGTGCGCTACGTGCGGCTGCTGGTTAGATTAGGAACTTGGATGTATTTAATTGAGGTTTATAAAAATGTTGATTTAAAGTTTAAAAATAAATGTTGATTTAAAGTTTAAAAATAAATATTGTTGCGAGATTTAAATTAAATGTTGACTATAATATAACATAAGTCTTATATAAGAAGTTTTGTCTTTTAGTTCTACACTTTGGCTACATGAGCCAAGAAAATAGACATGCTTGAACCGAATATATTTGGCAACAAAACCGAATAATTTGGCAGAATACAAGTAATAGAAAAGATGCCGAATACGCTGAATACCAAATACCAAACTTATATTTAGCGCATCTCTAGTTAACACAAAAAACCAGTGTTTTTCAACGTGTGGGTCGCGCCACTCGCGAATCCCTGGGGGGTCGCAAAGCCTCTATAAGGGAGTCGCGAAGCCTCAGTAAAAGAAAAAATCAAAGTTTGAAAACATACTTTTAAAGAAAATATTAATTAAAGAGTGAGTAAAGTAGGTGTTTTGACTGAGAGTGCTTATAATTTTTGGTTTAAAAGAAAATATGTAATTTGTTTCCTGTAGGCCACACGAACGAAACCGCGGGTAGAAGCTAGAAATATAACAAAATACAAATTATAAACAGTGCAAGTAGGTCAATTTTTTTTCATACTAAGGGGGTCGCGTCGCGTCATGAAAAAGGTTGAGAAACACTGGTAAACAATCGTACATAGATGGCGCTATAGTAAAAACACGTTTTTTGTATGGGGACCCCCTTTAATTCTTAACTTTAATCTGTTTTTAGTATTTGTTGTTATAGCGGCAACAGACATACATCATTTGTGAAAATTTCAATCGTTTAACTATCACGGTTCATTAGATACAGCCTGGTGACAGACGGACAGACAGACAGACAGACAGACAGACAGATAGACAGACAGGCGGACAGCGGAGTCTCAGTAATAGGGTTCCGTTGGTACCCTTTGGGTTCGGAACCCTAAAAATGACCAAAAGAAGCAAATCATAATTGTTTTAACAGCTCCTACTAGATACCGGACCGTTAGGGTGTTTCCACACCAATCGATCGACTGTCGATCGACGCCATCGATCGTTGGTGGAATGAGGTCAGTGTACTTCGATTGATAGTTAATACCTACTACATCAGTCGAGCGCCCACCAATCAGGCATCGATCGACAATCGATCGATCGGTGTGGTAACACCCTTAGTATTTCGTGCGACAGAGATAACGCTCTACGATGCCGAAATTAGCCGATTGTCTCTTTCTAAAGGTCGATGTGCAATATTTATCGCCAGTATCTGTACTTAATTACACAAAAAGGCTGAACGGCTTCTTAAAATTAGGCACACAGTTAGCCAAGAGAGCAGAATTTTATAATGGCATTTGAGCGCAGCTATTGAGTCTATAAATTTACTAATAATATGATAGCTTTTGACCAACAAAACAAAAAAAGAATGTACTTCAAAACCTATCACATATCAATAAACCTTGAATAAGACCACCAAGTAACAGATGATAATTATTTAAATACGATTATAATAACCATTTAAACCAGTCAACGGTTATCACAGCTCTTTTGTAAAAAAAACATAAAGTATGTGAAGAAACATTATTACTATTTGAATATTTTTGCCTTTTGCAAAGTCGGTGAAAAAGTAACAGAAAAAATAACTGTTTTACGACCACATATTTTCATTCACATACCATCTCTTCTTGCGTATAAAAACATGAATTCCAACTCTTGTAACGGCTTTTAATTAAATTTTGATGCAAAATTAATCCATAAAACCTTGGTTTATATCACAGCCGTTCACAGCCTCACCGCATTTGAATGCATTAGAGGGTGTTACGTGAATGCGAGCTTTATCATCTCAAGGCTAAAGTCCAGTTTGCCGTGTTGTTGTGAAACTGCTAGTAAATGAAGTGGAAAGGAGATAAGTGCACGTTTTAATCTAAATAGTAGCTAGGTTCAGTGATACCTGCAGGGGATAGATAAATAAGCTTTTGCAATAGCATGAGTTACCTCCGATAATGGAAAATATTATATTTCATCCCATCTATTCGAAAAACGATATGGTTGGTTACATGATAAGTGTGCGCAAAATAGATCTTTTCCTTCATCCTTTTGAGTCTACCCAGGACATCTTGAGGACAAACTTGTGTAGCTGTCATAAGTTTGAAAAAAAAATGGTGTAACTGATATTTAATCATCATCTTACTACCCTCATCCCACTTAATAACCAGGGTCGGTGCAACAATCAATCTCTTCCATTGGGATCTATCCGCAGTCATTTCCGCATCCACTCCTTTTACATCCATATCTTCTATCACACAGTCCATCGTTCCATCACACTTTTTCTGTAACTGAAATTTATTTTCATAAATATAGTTAATAGTGTTTTGTCGGTTACCCCAATTGAACCTGCGAAGGACGATTTCTTAATCACACGATCCTTATTCATTTGATTTAAATTTTGTAAATTTTGATTATTTAAAATACGTGCATCCAATAAACGCCGTCTACACGCTCAGTATTACATAACTATACATATAGAATAGCATCATATTGATAGTCTAGCTTTCGCATAACCAAATAGTGTACCTTTTTTAAAATAAATAAAATGGTTACGTCATCAATTCATGATCCTAATAGAAAATTAGAAAACATTTTCACCCAAAAAAATTGGAGGAGTTTCCTCTCACTAAAAGTTTAACATAAACCTAGTTCATGCATTGCCTAACATCCATTACTTGCTTTGATTGACATGTGTGAATTGAACGCCAACTAACTATTCAATGGATTGAATTGAACTGAAGCTTGCGATGAACTAATGACAGCTATAACATTGATTAGATGATCACTGTAACTGTTAAAGATAATGATCGAATCAATGTGGTGTGTTACGACGAATCGAATTATTATCGAATAATCAAATTGGATGCTCAAGTGACAACGTTGATTTATGTTCGTGTAATGTTGCGAATTAAATGTAGCATGGATTTGATTCGATTAAAACTAACTGGTGATAAGGTACAAATTAATTTTGTGTATATTAAATAGATATCGAATACTAAAACTATCGATTACTAAATCACCTACGACTGTGCGCGATCCCTGGACGATGGTAAAGGATGGCCAACGGTCACTGATAGCAGCCTCTAGCCATGGCTTGGACTGAAATTGATTTGAAATTGAAAATAGCTGCAAGCAGCACACAATACTTGAGAGTCAGAGTATTAGACCTTGCGTATTCACTATCTTCGACTGTCATTTACCACCAGGTGATAGGTTATCGTTGCCTATCAGATATAAAAAAAACCTTTAGAAAGAACCTTTATGTAAGACAGTATTGAGATTCATCCTTCTTGCGCAATACTGACGCAGATAGAAAAATAACATTGCATAATTGTTATTTATTCTTGTGGTGGTGCAACCGGTGCGAGAAGCTACGTCCTGCGATCGCCAACACGCCTGCCCAGCGTGGCGATTAGGGCATATCCCTCCCAAGGGATGCAAAAAATTATGGAAGGACACCTAAAGCCAAGGCCCCCAGTTCCCGGCCGCCCTGCTATTCCTGACCACGGCGGCGGTCACGGTAACGGCAGGGCAGGGGGTGCTAAGAATCCCCGGGCTACGGTAGGCCGCCAGAAAAAAACTGACCCTCGCAACCTATAATGGACGCACGATTCGGCTGGACGATCATCTGGCGCAGCTGGAGGAGGAGCTGAAACACATAAGATGGCACATACTGGGGCTATGTGAAGTCCGAAGACAGGGAGAGGACACCATAACCTTAGAATCGGGCCATCTTATGTACTACAGAGAAGGAGATCAGCCATCCCAAGGCGGCGTCGGGTTTCTGGTCAACAAGGTTCTCAGTGACAACGTTGTAGAAATCTCCAGTGTGTCGACCAGGGTAGCGTACCTCATAATTAAGTTAACCAAGAGGTACAGCCTCAAGGTTATCCAGGTCTACGCACCGACCTCGACACACTTGGATGATGAGGTGGAGAGCATGTATGAAGATATCTCCAGAGCTTTACACACCACCTCCAAGGCTCACTACAACGTTGTCATGGGAGACTTTAACGCCAAAGTGGGAGTACAAACTTGCGGCGAATCGTCTATAGGACCACACGGATTTGGGAGTAGGAATCACAGGGGACAAATGCTCGTCAATTTCCTCGAGAGGGAGGGGCTTTTCTTGATGAACTCGTTCTTCAAGAAACAGCCCCAAAGGAAATGGACGTGGCAAAGCCCCGACTTTGTGACTAAAAACGAGATTGACTTCATCATTACGGACAAACGGCGCATATTCAGAGACGTCTCAGTGATCACTAGGTTTAATACTGGAAGTGATCACCGACTGGTACGAGGCACTCTGGATATCGACTTTAAAGCCGAGAGATTCCGATTGATGAAGTCTACGCTCCGTCCGAACCTACTCCAAACCGTTGTTGGGTCCGAAACATTCCAATTAAAATTGGAAAATCGATTCGCTGCCTTGGAAACCACAGATGACGTAGACCAGAAACTCGAAGAAGTGGTGGAAATCCTCAGGGATGAAGGGACGAAGGTTTGCGAGAGCAAGCGTACGGGCAAAAAGTCCAAACTCTCGGCAGAAACACTTCGGCTAATGGAAGAGAGACGAACAGACCCTTTGTCAGCTTTGTCAACTAACCTGGTGCGCAACAAATCCATAAAGAAGCTGGTACGACGCGACCTCCGATCCTCTAACACGCTCTTGATTAAAGAATCAATTGAGCAGAATCGGGGGTCGAAAGTGTTCGTCCAGCCTCTGGGTAGAAGCCACCTCACAAAGCTGACAACGTCAACGGGGAACGTCGTCGCATCCAAGCCGGAGATTCTGTCGGAAGTCGAAGACTTCTACGGCAAGCTCTACGCATCGCATGCTTCAAGGCCCGAACCCGATACTGAGGATTCTAGAGCCACCTTAACCCGCCACTTCACAGAAGATCTGCCCGAAATTAGCCGAGACGAAATCGTGATGGCCCTTAAACAACTCAAAAATGGAAAAGCCCCAGGAGAAGACGGAATCACAACGGAGCTTTTAAAAGCCGGAGGAGCTCCAGCAGTTCAACAGCTTCAGCAGCTATTTAATTCCGTTCTTTTTACTGGGAGAACTCCACAGGCATGGAACAGAAACATGGTGGTTTTGTTTTTCAAAAAAGGAGACAAAACCCTATTGAAAAACTATCGCCCAATTTCGCTTCTGAGCCATGTCTACAAGCTGTTTTCAAGGGTCATCACGAACCGTCTTGCGCGAAGACTCGACGAGTTTCAACCTCCGGAACAGGCCGGGTTTCGAAGCGGTTACGGCACCATAGACCACATCCACACGGTGCGGCAGATTGTACAGAAGACCGAAGAGTACAATCGGCCCCTGTGCTTAGCATTTGTGGACTATGAGAAGGCCTTTGACTCAATCGAAACCTGGTCTGTTCTCGAGTCCTTGCAGCGTTGCCAAGTCGACTGGCGATATATCGAAGTGATGAGATGTCTATATAATGCCGCAACGATGACTGTACAAGTACAGAACCAGCGAACTAAACATGTCCACCTGCGTCGAGGAGTGAGACAGGGGGACGTCATATCCCCGAAACTGTTCACTAACGCCTTGGAGGATATGTTTAAGACGCTGGACTGGAAAGATCGTGGCATTAACATCAACGGCAGGTACATCTCTCACTTACGATTCGCAGATGACATCGTCATTATGGCAGAGACGCTGCAGGACCTACAAAGGATGTTGAATGGCCTAGATGATTCTTCTCGTAGCATCGGTCTCCGGATGAATTTGGACAAAACCAAAGTCATGTACAACGAGCACGTTGTTCCGGAACCGATTGCCGTAGATGGAATCCCACTCGAAGTTGTCGCTAAGTATGTTTACCTAGGGCAAACGCTCCAACTAGGCAAACATAACTTCGAGAAGGAAATCCAGAGAAGAATTCAGCTGGGCTGGGCAGCATTCGGAAAACTCCGTCGAGTCTTCTCGTCGCCGATACCACAGTGTCTAAAGACAAAAGTCTTTAACCAGTGCGTCCTACCTGTGATGACATACGGAGCCGAGACGTGGACACTCACAGTCCGACTGGTCCACCAGTTTAAAGTCGCTCAGCGAGCTATGGAGAGAGCTATGCTCGGTATTTCTCTGCGGGATCGAATCCGGAACGAAGTAATTCGCCAGAGAACTAAAGTTATCGACATAGCTCAACGGATTAGCAAGCTGAAGTGGCAGTGGGCTGGTCATATCTGCCGCAGGACTGATAACCGTTGGGGCAGACTTGTCCTAGAGTGGAGACCGCGAATCGGCAAACGTAGCGTAGGACGTCCTGTGACCAGGTGGAGCGACGACATACGCAAAGCGGTGGGCAGTGACTGGAAGAGAAGAGCCGAAGATCGGGCTCAGTGGCGCATCTTGGGAGAGGCCTATGTCCAGCAGTGGACTGATACAGGCTGATGATGATGATGATGATTCTTGTAGAATTGGATTATAATATTAGGGCTATGTATCTTCAAGGCTAACGCCTTAAAGATATCCTGCATAGTCATATTATTAGCAAATTGATTATTGAAAACGATTTAAAAAATAATGTTTTTTTTTTGCTGTATCACTGCCCCTATCTGTATATCCGTTTTATTGCTTTGCGCTTCACATAATGATATTATTACATAATTTTTCCAACCTTCTCCAACCTTTTACAGCCAATAAAAACACAACAGAAGATCGTTAAATAATAATAAGACTAAGAAAATCAAACCAATTGATTGAAACAATACCACCGGAACGCAAAACAGATATCAGCCCAACAATTTCCGCTCCAAACTTCTGATAATTCCAAATTACACGGAGCAAACTCGTGTCAACCGAATGGAACTTAATTCGTACAATTTAATAACGTATTACCGAACTTTGATAAACGGGAACCGGATAAGCGATGTTCCGCCTTTAATAGTTAGGAGCATTAACAAGTACCTACGAAGTAATGCCTCCAACAAGTAGATTGTAGATATTCGGTTCGGCCCAAGTTGTTCTTGGAATTGATTTGAATATCTGATATAATTTTGATTATATCTTTCTGAGTACTGAAGTTAATGTAAATTTGAGATTGGACTTTCTGAAAATTTATATGACATACGCATGATAATGGTTGTAATGTAACAGTTTTTTTTAGACATACGATGACAATAAAGGGGCTATTTTATTATCCAATTTAAATCGACCTTATAATAATTATTATGTGTCATTGATTCGACGAGCAGTGTCCCGATAGTTGTTTCTGTGAAATAGCGTAGAATCTCGACCAACATCTCAAGAGACTCTCGCTAGACGTTTGGATCAAGGGCCAGATATAGAGGGCGGTACTTCTTGACACGGCACGCATCGTCAGGAAGTTCCTCTCTCTGCAGCCCTAACCACCGGTAGCTTGGACCCTGCCCCGCTGCCAGCGGCACCTTAAGTTTAGGTTGTTTATATTTTATGTTTGAGTAGTTTTTATTTTTATTTTTATATATGATATTATAAAAACCTAAATTTAAGTAAATGAAACAAATCTAGAATCTATCATACGTAAAACTAAATTAATATTTTATACAGACGAATTCCGAGAGATCCTCTTCCTTTTTTGCAGCCGGTTAAAAATAGGTCACACCGTCTTCCATTAGCTAAGCGTGCCTCCATTAAAAATAAACTTAACACTGAATACTCGCCGAGAGCTTTTAGGAAGTAACAGGTGCATAACAGCGTTGCCTAACATATCTATTTAAATTTAAAAATATTACCGGTCTAAGTGCTATACTTAGAATTGTGGGAGGTTTCTCATTTTATAATGGATATTGAGGTATTTTATATTATGCATACAATCTTGAATTTTGTCCTTAACCGACTTCACAAAAAAGGAGGAGGTTCTCAATTCGTCGGAACCTTTTTTTTAATTGTATGTTCACCGATTACTCGAAGATGCCTGAACCGATTTGGAAAATTCTTTTTTTGTTTCAAAGGTGGTTCACATGTGATCCCATTTAAATGTTAACGAAATCGTTTTTAATATTATCAACATTTGTATTATGACGCATTTATATACCTTGACGATATTTTACTAATTATAACAAGCACAGGGTACCCACCCTTTCAGACAAAAAAATAATTTTCCAAATCAAGTTAAGGCATCTTCGAGTAATCGGTGAATATACATAAGATTCCGACGGTTTGAGAACCTCCTCCTTTTTGTGGAGATTTTCTAACGGTCGTTAGGTCTTTGGCAAGTACGTCGATACCATCATAATAGAAAAATAGATGCAAAAACATAATTAATTAACATAGTTTAAAAACTACCGACTTCAATGCCCCGCGAGTCAATTTCAGTAGCAAGTTTGAGACGTTTATCGTCATATTTCTGGAGATAATTATCAAATCTCGATGAAATTACAATAAGACTTAAGAAACGTACCCTACCGATACAAAAAGAATTATTTGAATCGGTTCAGAATTGACAGAGTAATTGCGTAACATACACACAAAAAAAAACCAGACGAATTGAGAACATCCTCCTTTTTTGTGCGGTTAAAAATAGTGCAAATAGTGCAAAACACAAATGCAAAATAGAAATGTTTTTTGTTTTGACGGGGAAAGTGGAAATTGTAGTGGATTACAGGGATTGTGAAATATAACGCCAATGCGGTAAGGCGATGTGAGAAAATCTAAAAAAAATATCTGTAATGTGTATTTTATAAAAACTCTTTGTTACTTATATATTTTTGACGAAATGCAGATTATCCTGGTTTTCACAGGTTATTTTTATATCTTATAGGCTAGCGTTTTGAACACTATCTCGCCTGGTGGTTTGTGGTGATTAGTGACGATGTGGCTCAGATGGTGAACAGGGCCTAGAATACTCTGACTTTCAATGGCTGTTAGCTGCCGGCACGCCGGAAGATTATGGCGGCACATTTGCTCTCTAATGGTAGTAAGCTACTTTTTTTGGTAGCAAGTCAGGCGGAACATCTATGTAATAAATGCTCCAACCACTTGTGAGAAAAATTACGGGTTACGGTTATGAGCGGAGCTCGTCGACATGACCTGAGATTTAACCGTCCATTCGAGTTTAAGCAACACCCAAACAGGCGTGTGCCATGGTTTAAACTACGGTGACCTAATTTAATCCGTTTAACTACTACAAGATTGGTAAAACTATAATACACGTTTAAAAGCTTTCGAAAGTTATAGCAAAATGTTAATGTTGAAACGTTTCATATAAAGTTAGTTCTAATCTTTATGAATAATGACTTATCTATAAAAAGATATGGCCGGAATATCCGGCATAAATTAAAATTATTCGTATTGCATATAATACAGCAAGTATGCTGTTCTCAAATAATTAAAATAAGTATTTTTTATAAACTTTGAGCCTCCAGAATAATGCCCTCGTTTACTGAAATATTTAGTGAAGGCGTGTTTAATGTCACATGATATTTAATTTTACAAGATATTCTTTCTTTAATACGGAAAACATTTATATTTCATAGTTATATATGACTGACAAATATTACTACGATAAACATTTTCCACTACTAAATAATTATTATTTATAATAACTTTATTTTTTAATTAGTTTTGTATCTCATTGAGTCTAATCTCTAAAAAGCATAAAAATAATAACATAAATCATAATAAGCAGCCAATAGCATATTAAGCCATCGTCTTTATTTCAATTTTATTTTTAAATAAATAAATGTAATAAAACACCTTTATAAAGCACAAGATTTTGTAACGATTCATTGTCACAAAATCGCAGTGCAATATACGTTTGTAACAAAAAATAAAATAATTAATTGTCAAATTGATTGTTAAAAATATTTTTATTGACACTTATTTTCAACCTATCCAGCATGCTGGAAATCCGGCATAACATGGTCACAGCCCTATCCATAGGTTATTCATGACGGCAGGCGGTAGCCAATTTAGCTCCGTTTCGGCTCCGCGTGATAGATGACAAGATTATCGCCAGGCTCCCTTTAACGGGTTTTCTTGCTAACGCTGAGTTTCATAGCATCGCCACATTTCATAGTTATATAACCTTATTTTTATTAGAGACTGACAAGCGCTTGAATGAGGTATTGCGCTGATGATAAATATTCACTTAGGTATTTTATTATTTGTCATTTTATAAACAGTTTTTTTTATATATATCTTATCGTACGGACACACGCAGCGTCCTGCGTGCGCGATCTAGGCGGCGATCAGATGCGCAGTAGTATTTGTACCGACTGGTTCACACCAAATGCGATCAGAAAACAATAGAAAAGTACTGAGATCGCGCCCGCAGATCGCAGGACGCCGCGGTGTGGCCGTACCTTTATAGGCTAGCGTTTGACCACTATCTCACCTGTTTAAACCTCTCACCTATCGAGGATGGTAAGCACGCTAGGCCTAGAATGGGTACTGGCTCTGAAGGATAGCTGCCGGAACACATTAGATGTTTTGGCGACAGATTTTCTAAATTGAACCGTTTGACCGTTCTACCACTTACACAACCAGGCCCTCAAATTATTTGGGTTTTACAAATTAAGATTAACTTACGCGATCACCTTGAAGTAACCATTTGACTACTGTCTCGCCTATTTGATAAGTGACTATGAGACCGAGGTTGATTGTACGCTAGACCTAAAATGGAAACTGACTCTCGATAGCAAATGCTGATAGGTTGTATTTTGGCGTCGGGTTTTCAAACTTTAATCGTGGCAGCTAGCTAGGCGAGCATTCGCAGTGTCCTGCCACGGCGATATTAGAATATACATGCCTAGCACCTGTGCTAGCCCTAATAAAACGGGATTTCATCTATCTCTAGCGTATGCTGTGCCGTGCAAACCTGTGAAATTACAGAAATTTGCGCGTTACTGCATTGCACCCGACTTGTATGCCAGTATTATACGAGTAAAAGGATATTTAAGCAAGGTGTGCTCTAAAGCATTTTTTCTGATAACAGACTAACAAGACAACCGCGACGCTCGGCTGATTGTAAGCAATGACGACTACCTATTACAGATACAGTGGCATACAGAATTCTCCAAAGACAGAATTTAGCAAAATATTGCACTGCACCTGTTAACCTAAGACAAGATGTTAAGTCTCACATGCCCTGTAATTTCACGGACACTTTGCCATTCATGCAGAAAAACATTTCTTTTTCACGGCGGAATTAATTTGAACAGTGTTGGTACCGCCCCAAGTAGACTAGGAACAGTCCTACTACTGTAAATAAAGCTATTTAGGCACAGAATACTTAATAGTAGTGCGTAGAGAAGGCTCACTCTCTAATAGCAAATACGCAGTGAGAGTCTGAATTACTGAGCCCGTCACGCGCCTTTGATAAGGCCGCTGCTACTGTAGGGTAGGGTGTTGTGATAAAACAAATTGAATTCTTTGATATTAATTGGTAGTAGAATACACCGAGATGCAATCCAATGTAGTACATTACATAACGAACGAACGATACAGTGCAGCCATAACAAACTGTAATTGAAGTAATGTAAGGAGTTTGTAATATATTAGGTACAGAAATACGTTACTTGGTTATTATGGTAATAGAAGAAAGGTTAAAAGAAAGAAAAAATAAACAATCGGTATTTAATACTACTTACCTTTGTTCGTCTCTCGGCAACAATGAAATGAAATTATTTCATTTGTTTTTTTACTTTGACACCCATCCACTGCACAATAATTCCGTGGTTTCGGCATTTTGTGAGTAAACGCAGTAAACGTACCGAACGAGCGTTCAGGCGCGTCTAGTAGGCGTGCATCAACCGACTGTCGGTTGTATCGCTGTCGGTGCGCGAAACGGTAGGCAATTAGCGCGCCCAAGTTATGGAATGAGGCCTGATTTAGGTCAAATCGCACCTGATTTGCCTTAGATTTTATAACTTATAACTTGCAGCTTGCAATTGTAAATATAAATAATTAAAATAGTTTAAAAACTAAAACAAACGGCTTCCATGCCGCGCAAGTCAGTTTCAGTAGCTAGTTTAAGGGTCCCTGCACACGGGCCACGGGCCACAACCACAAAACGCCGCCACCGGCATATTTCCTATAGTTTTCATACATTTTATATGGACTCGCCGCACACGATTGACGCCGGTGGCCGCCACACGCTATATGATAAAATGTATGAAAACTATAGGAAATATGCCGGTGGCGGCTTTTTGTGGTTGTGGCCCGTGGCCCGTGTGCGGCGACACTAAGACGTTTATCGTCATATCTCTTATCAGATATACAGATACTTATCAGATCTTGATGAAATTACTATAAAACCACCATGTAAATGTACCCTACCAATAAAAATAATCATGCGAATCGGTTCATAATTAACGGCGCAATCGCGTAACATACCTATATATACAAAATTAAACTGGCCAAGTGCGAGTCAGCATCGCGTCTCTTATCGCACACTTAGGGAGGGTTCCGTACAGTACGAAACATAACAGAGTTTCAACCTCATATTTGATTAATTGATATTACCAAGAATATTTGGTTTGGTCGCGATCTAGAAAGGGGGCTCGTTTACTAGCGCCATCTATGTCATTTTGCCGAAACTAATAAGATAGATGGCGTTTAAAAACACGTTTTTTGTTTTTTTTTGTTCACGGACCCCCTTTAATTTTTAACTTTATTTAGTTTTTAGTATTTTTTGTTCTAGCGGCAACAGAAATACACCATCTGTGAAAATTTCAACGGTCTAACTATCACGGTTAATGAGCTATAGCCTGGCGACAGGCGGACAGACAGACAGACAGATAGACAGACAGACAGACGGACAGTGGAGTCTTAGTAATAGGGTCCCGTTTTACCCTTTGGGTACGGAACCCTAAAAAACATACAGATGAATTGATAGCCTCCTCATTTTTGGAAGTCGGTTGAAAAGGCAACTCTTACCTAAAATGTCTTATATCTTAGAACATATTATAGTTATGACTATAGATAGAATGACCCTGATTAAGTAAACCTGCAAGAGCTACACTGAATCAAGTGAATCCATGTTCCTGTCAAAGTTAAGTGATATACGCCAGTACTAACTATGGACATTAGCGGTGTAACATCATTGGGGCCCTTTGCCCATTATACTCGTAGCTGTTCTTATAGTAATGGTTGGTGTTGCCATAGTCTAATTGATAGCTGTTTGGATTTCTTGACTCTGCAAGACAGTACGATTAACTATAGTAAATTAGGAAATGAATAATGATTAATTGATTCATAATACTAGTTGACCTCACCACAGTTAAGCATTACAAGAGAGATGTAAGTGTAAGATGGCAGTGTAATAACACCACTTGTATTCTCATAGTGAGTTATACACACTTGCAATGTTTATAATCTGTATTTTGTTATATTGCTAGCTTCTGCCCGCGGCTTCTTTTGTGTGGCCTACAGGAAACAAATTACATATTTTTCTTTTGCAACAAATATTATAAGCACTCTTAATTACAACACCTACAAATGCTCTTTAATTAATATTTTCTTTAAAAGTATATTTTCAAACTATGTTTTTTTCTTGTACTGAGGCTTCGCGATCCCCTCGACTCCCTTATAGAGGCTTCGCGACTTCACAGGGCGTCGCGACCCAGACGTTGAAAAACAGTGGTTTACCTTATTATTACCTACCCTAACACCTTTGTGTTAACGTTCACTTAGTTGGTGTTAGAAGTTCGTTAGATATTCGTTAGATGGCGTTGTAGTAAATTAGCATGTTTAGTATTATATCGATGTTAAAACAATGTACTTAATTTTTCCGGCAAATTTTGTTTAATCGGAACCCTACGTGTGCGAGTCCGACTCGCACTTGGCCAGTTTATTTATTATTGCCTGCATATATAATTACTAGCTGATGCTTGTGACTTTGTTCACGTACACCAAAAAATTAGTAGCCTATGTTCATCCTCATGCTATTAGTATCTCCTTGTTACATTTCAGTAAGATCGGAACGTCAGTTTAGGCGTGATAAGGTAACAAATAGACAGACTCACACGCGTTCTACTTTTCTGACCGTAACTTGTTAACTATTAACCTACATTACTTAGAGTAACACACAAAGTTTATTTATCTATTTTACATACCAAAAGCGATTAAAGTATATATTTTTGATTTCTTTTTTTTTTTTTTTTTCATTGGATCATGATTATAAATTACCGACTATTATACTCACTACTGATTGTTGTCGCCTGTCTTGATCTAGGTTTCACGCATGTCCGATGCACTTCCTCGGGAGTTTACGCAGCGAGATCGCGACGACCACTGATGTGGTGTGACTGATGTGGTCGTCGCGATCTCGCTCGTAATTTATAATCAAAAGTATATATTTCGATAAGAATTTTAGTCTGGCCATAACTGCTGTACACTCCCTGAGGTATGCGCGGCGAGGTGGGAGCCGGGGAAACAGAGGCAGACTGACGGAGCGCGTCCCCCTCGTCTCGCCGCGCGCATACCCGCGTCCCCCCCGTCTCGCCGCGCGCATACCTCAGGGAGTGTACAGCAGTTATGGCCAGACTTATAGTTTACTATTTTATCATAAATATTAATTGTAAATACAGTACTCAATTTACATTTGTTTTCCTATGTCACAATGTTTGATTATACTGGCTTCAATAGATAGTTACGTCTGCCGACTCTACAGATAACACGCGTCAGCGTTCTATATTCTGAGTAACGTAATCAGACACCAGACGCTGAATGGACAAACAACAGATAAGAGCATCCGTCCCACGGTGGTCTGATATCGAAGCTCTAGATTTAATTTATATTTAAGTTAGTCTTAGACGAGCTCTTGTAGAGAATAAACGTCTTGAATTAATAAAGTTTTATTTTTTAAAAGCTCCTTCGGCTCGCTCAGCTCTTGACTGGCGCAGCCGGTAGGATTTCCGCGTCGCGAATAACTTCACTTTAGTAACGCGCTACGTACGTTTTCACGCGTTTTACGGAAATCCACGAACCAAATAAATACGTCGAGAGCACCGTTGGTGGCGTTCCGGAGGACAACGTTTAAGGCTCAACGAGGGACATGGACAGTCTGTAAGTAGACCCAAATCGCTATTTCCAGTCTTATTCCAATCCTATTCACTGTTTTAGTTATATGTGTCTAGAAATCAGAACGTTATTTCCAAACATTGAAGTGTGTTTTGTGATTTCTTTTAAATGTGTTTAGTGTTTTATAATAAATAAAGTGTTAATCGTAATAAATAAATAAATTAATAAGTATATTAATTAAAAATAATTAATTAATTAAATTAGTTAATATAAAAAATTAAAGATGGAAAATATAGTGCAAGTACCCCGCGACTTTGCTAACGTCATCCCCAAATTCGACGGTGACGAAAAATTACTTAGTTTATTTATTAGGAAATGCGAGTACTTGATTAGCTGCTGTAGAATAGAGGGAAATCCACAGCAGGACCTGTACGTTTACCATCTTATAACATCCAGACTTACTGGTAGAGCAGCCTCTCTCATAAGCGAACGACAAGATTTAGATACCTGGCCTGATTTAAAACGGGCATTTGAACAGCATTTTGGTGATCCCCGTTCGGAAGAATGCATTTCAATAGAGTTAGAAACTTTAAAAATGAACAATGGCGAGTCATATCTGGATTTTTGCAACAGAATTCAAGACGTTAAAAGCACACTGATTGCCAAAGTCAATTTAATTGAGGACGTAAATCTACGTCGTAGTAAGATAACGATATATGACAACATGTCAATGAATGTGTTTTTATATAACCTGCCGGAAGAATTACTTCGCATTGTGCGTCTTAAGGGTTCCGTTTCACTAGAAAATGCCTTAAGCATAGTGCTCGAAGAAGTAAACTTTATGTATCAATATAATGCGAAAAATAAAATGCTTAGATCACAGAATCAATTACAGCCTAAGGCTCAAACTACATATCAAAATCCTTTTATGGATAAATTTGGAATGAAGCCTTTCTTCACTTCAAATCAACAACCTCAGCAAAACTTTAAATTTGGAATTCCCCAAAACAATGCTGGTACTTCAAGTCCTCACACACCACAAACAAACTTTAAATTTGGTGTACCACACGCTAAACAAATATCTCACTTACCTTTTTCACAACCCCAACAAGCTGGATATAGACCACAGCTTCCCCAACAATTGGGCTATCGACCACAGTTCAACCAAGGACAACAGCAGTTTGGTTATAAGCCTTCATTTAACCAAAGTCCACCCCAATTTGGCTACCGACCTCAACTCAACCAAAATCCACCCCAATTTGGTTATCGACCTCAATTTAACCAAGGACCACAGCAGTTTGGCTATCGTCCACCTTTTGCCCAAGGCCAACAACAATTCGGTTACCGCCCCCTACAAAGATTAGCGCCTCAGCTATCTACTGATGTGAGCATGCGTACAGCTCCCCCACTGAAACCTCAAGGTTTTAGAATGAACGAACTGTACAGCCTAAATGAACCTGAAAGTGATGACCTTACTTTTATGCATGAAAATTCTGAAACTGACTGTTATATTGACTACAATGATAACACCCCGACTGACAACGTCGACACTTACGAGACTAACGCTGGACAAGATGACCAAGCCTCAGCTGTCCACAGCATTGAAAATTTTCACATCAATGCCTCCAACAAGCCCCTGAAATAAGAATAAGCCCACGTTGCGAACAAAGAGTGAAATTACCGACAGACCTACAAAACGGCGATGCTATATTAATCTACAAACTATTTTGTGAAGGTGTTAGAATGCCTACCGCTTTAGTTAAGTGCGAAGACGGGTATGCAACAACGATCATACAAAATACTTTGGATACTGAAATGACTCTAACAGTTACACGACCTTTTGAAGTAACTAAACATGATGGCGAAAAATGCAATTTTCACAAATTAGATGACCGAAATAACATAGAGATTGACCAGATATTGACAGAAAATGTTAGCAACTTGCGTTTAGACCATATGAATTCAGAAGAAAGAGACTCAATTAAAAAGCTTTGTCTTGAATACAAAGACATCTTTTATACCGAAAAATTACCGTTGACATTTACTAACGAAGTTAAACACCATATCCGCACGCGAAACGAAGACCCAATATACATCAGACCCTATAGGCAACCTCAAGTAATAAATGATGAAATAAATAAACAAGTTACTAAAATGTTGGAAAATAATATTGTAAAAGAGTCGTATTCTCCCTGGAGTGCCCCTGTGCACCTAGTGCCAAAGAAGTTAGACGCGAGTAACGAAAAGAAATATAGACTTGTTATTGACTACCGAAAACTAAACGAAATTACAATAGACGACAAATACCCCCTACCAAATATTACAGAACTATTTGACAAACTAGGACGAAGCTGTTACTTTACTACCCTTGACCTAGCCAGTGGCTATCACCAGATAGAAGTCGCTGAAGAAGACAGACAGAAAACCGCGTTTAGTATAAACGCAGGACATTATGAATTTTCCCGTATGCCGTTTGGATTAAAAACGGCACCGGCAACTTTTCAAAGAACGATTGACAATGTGCTACGTGGCTTGCAAGGAATACACTGTCTTGTGTACTTGGACGACATAATTATTTATTCGTCCAGCTTGCAAGAACACATAGTAAAACTACGGACCGTTTTTGACAGATTACGACAAACCAATTTAAAAATTCAGCTAGATAAGTCCGAATTTCTTAGAAAGGAGGTCTTATACTTAGGTCACACAATAACTAGCGACGGCTTAAAACCTAACAATGACAAAATTAAAGCCATCCTAGAATATCCCTTACCCCGAAGTACAACCGAAATTAAAAGTTTCTTAGGACTTATTGGGTACTACCGTAAGTTCATTAAGGACTTCGCTAAAATCACTCAACCAATGATAGCACGACTAAAACAAAAGCGCTCAATGCCTATCGATGACGACAAATACATAGCAGCCTTTGAAAAATGCAAAGAGCTTCTTGTAAATGCCCCAATTTTACAATACCCTGATCCTGACAGGCCTTACATACTGACAACGGATGCTTCAGAATTCGCTCTTGGAGCAGTCCTTTCACAAGGTCCTATCGGTCAGGATAAGCCCGTAGCGTATGCCAGCCGAACACTAAACGATGCGGAAACGCGTTATAGTGTTACGGAGAAAGAACTGCTCGCAATAGTCTGGGCAGTAAAACACTTTCGCCCTTACCTCTACGGTAAGAAATTCACCATAGTAACAGATCATAAGCCGCTAGCCTGGCTTAACTCTCTAAAAGACACAAATAGTAGATTGACACGCTGGCGATTACGATTGTCTGAATACGACTTTGAAATAGTTCATAAAAAGGGCACACTTAACGGTAATGCCGACGCATTATCGCGTATTCGAATAAACGCATTAGGTAACGATGACAATATATCCACACAAGTAAATATTGACTCAGACGAAAATAAAAACCGCGAAATAAGACGACTGACAAAAGAAATAGAAGCATTAGGAAAATTACGAAAGAAAACCTTAGCACAACCAGATAACATAATATCTCTAATATCTGACGACGAAAATGAATCGGCTATATCAGATTCAGAAGAAACGGTTAGATGCCGTTCCCCCTACTCGATACAATGCCCTTCGAGTTCAACTTTGACAGCTTCTGAAAATTCTTCTAGTACTGAAACCGCTCATTCAGGACAAGATACCGAATCTAAAGGTATCCCAATCCTGCAGGAAGCTATAGACACCAAGCCCAACCAAATTTTGGTTCATTCTTGGTCTATTGATAAATTAGCAGTTAAAAGTATATCCCGCGAAAAACAGAAAATTCTTGAAGTACACTTACCTTTGAACCGAACTGACCTTGTCAAACAATTTCTAAAGGAGTATATAAGAAACAATACCAAATACTTCATTTACTTTGAGGAAGAACAGCATAGACAACAATTCGCACAAATGGTAATATATTTGTTTAAAAGAGAATCTGTACAATTTTTCGAGTGTACCAAAAGAGTAGTATTTGTAGAGGATGAATTAGAACAGAAAGAAATTGTTGCCAAATACCATACTGGTAAAACATGCCACCGTGGTATTAAAGAGACCTTACTGCACATTAAGCGCACCTACTTTTGGCATAATATGGAACAAACCATTTCAAGTTTTATAAACTCATGCGAAACATGCAAACGCATGAAATACGACCGGAAACCGATTAAGCCTAAGTTACAACTAACACACACCCAGTCAAAACCTTTAGAGGAAATTTTCATTGACCTATTTACAATTGAAGGACGCTATTATTTGACTGTAGTTGATGCCTTTTCTAAAATCGGTCAAGCTCTCGAAATACCTAATAGATCAACACCGGAGGTTGTAAGAGCCCTCATTAAATATTTCTCCTTGTATGGCGTACCCCACAAAATCAGTTCAGATGCTGGTTCTGAATTTAATAATGCTCTCTTGAAAGAACTTTTAGCTCTTTACAAGGTAGATCTCCACATAGGAACCCCTAACAACCCGAATTCTATGGGCGTCATAGAAAGATTTCATTCTACTATCATTGAAATCTACAGGTTGGCTAAGTACGAGCATAAGTACACCGATGCCGCTACCGTAATGACATACTCTATCATGGCGTATAACCACTCTATACACTCAACCACTGGTTTTACCCCATTCGAAGTTTTATTAGGACACACTGATTCTAGAAATGTATTTAATTTAAATTTCGAGAAACAGTACATGCAGCAACTGATCAAAGAACATGCTAAAAGAACTAAGTTTCTATATGATCATTTATCAGAACAAGCCATTAAACAAAAGGAGAAAATAATAGAGAAAAGAGGAGGAGAAACAGTAGTCGAAATAAAACCCGGTGATGTAGTATTCACTAAAGAAGTTAATAAAAGGAGTAGCAAAGACAAACCACGTTTCCAAAAGGCTATTGTTGCTGATGAGATTAGTAGAAACGTAGTTCCGATTCAAGTTAAAAATCGAAACACTAAAGTTCCATTAAAGAATGTTAAACGCCCTTCACAGGCACCTCCGCATCCTCCTGGTAGTAGCCATGGTGACGCAACTGCAGGCCCTTCAACTTCAGGCACTAGATAGAAACCCTGGAATCCTGTTTACGAAAACTGGCGTTGCAGTAATTAGTAGTGACAAGTGGACTATCGCAAAAGTATTAGACATTAAACCCCTTGAAGAAGATTTAAGGTTTAACGTTCAACTACTTTCTGAGTTAGATAAGTTAATTAAGATTTATTTTAATAAGAACTTTACGGATAATTTTGTAGATGTTAGAAGTCATGTAGCATACATTAAAAATATAACTCTAAACAAATTTACCCAAATCTTTCCGAACATTCGAATCAAACGAGGTCTAATTAACCCACTAGGTTCACTTATAAAAATGATAACCGGAAATCTAGATAATGACGATGCCATTCAATACGATAAATTAATTAATGAAATGAAAACGCAACAAAATCAAAATAACAGAAAACTAACGGTGATTACCGAAATGGTGCAACTTTTGACAAATTCCACTATTATATTAAATAATAATCTTGCTCAAATAAATAATAAAATTGAAATGATAGCGCAAAATCTAATGGAGTCAGAATATTTAGGAATACAGTTCATTAATACATATAATCTACTAATCCATAATTTTCAAGTTATTTACACCTATTTGGATGAAATAGAAACTAGTTTATCGTTCAGTAGGTTAGGAGTTTTACATCAGTCTATAATAGAATCAAATAAGTTGTTACAGCTACTTGAAAATATTAATAATAAAGAAAAAATTAGTTTTTACGCCTAGCTTAGAAAACTTAGTTAAGATAGAGCAAGTTATAACACTTAAAGCCTATTTGAAGGAAAATCAAATTACTTACCTTTTGGAAATACCGCTGATTGAAAAAGATACATATATCTATTATAAATTGATTCCTTTACCTGTATTATCCTTTAACTCCACCGTCGTCATAATACCCAAGTATCCTTACCTCTTGGCGAAAGGGTTGAAGACCAGACTGTTCACTCATCCATGCCAAGAAGTCGACGAGTTCAGATTCCTCTGCACTGATGACGGAATGCTTCAATATATTCAAGACCCATGCATCACCGACCTGATGACGTATGCTGAAAACGTAACGTCATGCATCCAAATTCCCATAACCATTGAGAAGATCAGAATCCAGTTCCTGCAAACAAATAGATGGATCCTGTACAGTAGAGATGAAGAGCTGCTTACAAAGACATGCGATGGTGAACTGCTTCATCATAAGATCAAAGGCACCTATATAATGACCTTAGATGATCCCTGCGAGGTGAAAATTCAAGACATCATATTGAAAAAGCGGCAAATGTACATTGAAAATATAACATATTATCCAGAGCTACCGATCCTGAACTTACCTACACTCTTCTTACCTGACGAAAGGAAACCCGCTCCACCTGTAAACCTGGAAGGCTTGGACCTGATGGACCTGAAACTATTGTCGTTAGCTTTAAAGAAAAGTGATACTGAAAATAGTGAAAGTGTAAAGGCAATTATTGAAGTGCGTAGTATAAGCGTTTGGACTCTCGGACTCTATATTTTAATTTGTATAATGCTTTGTTACCTGGTCTATAAATATCATCCAAAATTATTGTTAAAAACATGTTCTCGAAGTTCTCCCAAAAAAGATAACTTCGAACTTAAGGAGGGAGGAGTTACGTCTGCCGACTCTACAGATAACACGCGTCAGCGTTCTATATTCTGAGTAACGTAATCAGACACCAGACGCTGAATGGACAAACAACAGATAAGAGCATCCGTCCCACGGTGGTCTGATATCGAAGCTCTAGATTTAATTTATATTTAAGTTAGTCCTAGACGAGCTCTTGTAGAGAATAAACGTCTTGAATTAATAAAGTTTTATTTTTTAAAAGCTCCTTCGGCTCGCTCAGCTCTTGACTAGATAGATACACTATTCTTAGGAACTTTGTCAGACAAACACCACTATACATTATATTCATGTAAATATGAGTTTTGCTGTTAAGTAAATAGATAGTAGTCATAATCATAATCAATAATTTATTTGTCAAACACATATTACATTAATAATTAATTCCGGATCTTATGTAATATTTTGTCAATGTGTTCGGCCTGCACGCAGTCGTACAAATATTTATATTTATTCTCTATGCTTAGGTATATAGGTATTAATATTATAATTTCTATTTTGCTTAATTGTCTAAATATTCTTTTATGCTATAAAAACATTTGTCCAGCAGCCATTCATTTATCTTAGTGTTAAAAACCTTACCACTAAGTGTCTTTTTCTCATCTGGCAGTTTATTATAAACTGTGATGCACATATTATACATGTTTCGCTTGTAGATATCTTTATGACAAGGAGGTTGAAATAATAAATGTGTGTACTGCGCTCTTTTTTGTCGTGTCATTACCTCACTACGTTTTTGGAAATAACTTGGATTTCTTTTCACGAAACAACACAATTCCCTGATGTACATACAAGGCAAGGGGAGGATTTTATATTTCCTAAAAAGTGGTTCGCAGCTATCTAAATACCTTATCTATCACTCTTATCCATGCCTTATCTATCACTCTGATACACTTTTTCTGGATATTAAATGCCCTTTCCGATTCAACGGAGTTGATTTTAAATGCCCTTTCCGATTCAACGGAGTTGATTTTAAATGCCCTTTCCGATTCAACGGAGTTGCCCCAGACAATTTAGTCATCTTTATTATTACACAGTATAAAACAAAGTCGCTCTCGATGTCTTTACGCTCAGATCTTTTAAACTACGCAACAGATTTTAATGTGGTTTTCGTCTATAGATAGAGTGATTCAAGAGGAATGTTTACAACTAGGATTAAACGCGAGCATAGCAGCGGGGTGCAGCTAGTTGTTAATAATATAATATCGTTTAAAAACTAAAAAAGAACAGACTTCAATGCCGTGCTATTCATTTTCAGTACCAATTTTGAGATGTTTATCTCAATATCTCTGGAGATACTTATCAGACCTCGATAAAATTACCATGGTACCACACTTGAGATATCTCCTTTCAAACAAAAAAAGAATAATCGAAATCGGTTCATAAACGACGAAGTTATCCGCGAACAAACATAAAAATATATATATATATATATATATACGGTCGAATTGAGAAACCTCCTCCTTTTTTTGAAGTCGGTTAAAAATAAACATCTCTTTGCCTCTGTAATAATTTCTAATTGTTAATTTCTAAATGTCAATACAATGTAGTAGTAGTTTGCGCGCACCAACTTATTCCAAAATAATTCATTACTCTTGCGGCAGTGCTTGACGGCAAGATACGTTTGCTGGATACGGTACGGCCTGATCGGATTTCGCCCCATTTAAAAAAAAGGATTTTCATTTTTATATTTTATTTATTAGGGCATAGACCTTAAGCAAATTATTTTGTGTGGGCTTAAGGAATATCTATTTACGTCACTGTACCTACATGATGGTGATGGCCAGAACCAAAGAGAATATAAATACTATGGCCAGAGCTACGTGCACTTACGACAGAGCTTACGATTTTAGAACGGCCAGTCTGCAAAGAGTTCCACAGACCTTTAGAAGAGACCATAAAGTTTGTTTTTGTTTCAGTGCGGACGGTAACTACGAAGTGACGATCATGACAAAGGCGATACTCCATCATGACGGGAAGGTTGTGTGGAAGCCACCCGCCATCTACAAGTCATTCTGCGAGATCGACGTAGAGTACTTCCCCTTCGACGAACAGACTTGTTTCATGAAGTTTGGCTCGTGGAGTTACGATGGGTATATGGTGAGTGTAACTTTTTGCTAGAGACTTTCATTTGTTTTTTTGTGATAATAGTAATTATCTATTGCTGTATTCGGTTTCTGAATATAATGTTCCCAAGTGGCTAACCAGTGGGAAGTTTTAGCTATGCCTCAGTCAAAATAATGAACAGCGAATTTACTCTAATTGATTTGCGTATCTCCGGATTGAAGCTTAATGCCGATTTGATAGACGGCCGATTTGATTATCTAGAATGTAGTTGTCTTTCACTTCACTCTCATATAAGTCAATTCCATCTTATACCTTGCTCCTCACTTACCAAAAAATAACGGTCATATGCTTCTTTGCTCATCTTGCTATACTAACCTGCGTTTAAAAATTAGCATGTATGTTTTCAGTGTATACTTTCCAAATTAAATTTTATCATGGAAATAGCAACAGTTCATTATATCCTACAACGTTACAAAAACAACGCCCTGTTTACAATTTGTACTCATTATTTAAAAAAAATCAGAAACATCCATGCTCCAAATTTGATATTGTAAAAAGAAAACGCGTCACGCGGAATTTTATTTTTCTTCAAAACAAAATGAAGATGTTTTACGAAGTCACGGGCTCTAATAAAATTGTATGGAAAAACGAATCTGCCTTGAAAGAAAATTGTAACAAACGCTTAGAGAGAATGTAATCGAATTCCTTAGACTAAAGCCTTTTCCAATACTTACTGTCAAGAAAAATATATATCTGAAACGCTCCGCACAATATCAACGAGACTTGCTCTTAGAATCTTCGGTATCGTACGTATATAATAAAACAAGGCTATTGGGACATGTACAGTTGGTATCGCTTTCAAAACCTATCTATTGCTATTTTGAGACAACAAGAGATAAGAAAATCTAACGAACTAGGTATTATAATTATTTCGATAATCTATCCAGCTAGGTGTAGCGATGATATACATAAGCTGGCTGCATGCGGTTGAAAACGAATAGCTGAATATTGAGCTCAGTGGTGTGCCAAAGGCCTAAGTCTAGCAGGTCCAGAAATTGGCTGATAATAATAAACTTTATCAAAGAGTAGGTATAAGGTATTTAAATTTCGCTTTCTGTCGATGGAATTATTTGTCATAATATTACATTTGGGTACTGATGATAAATGGGTAGTAAGAGGTCATTATGCTAATGAAAACATTGACTTGGTTCTATTTGTTTTTATTTAGTAGGTAAAGGTATAGGGATACTATAAAAATATAAAGATAGCGTTGTCCATTTTTTACCGCTTTTTATTACAAGCTTTTAATCTGCCGTGTTAGTATGTTTCACACACATAAACACACGCACATAGACAAAGACATTATCTACTCTAACATAATATATCACGCCACACACACACACGTCTGCACTTACACCTCAAAAATATACACATATAATACCTCTCATGTATGCATGCATTCAGTCATACCAACTAGTAAACTTCCTATTTGTATTATTATCTATATTCTTTCGATTTATTATACTAGTTGCAGTTATTAATATATAATAATAAATGAATTGAATTGAATTGAAAATTGAATGTTTGTGTGGGTTTTTTAGTTAATTAGAACCACTTCCTGACATTTATAGTGACACTCAAATTTGGTTACTACCATATCTTCGGTGATAATGTGGTACTATGGAGCTGACCTGATAATCTAGCTGGGTTTTAGGGACTGAAATTCCGTATCGTCAAATAGTAGGACAGTCGGATTGGTATTAGTATGTATTGTTATCATTAGTACATTGCCATTACATAGGATAACTTTGATACATAAAGCTTGTGTTTAAAAAAGATATTAACTTCTTATTATTTATAAGAAAATATGCAGCATTTTTCATTCTTCTGTGAGATTTTATAGAGCACAAATTACTTAAGGTACGGCCACACCGCGGCGTCTTGCGATCTGCGGGCGCGATCTCAGTACCTTTCAATTGTTTTTTGTGATCGCGTTTGGTATGAACCAGTCGGTACAAATACTACTACGCTATCTAATCGCCGCCTAGATCGCGCAAGCAGGACGCTGCGGTGTGTCCGTACCTATACAGATCGAGTAATTTATACCTTAAAAAATCTCAAATAAAAAAAAATGCGGATTGTTTTAAACACAATACAGCATCTGCAATTTGTAAGTCTTAAGATCAAGACCCCCTTCTTCACATTAACACACATTATCTGTGATACACGAGACATGTTTTGGTGAAGGACGGGATCCCTTCCAAACTTTCGAGTCGTTTACCGCCATAGCCACCGAGACAACGACATCCTTCCAAAGTAAGGAAACCAATAAATTTAAAGTTCCATATAAATAAACCTGCGGCTTAAGTCCCCGCCTTATATCCTCGTGTTAAGGTTCAATTGGGAATACCTCGTCTCTTTCACACCTTAGATGGCTGTTTGAGATAGGTATATCACCTATTTGTAAGGATCCGTGTGATCGGTTTGATTCTCTAATAACAGATAGCTGTGCTTAGATTGTTTTGTTACGATCTTCAAAGTATTTTCTGTTTAGCAATTTTGATCTTACAATACCTTCAGCGGATGTCTTTGTAATATTAGCGTCTTTGTAATATTTTTGCTATTACAAGAACTGTGAAGGTTAAGACAAACAAATAAACGTCAAAAGTTTCAGACTCGAATAAAATTCCCATCGATAAATTCATTACTATTGTTCACAGAATCACTTTAAAAGTTATTGTTATTTGTTTGTTTCTTTCTACAATCCTCTCCTGTCTAGCGATCTGTGATAAATGTGCCGTCGAATAATAAAAACGCCAATATCACCTGTTGATCCACTCATCGGCAAATTCGATTTTCATTATAATTTTCTTTTACAGGTGGATCTAAGGCACTTGAAGCAAACGCCGGACTCGGACAGGATAGGCATGGGGATAGATCTCTCAGAGTATTATATCTCGGTAGAATGGGACATCATGAAAGTTCCGGCCACTAGAAATGAAAAGTTCTACTCGTGTTGTGAAGAACCGTACCCTGACATAATATTCAACATCACGCTCAGAAGAAAAACCCTCTTCTACACGGTCAACCTCATCATTCCCTGCGTTGGGATCTCCTTCCTATCAGTATTAGTATTCTATCTCCCGTCAGACTCAGGAGAGAAGATATCGCTCTGTATCTCCATCTTACTGTCTCTCACCGTGTTCTTCTTACTGCTAGCGGAAATTATCCCACCCACGTCCCTAACTGTCCCGTTATTAGGAAAATATCTGTTATTCACAATGATGCTAGTCACATTATCAGTAGTAGTCACTATTGTGGTGCTAAATATAAATTTTAGGTCGCCCGTCACCCACCATATGGCACCGTGGGTGCGGAAAGTCTTCATAGATTTTTTACCCCCAATATTGTGTATACAGAGGCCGGAGAAACCGCCGGACGATGACGAGGATAACGAAAACGATAAGCCTACCGAGGTAAGATATCTCAGGCACTCATAAATCACCGACACCAAATAAGAAACGCGACACAAAAACATTAATCATCCCAAGCCATAGACGTTAACGTAGACACTCGAAATAAACCGCCCGCCCTCGAAACGTTTTAATTAAATTTGTAAAATAAAAGCTCTCACAAATGAAGTCCTTCAGACAGATCTCTTTCAATGGAAAGCAACACGGCGCCGTTTCTCATCCAGTTTGCTCCATTCAAAACATTTTTCATTGAATTTAATACAAACTGCACGCTATTAAGGCGAGTCGATGCCTCAACGATACCCATTTTAATCGTTGCCAGCCGCAGGACTCTCGGAGAGCTCCTTACGCTATATTCCAAATGTATTGTGCTCGACGTGTATCGCGAAAATATCGCTTCCAGGCCAATTTCATTCCATTTCGATTTTCCTTTATTACTCAGCGGCAGCGAGCTTAACGAGCGCGCGCGGCCTCCGTTATTTATGTTCCCCTGGTGGCTGCGGACGGATCGCGAGATATATACGACGCTGGCAGACACGGCCCGAAACCGAGACCTCCACTCCGGCCTAATTGTGTGCCGGCTTAAGCCGTGCCGATACACTGCCCCGCGCCACCGCGTCGCTTTGCTCCCGCGTACAGACTCATGTTTTAATCCCGGGATATTCAGCTTCACTCACATATATTTTAATCATACTACGTATCTGCAACTACAGATTTGGCTCGAATTTCAGGTGCTCACAGACGTCTTCGGTCCTGACGATATGGACGGGAAGTTTAAAGAGTGGGGCTGCGAAGAGTACGAGTTACCGGGCATGCCTCCGTCTCCACCGCCTCCCCCGGGGGGTGATGATGAACTGTTCTCTCCACCGCCAGGATCTCCTTGCCGTTTAGACTTAGATGACGTCTCCGCGTCGTTAGAGCAAGCTTGCGTTAGAAGCATGGATAAGACTATAGAGGGATCTAAATTCATTGCGCAGCATGTGAGAAATAAAGACAAGTTTGAAAGTGTAAGTATCGATTTCAATCGCATTAAACTCAATGAGCTATTGAGTAAGTCTCACAGGTTCCACAGGTAGTAGAAGCATATTACATATCGATGTTCCGCTTGACTTGTTACCTAAAAGTAGCTTACCACTATCAAGGATAAAATCTGCCGCCATATCCTTACGGTGTCTGGCAGTACACAGAAAGCCCTTGAGAATCCAAAAATATTATTTCTAGGCCTAGCGTGTTCACCATCTATGACCACATTATCGCTTACCACCAGGCGAGATGGTCAAACGCTAGCCTATCAGGTAGATATAAAAAGAAACCAAATTTCGATCGAATGTCTCTTTGCAGGTGGAGGACGACTGGAAGTACGTGGCGATGGTGTTAGACAGAATCTTCTTATTCCTGTTCACGATAGCTTGCGTATTGGGAACGGCACTCATTATATTCCGAGCGCCGACTTTCTACGACAACTCAAAACCTATCGACATCTTATATTCGAAAATTGCGAAGAAGAAGTTAGAGCTCCTAAAGATGGGCTCAGAAGGGGACCCGGGTCTCTGAAATTCGTCTCACGTCTTCGGCCACTCGCCGCCGAAGACGTTCTGGGAGCTGATAGTGATGTGGTGGCACGGATGATCAGTGTAGGCTCCCAGCGGGAAACTTTCAGGCGAGAACTTTGTGCTCAGTGTGGTGCCAAGCGCCCGGTGCGCTAACGGACGTTTTCACGCCTTCAGCGTCACCGAAACCGTCTTTTTATATGTACCAGTATAAGCTCGAACTCGAGACTGTTTCCGTCGATTGTCGCAGTCGGAGCGACCACTCGCGGCTATCTTGCATTGCCGGCCGCCGAATCTGCCACTATTTTTATATTAGAATTGCCATACTGTAATTAAGCGAGTGTTAAGTTATTTTGTATGTATACAAACGGATAGTTTCTTTCCCAGGAATCATTTGATACGAGCGCACAAACATTGTACAGTAATTTTTAGGTGTTTTTTATTTATTTCTCGCGATAGATGGTACGAGGATTGCGTTTCAGGACGTTGGTCGTAATGTAACGCTGTTTAATGTAAGGTTTACTTCGAATAAAATCGAGCTCAAGTTGGTAAGATTTAAGTAACTGTAAACAAGTAATTAATCAAGTCGATTAGTATCAAGTATAACTACGATAGTTTGTGCAAACGTCCTCGATGAGAGTAGGACTTTGTAGATGATGAAACTAGTCGTTAATTTGAATTATACATCTAGTATTTTGTAATTACGTACTCGCGTAATGATCATATGGACAATATCGATTGTATTGACGAATGATATAATAACTTCAATGTAGGCATAACTGAGGATTAAGGAAATGTAGATATCGATAGAGTAATTTTAGTCATCAAAAATAAGTAAGAGTACAGTTATCATAATGTCGAAATAGTAAATAGTCACATCGCGATGGTGATATTATTTGATTAGATAATATTTGTGAAAAAAAACACAATTGACTGCCAATTGTACATTTTTATAAAAATCGATATTCTTAGATAGTTCGATAACTTGTTTTTATTAGATTTTTTAACGAAGTGCCAAGTTTACCATCAGTAACATAGCTCCGATATATATTTGCCAACGGTAACTGATATTGTTTTCTAAGCGCTAATTTAGTTCGAAAACGTCGGATTGCTCGATAATTCTGAGATAACTTTAAGAAATTAAACGAATGCTTGCCCATAAACGTAATATGACTGATCGATCTCTCTTTAAAGCTTAAGTTTTCGAATGTGTCTTTTGCAAAATTGGGATTAATCTTCCGTAAATTAATGTTAACCGTAATGTCACAAATAAATCCTAGAGTACAGGGTAAATTTAGAACACGATTATCTTCTCTTTATTTATTGTTCTCACAATTGTCACCGAAAGTTAAATCTTTGATCTCACTTATCGGCACTTTACCTATGTCTAGTTGATAATCATTGTTGAGGTTTGTGACCTAGTCTTTAACTACTTAGATAAAGTTATACCTATTTGTTTTAACATAGATTAGTATTAATATTAGATGTTTGTTTCCTTCCTCACTTTCATTATTTGTCGTTGCGTTCTCTTCTCGTTCGTTATCGTTTTTGACACTTCGCGCATTAAAGTTTTTACCTCACTTTTACCCATTCTGTAGGGTATTGTAGCAGATTAACTTAAAAAAAAATATTTCGAGCCGCGTTATTGATATGTCAAAGTAACTCATGATAATGTTTATTAGGTAATTTAGGTAACTCTGAATAATTAATAATTGAAATTCCACAGCGAGCAGTTAGGAAAACAGGGATGGATATTGTAATTTAAAAAAATGTGTGAGTCTCTGTAATATAAATGTTATTGATTGTGTATAGCTGTTTGTGTCGAATAATGAATACACTGAGCTAGAATAGATTAGAGGATGCGTACTAAACGTAGGTATACGTGGCATACGGACTAAATATAATGGAGAAAGCTCGCTGAAAGTTGTATATTAAATGTTAGAAAAAATTTGTCTTCGATTCGACTGTTTTTCGAAACAGTTATGATGGAATTTTGGATGGAATTGTAATATGTCACTGATTCTAAAGTTAATTTTTTAACACTTCGAATAAAACGTAGTAATGTGCTATTGCACGCACCGAAACACACCAATATTAGTATTACTATTTATCAGTAAATATTAAGTTAAGCTCTCAGCTTACTCACTATTCCGTGGTCATCACAGTCTGTAGATATTTGCTAGAAATAAAAAATGAATAATCAGTCTGTTGTTATTTTTATATGACTGCAAATATGATATTTAGATTTTCTATAAACACCATAGGGTAATTTAGTATGGGTGGGTGCGAAAGTACTGAGTGGCTATTCAAGATTTAATATTAAGATGTTTGTAGATACGTATATATACCGTGTAAGTAAGGATATAATACAAGACTCACGTTGGTTCTTGTATTGCCTTTGTCTTGATAATATTTTGGACTAATGCCTGTTTCACTATTCACTGATGAATAATCAATTTTGTTTGCCAGAATGAAGGTAAGTATAAACATACGCAAGGATCAATGCAAATTCAAAAATATGCGTGATAAATTATTGGGTTTCCTAAGTTTTCACCGTTTTTTCCCTTAAATGTGAGTACTTTTTGCATTCAAAGTTTCCTTAGAGTACCACACGTACAGGTGAAATAAAAATAGTAAGATTCCTATCATCTCCGCGCACTGCTACGCCTCGTTGCTGTTCTGATCTTATTTCCAACATAAGTGTTGGAAAAGCCACAACAACTTAACTAATTACTGAGTATGTACTTCATTAAAATTGTTTCTGCATTCATTTATTTGAGATGATAGAAAAATCTCAACACAAATGTCAATTATTACTGAGCAATAGATATCATTACCACAAAAATAATAATAGAAAAAATTTAGAATAAAGTTTGAAATATTAAAAAGAAATAAATATTATCTTTGACTTTTATCTGCAACGAAGTCACAGCGGGGAAGACAGTATCCGTAATGGCATCAAGTAAAGGATTATACGGTTGTGTTTTAATAGTTTGCTTTTTGCTTGACATTTTGTTACGTTTACCCTTAGATTCTGACCAGGGTTTCGTGAAACAAGCTTGTCCAAAATTGATGGAATTCGAGGATAGATATAATATTCTTTAGAATCAAGATGTGTTGCTCCAATACAACGATTAATGGATTATGGTATAGATCAAACGAAAGATTAAAATATGTCGGTGTGAATGGGATATATGCTGTTTAGTTGCGATTTAATTAATGTTTTGTTTAATTTATTTCACACTTTCACAGTGCAATGAAAATAAAATCCTAACTCAGAAAGTTACTTTTTTCTGCATAACCTTGGCCGTAAGGGAAATACTGACCATGACAATATTATAACTCAACATTGTCTACATAAACCTTACATAATATCATGTTCAACATTGGTATTACGGGGGTTTAATATACTTGAAATAAAAAACAGCGTCCCATATTTTGCTAACGCCTGAGAAATAGTAGCAGCAATATACTCTCCTTGAGCTTCTATTGAAATTCTGATTATTAACTTCATTATCATCGCGATAAAGTCAAACCAAGTTAACACAAAAAAGAGTGTTTCTTCTCGATAATATTTACAAAGAGAAAATTACATATGAAGTCGATTATGTCTTCTGTTTCGAAGGAGAATTTCTTTTTGTGTAAATTAAGTTTTAATCAGTATAATTTGCGATTTATGTATGGCATAATTTATTGATTTTAAAACAAGAATATTAACGTGACTTACTTGCTGTCGATATAGAGATCGACAATTGTTTTATTCGTAGCTGGATCAGTTTTTGTAAAATCATTGCAAGTTGAAGTTGAAAGATGAATTATGGAAGCTCCCATTGGTTGCTGATTGTTTATACCAAGCGGTCGTATACGCTGCAGTTGTTTCGCTGTACAAAAGTTCATTCTGTCGTTTGTGCTACGCTTCTGAGTAAGCACATAAGCTGTTATGTGAATACCAAGTAGCTGTATTAATACCACAGCTGCACTTGTCACGTACTACATTATTGTTTAAAAAAGTTAGTTGCTCATCTCAAGCGAATAGTAATATGCAATAAGCCTTTAAATAAGAAACTATAAATACAATAGAAATAATTTTTATTTTTTTCTTATGAACAAAGACTAATTTCTAGTCATTATACTTGTACTTCTTACTGTCTAAAAGGCATATTATTTTTGTTGTATTTTTTATATTCTTACCGAACTTTAAATAAAAATGGAAAAGCTTTTTTGAATATTACGGAATCTGTTTACAGTATTATTGCGATATATCAAACGGATTCATCAAACAAGCCAATATTCGTCTAAAAAAAAATAGTAGATAAAATTTCGCATTCAAAATACAGATCTGTTTAAGCTAAATCATTATACAGCTGGAGCTATGCAAAATTACCGAGGGTTGTTTCACAGCCGCACAGCACATTATTTACTTTTTAATATTTCAATGAACAAGAAATGACACAGATAGCAGTGTCAGCAATGAATAACTATATGTCAGATATAAAGCATATCTTCACGGAGGATAGATAGATCTATCTATCTATGTGTCTATCCTCCGTGCATATTTTGAAAATGTTGACATTGAAATGGCAGTAACTATCAGTGATAATTTTACTGGAAGGTTGAGATGAAAAAGTAAGTTAGTAATTGAAAACAGCCGTTAGTTGCCTATGGCATTCGTAGAGGGTGTAGAACCGTAGCACTTGTGCTACGATGAGATAGGATAGACATTTCTACAAATACGAATAACCTGAAATCGCGTATTCTTAGTATTTGCGAATAGAAACTGAAAAATGCGATAAAATACCACGCGGCAATTTCTCACAGAGCTTGAGTCTTTATGTGGCTTATAATATGCACAGGACATATTATTTATTTGTATTATTTCTGTGTGAATCGGTTTCAGAGACTGTCTGAATTGTGTATAATATTTCGGGTGATAACGGGTTAAAAATGTAGAAAATGTATCTGTCAGTAAATAGGTTATACTCAAAATGCTAGATTTCACATGATTAGGTTAATTGGATAAATTGTAATGTAAGTGGTATAAAAAAAGAATTAGCTTTTCAGTGTTTTAGAGTTAGTCGACGAATGGGTCAACTCGGAGGCCGGATGATAGATAAATTTGTTTTAGTATTGTTTGTATTTATATGGCAAGGGAAATGAATCACGTGATGCACCAATAGTTAGGGATTGTTCAGCTTAATTCTTAATATGCTGTTATCAGTTTTTAATTTGATTGATATCATGTTATACTTTGTTTTATTTTATGAATAATGTGGGTTGAACAATACTAGTAGTATTATTAAACCCTACTTAGCAATTGGGATTTTGCCGCTCGTGATGATGCAGATTTTATTGTAACTTTAACTAAACTAATTTTCCAGTACAAAAATGTATATCGTCTCTGTATACCGTCTATCTGCCCTAGGCTAGGAAGGCACTTTAATTACTGTTTTTACATTAAATTTAGTTTATTTAAAGCTATGACAGAAACTGCAATATTATTATTTTATAAAATAAAGGCCCCACTCACGATATTCCAGTAATGTGTTGAGTAGCTACTACTAGACCAATGTTAACTGAAAATTAAATATCATCATTTGTTAGTTAAGTACAGTACAGTTACACCAACCGGCAATTAGCCCACTCAAAACTTAACTTGCTGATCGTGAAAGAGGCCCTAATTATTTATGTTATATTATATTATATTATATTATATTATATTATATTATATTATATTATATTATATTATATTATATTATATTATATTATATTATATTATATTATATTATATTATATTATATTATATTATATTATATTATATTATATTATATTATATTATATTATATTATATTATATTATATTATATTATATTATATTATATTATATTATATTATATTATATTATATTATATTATATTATATTATATTATATTATATTATATTATATTATATTATATTATATTATATTATATTATATTATATTATATTATATTATATTATATTATATTATATTATATTATATTATATTATATTATATTATATTATATTATATTATATTATATTATATTATATTATATTATATTATGTATTTAATTTTCAAGGATGGTTTTGGTTTTATTTAAAAGTCTTCTTCGGGGCGTTTTGCAATAGCGAGCGTTCCGTTCTCGCAAAAAAGACTTCTATATAAAATCGACACTAATAGTTTTGTTTATGTTAATGTTAATTAATTATTAATGACAATACTGATTTTTTTATGTTTATTTTTTAATATAATTATGTAGTATTTGTAAAGCGTAGCTATATAATTATGTAGTATTTGTAAAGCGTAGCTAAAAATATACAAGTGATAAAATAATATTTATATAGCATAAATATTATTTTATCACTTGTATATTTTTATTTTCTTTAGTTTAGTTTACTTTTAATTAAAAGGGAGTCGTGTGTTACAAAGACTTTGTCTATTTGATATGTAACCACCCCGAAATATACTTTATCAAATAATTTTGTGAATAATAAGGTGAGCGTCTGAGTATGAGCGTAAGAGTGCACAAAAGCACTTGAACATCACTGCCAACAGATCTCTGAGTCGTAATATACAAGTAGGTGAATAAAAGTATGCAAAGAGCGAGAGTTGTGATACTGTAATGAAGTTTGTAACTATTGGTGTACACGTGTTGATATTTTATGTTACCAAAAAGTTACCATTTAGTGATGGATAATAAGTCTATGATAGTATCTCAAAGATGTGCCAAAATTTCTGTTAAAACAAAGTTAGCTCTTCTACAAATGAAGGATATTTCAAAAATGTGTTTAAATGTGAACAATTGATTGTTAACGTTGGGAACGATTTGTTATATTTTCAATGGCTGGTTGACGTAAGAAGAGACCGAACTTGGCGGACATGTGGCCTCGTATCTAAATACTTATAAAAGTAAATAATACAACTAAAAAAAAACAATAACAATAAGTGCTCAAGCGAGAATATCAGGAAGGAAGTATATATATATACTTTTTATACATAGTCAATTGTTGTAAGTTTATTTTCTTCTGCAAGAGGAAGAACTCGCGACACTATATAAGAGCATGAAGAAAAGAAAATTAATTGTTTTTAAGTTATCTGTAATTTTGTTAATCGTCCTTACCTTATATTATTATTTGTTAATTGTCGATTATCTTGTGAAAAAGAGTAGGGCGAAATATATTCTCGCAAATAATATGAGCGCGCAATTACGGAATCTATTCTTCCGTCAATCAGTATCGACATTTATAGTCGTTTATTGAAGTTATGTATCGTTAAATATGCTTGTTTTATGAACAACAGATTTGTCTACATCGAGCTATGGAGTTGCATACCCATAGTCAGCTATCACATGGCTGTCAATAATTTTAAGAAACCGAAATGTTGACGTGTAAATATAGTTGATCAACAGAGATAGTTAATTATAATCGTAATTGTCAAGTTATTTTTCTACGTTCCTTTCTTTACTTTAAGGGCTAATGTAGGATCGTAGAAAATAGTGATTTAAAATATTTGCTTTATCCCAATTTAATTGTAAAGCGATGAGATTGGATTCTTCGACTAATATGTTTGTTGTTTTCACAATTGTATGATTTGGAAGGAAGTGGGTATTAATAAAATAATCCATTACGCTTTATAATTAGGTTCATCGAAATAAAGAAATTTCGTCTAGTGATTTTCTCTTTACCTCGGATTTGAACACTTGCTTTGTCGCACGTTGAGATTATTTGCATTGATTTTTGTATAATAACATCGTAATCTACGAAATACTCTCTACCTTGTAACGTATTTGTAAGTTAGGTGTACTCGCATTTTTAATCACACGTCTTCCAAAGTGACGTAAGGAGTTTGCTTTTTGTTTTTAACCTGTTCTAGCTTTATAATATTCTGTTGTAGTTTAGGTAGTGTTTTGTTTGTCTCTTAACGTATCCTGTTTGTCTTTGTCAGGTATTATTTTTGTAATTCAAACTTACTTAACAATCTTCCCAGTTATTTGTTACTTCTTACTGTTTATTTTCAAGCGGGTTTTTAAACTTTGTTTAAAGTTTATTTAAACTTTATCTTGATTCAACAATGACACACTTTACTCCACTGATTATCGCAGTAGCTGCATTTTAGTTCGACTTTAATTGACGTATCATTTTAATATAAGAAAAAGAATTATACAAGTAATAATTCTAAATTTATTAAAGATGCATATTTATTTGTTAAAGCAATGTTCATTTATAAAATGGAAAGAATATGGTCTAATATAAAAGTTGCCCAAATTAGTGACAACCATAATCATAATCATAATGATTTATTCATACAACAAAATACACTTCAATCGCAAAAATAATTAAAAAATCAGAAATAAAATAATAATATTAATAAATTGAATAAAAATTCGTAAAAAAATAAAATGGTATAAAATAATTTTATTCTTATTAGAATTTATAAATTCATTGTATGAATAAAAGGCCTCAACAATAAACCAGATATGTAGCAAACAAACAAACTTAAGAAAAGGCGAAGTAACTAACATAAATGAACTTATGTTACTTAGTTCGCCTTTGCTTATGGTTTTGCTTGCGAATTCAGATTAATTGAACGAGTGGTATTGGGCTATAGGTATATCAATGCCAAACTTATGGACATGGTTGTAAGGCACAGTCTAGTCACAGAATAATAAATTGTACAAGTCTAGTGTCCGCCTGTCTAACTACTTTCCTCAAGTACGATAATCTGTCGCCAAACACGAGTGAAATCCAACAGCTGTCTTTGAAAGTCTATTCTAGGCATATCGTGCCACCATACTCGACAACATCAATACTTACCACTATGTAATAAAGTGGTAAGATGCTAACCTACTGTAAAAAAACACAAACTATGGTTAAAAAACTAACACAGCTGGACGCAAAGAGAAGACATCATTAAAATTTATTTGGGATCGGAAATAATGTAATGCTGGTCAAAAGTTAGACGAGACTTTTTCTAGCTAATTTGCCTATCAGAAAATTTAATAAAAATATGTCTTTTATATCAATGATGATGATGATGACATCATCATCGTCAGCCTATTTCCGTCCACTGCTGGACATAGGCCTCACCTATGGCACGCCACTGAGCTCGATCTTCAGCTCTTTGTTTCCAACCGCTGCAAGCCAGCTTGCGTATATCATCGCTCCACCTAGCTGGAGGGCGCCCTACACTCCGTTTACCGAGCCGTGGTCTCCACTCTAGAACACGTCTACCCCAACGGTTATCGGTTTTACGACAGATGTGACCAGCCCACTGCCACTTCAGCTTGCTAATCCTTTGAGCTACGTCGATAACTTTGGTTCTCTAACGGATGACCTCGTTTCGAATTCGATCCCTCAGAGATACTCCGAGCATAGCCCTTTCCATAGCTCGCTGAGTGACTTTAAATTGGTGAACCAGTCGCACTGTCAGTGTCCACGTCTCGGCTCTGTAAGTAATAACAGGTAGGACGCACTCGTTTCGTCTTTAGCCTAAAGACGGAAGTCTTTAACGAGTGCGTCTTTTATATAATTAAAATAAATATATATAATAATTCCTGACAAAGACTAGGGATATGAATCTAGCTTTGCCATATTTAATCCCCACAAATAACTTGATTTTGAACACATTAGTAATTTTGAGTCGTAGCTTACATAGTCTCTGAGTGCAATTTTATTTTATTTTGTTATCATACATCTAAACTACTAAATCTTTACTGGCTATATTTTACATCATTAATTTCATTAAAAAATACCGAACAAAAAAGTAGCCAAATTGGAAATTCTTACTAGAAAGACTTCAAGGTGAATGATTTGAATAATAATACAGCGAGAAAATCTCCCAACTTTTCGTAAATGCACACCAAACCTATGACTTAAAGTATCAATATGTTGTCCAAAGAATGTGGAGAACGATTTTATTAAGCAACGAAACAATTGGGATAACAAACTCGTTCATATAAATACATACACATCAACATCATCATAATCAGCCGGAGCCAGTCTACTTCTAGAAGTAAGCCTCTCCCAAGATACGCCACTGACCCTGATCTTCGGAATACCACCTGCACCCTTTATTATTCCGTTATAGTATAGAGTGGCTTGTAAAGATCAAATTCCGAAAAGTAATTCTATAACACAAGTATATTAAATTACACTACATTATTGGCTTTTTTTCAGCAATACATACTTCGTTGAAAGATTCACTCTGAATTTTGTAACATTGAATATATTTCATAAATAATGTATATATTTCATGGTCTGTAAAATGTTTTCTATCAAACAAAATATAAATAAGATTGCACGTCGCTTACTTTCTTTCGGATTATTTTCCTATCTTTCATCTAATAAACCTACGATAGATGAAAAAGTATTATAATAAAATATAGGTAGTCAAAATCACACGACATCTGCGTTGAGCTTCCAACACGATTAGATGTAAATACATAACTATATATATACATAATACCACTTACATATATACACCTTCCTTCTTATAGAATTTTGTATGAACTTGTTATATATTCTCTTTGATTAGTGTTTGGTTTGGATGTGTGCACATAGTTCAAGACTTGTTGTAGAAGTGTTATGTTTTTAGTTTCAATAATAGTATTTCAATCAAAAATGAGGATGTTAATTTAAAAATATAGTTTCGCTGTTGCCATAGAAATGAAGCTATACAAATCACATGAGATTTTTCAAAGTCATATATTTTACCAGACTTATATAGCTAAATTATTTAATTTAATTTTATTATTATTTTACCTAAAAATTGTGGATTTAGAATTTCTTAAAACCACACCATGTGTATTCGTTCCAGATCAAAACAATGCTCTTAAGTCCATTGATATTGGAAACGTAGACTTAGCTATAGCTTAGCAAGGTCTGACAAAGGATGTCTTTATTTTATCGATCCGGACTTAACGCATCTAGAGATTGAATTTGATATTATACTATATACACTTATAACTACTTGTAATTTCAAAATTAAACTCCATTTGCAAGTAAAATTAGTATTGTCATAATAAGTCGATGCTTGGCCAAACTCAAGCTATGACATAGCGCGGCCGTATTGCGCAGTGAGTTTAAATCATATTTATTTTCTTGCAAGTTGGAGCCACAATTTACAAAAATATAAAGTGTGAGACACTTCAAAGAAACATAATATTCTGAGCTGTGATTGTTTACGATTTACGATTAATCTGAGCTAACTTCATGCGAGATGCCTTTATACATTAGACCCTGCTGAAGTAGCTAACCGTTGCCGTCTAAATTAACCAGCTACCACCCTCAAGTTAGAAAATCTGTCGCTAAAAACATCGATTGTCTTCCGGCTGCTATCCTTGAGAGCCAGTTCTCATTCTAGGCCTAGCGTACTAACCATCTTTGACCGCATCATCACTTAGGTGAGATAATGGTCAAATGCTAGCCTATAGGATATATCGAAAAAAAACCTATATTTTCAATCTTTGAGTTTCATTAATAAAAAGCCAATCATTTTTGATATGAAATAGTATTATGGACTGTGAGGTAGAGCACCAATAAATATACTGTGTATAAAATATTTGTATTGTATTTTTGTTTCTATGTGCACCATTTACTTCTTGTTATACTTTTGTCTTCTTTGATGTATTTGATTTCATTCACACTTGCATGGATTGACAAAAATATTTAATAATATAATTGGGTTAACAAAAGCAATCCACTAATTTCTTCGTAACGATACTTCGCATCGTGGCTTAATTGGCATAGCACCGGAACATGTTATTCCGGAGGTTGCAGGTTAAGTTTCGTCAGTACGATGAAATTTTGGATTGTGTTTAACAATTTACAAAAATATTTTAATGTTTAAGCTGTTTTTATATAAAACGGATAATATGTCAGAATTAGTTCAAACAGTGCTTAAACTTGATTCCTTTTTTTAATACTTGACCTTAACTACTGCTTTTATAAACTTATTGCATAACAACAATTGAATGTAACTTTACTTGAATATCTTATTAGATACTTGAACTATACTTTCTACTTCGATTTCATAAAAAAAGAATATAACAGCGATGTTTTAATAAAATGTTTAAGCATTAATATATTTGTTTGACTGTATAGAGCGAGTGTGAATTTATTTTAATTGGATTTCTCTTAACTTGATTAGAATTAAGCTTTGTAATCATAAATATTTGTTAAATGTTAGTTAACTTCGGTAAAAGTAACTTTAAAACTTAAGATTTTATTCAAAGCAATTCCAGTTTGGTGTAACACTAAATTGAATTTTGTTATTTATGTGTAAAGAATCAAAATGGAATGGCTAATGTCTTTAATTTAATACTAAAGCAATCGTTAAGAATTAACGTTAATTTTAATGTTTGTGTAAGACTCAAAGTTTTAATATTATCGATTAAATTGTAAACTTTTTTATATTTTGAATTCTGTCGAAACGACATTATTGTATCTTTAGGATAAGGCTCACTGTATGTTTCAAAATTATATATAAATTGTCGTTATTATATAATATTATAATTATAAAGAACTGTGTACTAGTCATATTGTAATTTTTCGGTTAATTTTGAATATTTATTTGTCTCACTTTTCTTGTCATGAGTAAGGGCGATAATTTGTTTGGAAATTGCAAAAAATATATGTAGTTTTAATTCCAAGCAACAAAATATTTGAGAATATAATATGAGTAGATGAGAAATTTTATTTTTTCAACTTTAAATGACAATGAAGCCTTTGGTATTTGACATACCAGCTGATGTCACGTAATCATATTCAATTATTTTATTTTCCTTAATAATTTTGGGACATCATTTAATTATACCAATTTACTTATTGACATTGACGTGGTGAAATTTGAATTAATTTATTTGATGATTTAAATATAAGTCACTGAAATAAAAGCAATATCATATAATACAAGAAACTTATTTTAAAATACCTCCAATCTACTGTTATGAAGAGAAATATATAATTTTGCAATTTTCATACAAATAAAATCGACGAAGAAAATGACATATTACAAACGAACACCATATTAATGTTACAAAATATAGTTATTAGCTAAAAATCCTAAATTACTTAACGATAAGGTACTCTAATATTAACTATAATGTCATAATACAATAATAGACTTTTATGGAAAAATCAATAGTCACTTTAAAATAAAAATAGTTTTAGAAAATAGCTGAAAAAATCAGTTGTTTGTCTCAAGGGAGAACCATCGCCACTGATAATTATTACTATTATTAGTATTATTATGCACTATGCTATATACATATTATTATAATAATATAATAGTTATTATAAGTCATAATAGCTCAATAATTTACCGAATCTATAAATTGTAATAAATTAGTCGTAAGCAATTTATGAAGTAATAATAAGATAATGCAAACTTTGGATATTATAAGATATATAAATAGCATGAGTTAGGTTTATGTAAGTCCCATTTTGTAATGTTAAATTAATTTAAATAAAAAATCAAGCACTACCATTACTACTATGATTACACTCATGACTTCTTACGCTAATATTGAAATGTATTATAAATATGAACTATAAATATTAAATGTTATGCGTTAATAATAAATGTGTTGTTTCATTTACACTTCACACCCAATCAAAAACAATTTATAGAGTGAAATTCGAATATGTACTTTTTTTTTAAACTACATATATTTTTTAACCGACTTCAAAAAAAGGAGGAGGTTTCTCAATTCGACCGTATATATATATATTTTTTTTTTTTTTTTTTATGTTTGTTCGCGGATAACTTCGTCGTTTATGAACCGATTTCGATTATTCTTTTTTTGTTCGAAAGGAGATATCTCAATTGTGGTACCATGGTAATTTTATTGAGGTATGATAAGTATCTCCAGAGATATTGAGATAAACATCTCAAAATTGGTACTGAAAATGAATAGCGCGGCATTGAAGTCGGTTGTTTTTTAGTTTTTAAACGATATTATTAGTAAAACAATTTTCAAGGCTTGATAATGCATTATACTACGATTCAGATTTATTTAATTACTGTGATTAACTGCCATCTTGGCATCTGTATCCTTAGCCATAATTTATTATTTAGGAATTATCACTCGCTAAAAATAGTCATAAGTTTTACAAAACAGAATCCACTTTGGGTTCTGTTTTATAAATTCTTAGATTCTAAATAAAAGTCTAATTTTATCATACGTATACAACCTTACAATCAATTTCAACATTTTTTTTGTTTAATTAGATAAAAATGAATATTAGTGGGATTAAGTTGTTCTACATTATACCTAACAAAGATTAGGTAGCTTTTTAAGATTAGGTAAGATTAGGTAGTACTAACAAAGATCATATTATTATTAAGGTTCATTTACACAGCTAAAAATGTTATCTTTACCTTGAAACTTGAACATGTATAAACCTTAACTAAAGACAATAGCATTAATGAACACTCCCATATTTTAGCTTACGTATAAAGGATTAGGCTAGAGTAAACTTGCTTACTAGCCAAATTAGGTAGATTTTATTGAACATAAGAGAGACAAAACATATGCTTTTTTAGGTATATAAAAAACCAGTAACTAGAAACTTCATAAGACAATAGGGAATATGTGTTTGATTTAAATATGGGACTAATTTTTTTTTTCTAAAGTGTATTGCTTCATTATGACTTGCATATTTTTTTTTTCCCGCCAAGCGCGGCAACGTGGTAGCGTTTAAAGTTCCCGTACCTAATTTTTAATTTATTTTATTTATACCCAATTTCCTTTTTGAAGCGCTGGGCATTTTTTTCTTATCATATAACGAGATAATCTATGACTTAAAGATGTAAAAAAATACATGCATATTCCCTATTGTGTGTATATTGCAGTTACAGTACATACATGTAAAGCTGTCAAACACAGTAAGTAGCAGGCAAATTTCTCAATATCCAAGTAACTTTAATCGAGACGTATTGATAAAAATATTTTCACTTGCCGATTGACAGTATTAGGGCCAGTTTCACCGGTTCCATAAGAATGAACCGGTGAAAATGAAGAAATCTGTCAGATTTTTAACAGCTTTTATATGGCGTCATGTGTCAGATAACTATCTAACGCATTATCAGGAACCAATGAAACTGGCCCTTAGTATTGTAAGATTTATAACGAATAGCAGAGCTCTCAGTTAAATGATTTAATCTTCACTTTTCTTAGTAAAATCGATATGAATTATAAGTCAATCAAACCAAACGTTTAGAGTTTAACAGAGTTTAATTTAGTTTGACATGAATACAACCTGAAAAATTAAGAGAAGGGCACAAAGTAAGTATTTCGATTATGAACAAAACTTTTCTTTAATTGTTCGCATCGGTGAATCTATGGGGCAAGACTATTATTATTTAGTATTGAATAAAGCTGCTTTTATGTTTCTCATAATCAAAGCAAAATCAGAAGGCTTGAATTCTTAATCAAATTAAATATAATAACCCGCATTTTAAATTATTAAAGAAATATTGATGCAATTTTCAATGGAGTCTTCGATCGAAGGGAATTTAATTTCAGGACATAACATAATTTTCATTACCATCAAGACTTTTCATACATCCTCAATTAAATCCGTAGAACTCAGCTAGAATTGACTAAAGGTGCTACTGAAGAGCGACCATGGTTGCAAATTGGGGTCCAATGTTGGCGCTGGGGCATTATAGTAGCCCTTAGCCAAGTCGACCAGAGAAATGGGGCAGCTGAATCGATGACAGTTTTCCAGCATTGATCCGAGACGATGGGCTGAGTCGTAGATGGTGTGCTCTAGAGGCTCTATTGATAGAACCTTTGTCATTGGTAACCTGAAGGAAAGAAAATCATGATTTGAATTATCAGCCTACATGAATTTTCTGCTGGATTTAGTTTAGGTTCAAGATTGTGCACTCAAACACAAACAATCTATTGCACAAAAGAGAATACATTCAGATATGATTTTTGTTTTTTTTCAGGTTATGTGGTGAGTTGCGATTTTTGTACGCACTGTAGTTTTTAATTTGTTAAGAGAAGAAATGTCTGAAAGTTAGTGTAATTTAAACACCCCACACAAACAAATAGACCATGCGTAGACTTTTGTAGTGACAAGTGGACAATATAGGTATCAATTTGTGGGCATCATTAGATAGTTATATTAGCATAGAATTTTAAGATAACATATTTTATTTTGAATTAGAATTATTTTAGTCCATATTCTTCGGTCTACTACGTGTCATGCTATTAAAAATCCTCTAAAATAACTATTTGTATAAAATGTCTTGAATTTTTAATTATAAGTATATGAATATTTAAACGACCCTGAGGGGTAACGGTGATTCAATTTACATTTTACTAGTTTTAGTAGTATCATCATTATCATCCTTTTTCCGTCAACAGCGTGACATTTCCGTGACATATGCCTCTCCCGTTATTTTAACGTTCTTTCAGCTAATCTTTTCTATCCGCTGTCAGCCAAAAATGAAATACATTACACCAGGTGCAAAGACGTTTTATATGAAGACGGTGCACTACCGGCACGAAAGAGACTGACCTTGAACGGAGTTTGTCCCTTTCTTTTGTAGGGATCACATATATATATTATAAACTATACATATAGTCTCGGTGCATACGTGTTTGCTTCGAGCATATTAGTATAGTACATTATATAGCACTGGCAGGTTGTTAGACAAGGACACACTCCCGGCTAGGTTCCTTTCGTTGGGGCCGTTTTGAAGTATACAGCAATTACAACCTTATGTTTAGAGCATACGGGTTAAATTGAATTTGTAAAAACATCTGCTGTGCACGATTGTAAATACTTGCGTCAGATACTTACGAAAATAAGGTCCTAAACATCTCTTCAATCATGTTCCCACCATGTGGAACAATACGCTGGGTGGTCTCACATAACGTCTTTAGAATACAGTCTCTGCCGTTGTAGCCCATACTGAAACATACCAGTATTATAAATATTATTAAAATGAACTTAATTATGCTGAAATTGGTATAATTAGGTACATAAAAATCCGAACAGATATCTGAACTTGTATAGTGTATATAATATAATCGTTAGAAAACAGGGGCCTGATTCAGCATGACCATTTTAAAGTCTTAACGTGTCGCGTTACAATATCTCCACGTTATTCGCATCAAAGGTATTCTCTATGCCAATATCAAGTTTGGCAAACGCGGTAGTGAGCGCGTTTAGAGTTGTCATATTTTTTTTTTTTTTTTTTTTTTTAATAAATAAAAGATTACTCGCAATGTGGTTGCACATTACTGGTATTCTTGTTAACCCCTCCAACTAAGCTAAATATGCTTGTGTCTGGAGTGGGTTCACGTCAATAGTGCAATATATCATAATATCGTGAGGTAAGATGGCGTGTAACGCGCGCGTCTTAATTTTATGAAGTAAAATTGACAGCAAGTGACATTGAGGAATTTAAACAAAAAGCGCGCGTAAAACTACACATGCGCGGTCCACCATGATATATACATAAAAACATTTACAATTTTCATTATTGGCGTCTGTTTGTTTAACAAGTTATACAAGGATGACCAACATTACATTTGCAATAAGATGGACTAAGGGTAGGTTCAACTATTTACAAAAATAGCCTAAATTATGTGAGTAGGTAAAACTCATATTAAATAGTAAGAAAAGTAAAGAAGTACCTAGGTACTTCTTTGCTTTTCTTCTCTGCCTACCCCAACAGGAAAAATGAGTGATTGTATGTATGTACAACTTATATTAACAATCCTATTATTATTTACGCAAAAACGGCTGAACGGATTTTGGGTAAAGTTTAGTAAATAAATAGTTTATATACAATACTATAATGTATAACTCCTTGGATACTTTTTATCCCGATACATGATAGATTTATTTTCAACGCAGGTGAAGTTGTGTAGCGCATGTAGTTATTGATAAACGACAATGCAATGATTGACAATAATTGGCATTTTGAGAATGAAGTTTTTATTGTCGTTCCAAAACTAGTGCATTTATAAGAGGATCCATTGATTGTTTTCAATAAAAATATTTATAATTTATTTAATGTTTTTTAGTTTTTAAATTAAGCTACAGAATTGCTATTGAAGTTTTAATGCTGGTAAATCGACCTAATATAAAGATAATTCACAAAAATAAAGAAATGTATGAAACCGCAAAATTACCGATGGAACCGGAAGTAAGGTTTATGAACGAATGGCGTGGAATCGAAAACTGGACATAGAAAACATATTGTTTGGCATACAGAATACCATTTTTCAATAATGTGCCGTGGCGCGTTTGAGGAACACGTTTACGTTTAGAGCACGCTACAACATTACACGTTTTTGGCAAGTTATCTCAATGGTCATACTGAATAAGGGCCCTGTACTCAATTACACTGTAATTAATGTTTGTTACGTCAGAACTCAGTTCTTTGACTGATTCTTTGAATGATTTCCTTGACTTTGACTGATTTGGAAAATAATTTTTTGATTGAGAGAGATTATATTTCCCGTTTGATCCCATTGTAAGTATATCAAGATATGATCGCAAGAGATATGGAGATAAACACTTCAAATTTTGTATTAAAAAGTCTAAACGAAACTAGCGCGGCATTTGTAGTCAGATTTAACGTTTCGTAAACGTTTAAAACTTGTTATAAATGCCGATTATGATGTGACAATTGTGTTGACTATCTTTTACTGCTAAGCAAGAACATTTTAAATGATTGATAGTGGAGTAAAGCACCGGATTATAGACAAGTCCAAACTAAATTGTAGTCTGTTCCCAATGATAGCTTTACAAAACATCATACTAGCAATTACCGATCGAAGATTTAAGATCTGTTCGACTTTGAACATAATATATATTTTATATGGTAAGGCGACAGGACAAGCACGACGCTTGCCTAGTGGTAAACGATGACGTTTACCTATTACAGATACAGCGGCATGCAAAATTTTGGACTACAAAAGTGTTGCATGTCACTATGCTGCGCCTGTTACCATGAGACATAAAGATGTTGAGTCTCACATGCCCTGTAATTTCACTGGATACATTTCAACCGAAAAACATTCCTATTTCACGGTTGAAAAATAATCGGCAGTGGTGGCACCGCCCCAGGCGGACTAACAGTACTACCACTACAAAAATGGGACGACGCAAATTTTTTTAATGCAAAAGTATTTTAATATCTAGGAAATCATGTATTATCCCTGCTAACATTTGTTCTTTCCTATATTATCGACAATATACTTACTTATCCATGATAGACTCTAGTTTCTCATAAAGCTCTCGTCTTCTCCGCCGCTGTTCGACCGGCTTGTTCTTCCTGAGTTTTCTTCTATAGAACCTGGCAGTCTCTGTAGTGTTCGGCAGTTCATAGGCTATACCCCAGTTGAGTCCGAAAGTGAATGTGCCTGGAAATGATGTCGGGGCCGGTTGGCCGATGACTCCTACTGTCACGCAGCCGGCGCACTGCAGAGATTTAACATCATCATTACATATTATGTTTCTTTGAAGTGTTACACACTTTATATTTTTGTAAATTATTAAACACAATCCAAAATTTCATCGTACCGACGGGACATGAACCCGCAACCTCCGGAATAACATGTTCCGGTGCTCTGCCAATTAAGCCACAGTGCGATGTATCGTTACGACGAAATTAGTGGATTGCATTCGTTAACTCAATTATGCATTGGTGGCGCCATCTATGACTACCTATTAAGTAAGTTAATCATTTGGAAGAAATCATTACAGTTTTCAAATCCGACCAGAGATGTTGCACTGCGTAAATCAAATATTATGTTTCTTTGAAGTGTCCCGTCGGTACGATGAAATTTTGAATTGTGTTTAACAATCATCATTACAATTACTCGTTTTTTTAACAGTTTCTACGTTTACGAGAGGTGGTAAGTATGATAGTAATATTTAACGAAAAGTTTTGGCAGGAAACCAAGTAAGTCAGTATAACTATATATAACTTTATGAGCAGTCAGAATTTGTCTGAAAAAGCACGACTGGCTGTACATAGGGGAGTGCTGGTTCCCACACTCTTTTATGGTATGAATGCTGGGTGTGGCAAAAGAAGCATGAAAGTAAAATTAGTGCCGTAGAAATGAAAAGTTTGAGAGGTATGATTGGAGTCACTCTGATGAATAAGGTGGAGAACAGCGTGATAAGGGAACGTTGTGGTGTGATAGAAGATGTAGTGACAAAGATAGAAAAAGGGAAGCTTAGATGGTTTGGACGTCTAGAGATGGAGATAAGGATGGAGATCTAGATGGATGAAGGAAGATTGACGAAAAAGATTTATGAGACGAGTGTGAATGAGCAAGCTGGTAGAGGATGACCTAGGCGAATGTATCACAACCAGATCGGAGACGTTTTAAAGAAAGGCCAAGTCAAAAGTACCTATAACCAGCGAGCATGTATGAAGGCGCTCATGAAAGTGGAAGAAGCAAAAGAGTTATGTCAAGATCGTAGTATGTGAAAAGAATTAGTCTCTGCCAACCCTAACGGGAAAAAGGTGATTATATGTATGTATATATTACAATTACTATCATCATCAATAAGCCATAATACTTTATCAACTTCTAGTTGATATACGAGGATGCCTGCTTCTGCTAACACTGAGTCACGCGAATTTTGCTTGTATTATTTTGCTTTTCGTTGCATTGTTTCCTGAGCCATTTGAAAATTAAGTCTCTTGCTCTGTAATTTTACTGGACTTTAAATACGTAGCAAACTTCACTGAAATCAATTTTCTCCATTGGAGACCCTTTCTTAAGTCAGTTTTTTTATATACCTATATCTGTTAAAGTTATTTTTCTAGTTAGTTAATATTAATTTATAGACTTCTGTGATTGCATACATTTTTATAAGACATACAAGCACTTACCGCTATCTCACCTGTACAATCTATGACTATGTAAAATGTCATCAAAACCCGTCCAGTCATTTTTGCGTGAAGGAGTGAAAAACATAATCCCTCTTTACATCGATCCATCCTCACAAAATTTCGCATTTATAATATAAGTAAGATATGATAAGGAAATAGGTATAAAATAGTATATTAAAGAAACTCACCGAAAAACTAGATCCCTCAGGAAACGCCACATACCGTTTCCTTCTCGAAAGAATCTTCGATTTGGTCGAACTTTCAATATCCGTTGACGCACTTACAAGCGACAACCAACCGGCCAGTAACAAGATGGCAAATATATTCGTAAATCGAATCATTTTAGAATTCTTTGAAATTTAAATAACGAAACTAAGAAACCGTGATGAACGTTTATAAATATTCGATTTTCAATTATTTTGAATATCGAGTATCGAGTGCCGAAGATGGTCAAAGATTAATAGATAGAAGGTTGAAATGGAATTAGGTATGGAAAGTGGACTAGAACATACAACGGGAGCCAATTCTCAAGTTAACGTGAAGACGCTAATAAATTGTAACTGCACGATTTCATAAAATGTAATGTATATGCTTGCTCTCTTCATCGAATAGAGAATAGTTTAGTGTGCAGAAGTCAGTTACTATATTATTCTAAAATCATATTTTGAAATTGCAGTTCACTGATATAGATTCGCTAAATACTCTATATTTTTCTTTTTGAAATATTTCAAAATATCTGAGCTTTTCAATATGAAGACGACATCGAAAGCTAATTATTTTGTCATTTCTGTAATATTTTACTAAATTTATTTCTTTCAGCTAAAACAATGTGTGTATGTTTTAAATACTTATATTATGTATTTTATGAAAATTTAGTGCATTACTATTTATTTTTGTGTACATTTGCATTAAAAAAACAGTACTGGAAGGACTTAAGACTAAATAAGTTCTCAGGTGCAGTAAAATTTGAGGGCCCGGTGGCGTAATCGGGAGAACGTTCGGCTTTGATGCCGTGGTACCGAGTTCAAACCGCCGTGCACCAATGGATTTTTCTATCGAAAAATTTATGTGCGCTTCTCACAGTGGCCCTCCGGTGAAGGAAAAACATCGTTAAAAAACCAACAAAACCCCCGCATGGTGGTAGGACACTATCTAGTGTCCGCCTGGCCAGCTACCACCCTCAAGTTAGAAAAATCTGTCACCAAACATCTAATGTGTTCCGGCAGCTATCCTTGAGAGCCAGTTCCCATTCTAGGCCTAGCGTGCTTACCATCTTCGACCGCATCATCACTTACCAACAGGTGAGATAGTGGTCAAACGCTATAAACGCCTATAACGTATAAAAAAAATATATATATATAAACAAAAAGTATATTGTATAATAATTCGAATGAAATACGGATCAAGGAGACACACGTATAAAATCAATCAACACCATAATTGCCCAGAACTTTATTCATCCAAAACTGCTACTAAACAGTGCCCAAGGATTTATCTGAGTGTCAACAGTGGGTGACGGGGCATTGTAGTATCCCATAGCCCAATCCACCAGGGATACAGGACATGTGAACATCGTGTCGCAGTCTTTTACAAGTCGGCCAAGGCGGTAAGCTGATGCGTAGATGGCATTCTCTAAAGGCTCCGATGTTGCTATCTTTGTCATTGGTATCCTGGTAACAACGGAAAGATAGTTGTTGGAAACAGATATAAATACTTTTTTGATAGATTGATTTTAAGCATAGATATTCAGAGACAGTGGCGCTACCGTTTTGTCGCTCACCATGTGGCGCCAGTGAGTAAAATCTAAACGAGTCATGATGACTGAAACACAGTAAATACAAGTTCAGGCGCCTCCAAAGAATGAATTCATTAATAACATACATTCATATACAAAATTACGCATATTTCCCGTTGGGGTAGGCAGATACTACTTCTCTTCACATGCTACGATCCTAGCATAATTCCACTTTCATGAGGGCCTGGGGACGCCAGTTATAAGTTAGTACCTAGATATTCATTTTTTGAATTTGTAATATTTTATTACGTCAATAGACAACATTTTACTATTACTTTACTCACTGTATAATAACCTCTAGATATGCATGCCAAATCTTCAACTGCGTCCTCCTTGTCATCAATATATCCGTACAGCTCATTTGCCTTACTGAAAAGCATGATAAATGAAGTTAAAAACTTACGTGAATAGAGTTCTGAATATTTCTTCAATCATATTGGTGCCATGTGGCATCAAGCGTTGTGTAGTTTCACATAGAGTCTTCAAGATGCACTGTCTCCCATTATATCCCATGCTAAAAGAAAAATGGTGGAGTCCATTTATAATCAGAAAAGTAATTTAAATTACGCACTGAAGACATAACGTAAATTATTTAACAATACCATTTAATAACTTATTGTTTTGATTTTAAAGTCAGGTGTCAAAGACCAGTACCAAAATTTGGCCCTTATTCCCTACATCTTTGTTCGATAAGTAGTTCAAGTCACACCAAAAACTATGCTATACTACCCTTTGTTACTTTATGCGACTGCACCAAACCACCTACCGCATGATTAAATACTGTTTACATAGATCTTCATCGAATAGAATCTACCTAATATTTACTGCAATAAACGCTGTTGGATATAATTCTGCATCTTTTCTTGTACAGTCCAGAAAATCAACATATTTTGTTTTTTCATTTTTTTTATGGTCAAAGATAACAGGACAAGCTCGACGCTCGCCTGATGTTAAGCGATGACGTCTACCTATTACAGATACAGCGGCATGCAATATTCTGGCAGTCCAGAATTTTGCATGTCACTGCACTGCGCCTGTTACATTGATACATAAAGATGTTGAGTCTCACATGCCCTGTAATTTCACTGGACACCTTGCCATTTCAACCGAAAAACATTCCTATTTCACGGCTGAAAATTAATTGACAAAGTGGTGGTACCACCCTAGACTGACTTGCAGAAGTCCTACCACTGCAATATTTTTAGCCAGTGTTTTCCCACTGCAGGGCAGAGACCTCCCTTCCTTCCTTCCGCACATCACGATCTATTTCTTAGGTTGGGTGCAGGTGCAAGAATAGTTATCCAGGTCATCCCGCCTTCTATGTCTGGGTTTACCGTGTCATCGTCTAACGTTCTATGGAACTGTAAAGAGTTCCGCTCACAGATCGTACGACATGCGGTATATATGTCCGGCCCAGTTTTATTTCAACTCGGCGGTTTTATGACGTTGGTCGTAAAACCGCCGACAGCAATTTGAGTTTTGGAACGCAGTATATTATTCCTGATGCGATCCGAAAGTTTGACTTCTAATATACTGCGCTCCATACCTTGTTGATAGACTCCGAGTACGGACTTGTGATGTTCTGTCAAAGACCAAGTCTGTTAAGAAAAATGAAAATCTACTATTCCCTATAGATTTGAATGATAATGACATTGATGTATGTAGTACATTAACGGTAATTACGAGAAGAATTTCTCGTTTGCGTATGAAAAACTTACTTATCCAAAATACTCTCCAACTTCCCATATAGATCTCTCCTACTTCTCCTCTGCTGTGCATGTTTGTGGTGTTTCTTCTTCAAGTAGAACGCAGTAGTTTCCGTCGCGTTGGGCAGTTCATATGCGATAGCCCAGTTCAGCCCTAGAGTGAAGGTACCCGGTGATGATGAAGGTGCTGGCTGCCCGATTACTCCTACTGTCATGCAGCCGGCCAACTGGAAGATTTTGTAATGAAGTGTCGAGAACGAAGGGATGTGGTAGCGTGCGATCGTGGACTATGTTATTTTTTCTAGTAAAGTAGGAAGGTATGTTTCAATAAGTTACAATAAATAATGTAAAAGATCATTTTATTAAATTTTTGTAAGAGTGCATGAATGGAGAAATAAAAATATAAGTCTTGTTTTCTTTCGGGTTTATACAAATCTATATTAAAAGTGTAGAAGTATTTTATATCTTTACAGGAGATATGATGACCTAGGCTTAACAGTAACTTGTTGATGAACATGAATCGGTCAGCTAGCAGTACCCCAATAATTATATACCCCAATGATTGCGAGTAATCTTTAAAAAAAAACATATACAGAATCAACTGACAGCAACGGCAGCCAGACCTCAATCTTATGTTTATATTAATTATCCTTCTTGTTATTTAATTTTATATTACAAAATAATACATATTATAATCGGCAATAGCCCAATGGCTAAGGCGTTGGCCTGGCGATCGAGAGCTCGTGAGTTCGATCCCTACCCATTGCACTATTTAATTGACGTGAACCCAATCCAGACACAAGCATATTTAGCTTAGTTGGAGGGTTAACAAGACTACTAGTAATATGCAAAGCCAAATTTTGCTTGTCAGTTTTAAAAAAATGCTACGTTTACGTACGAGAGATCGGACGTTACATGCGAGGACTTTTGTCTCCGAAAAATTGAAAAAATACTTGTGGTTGATACTGGCTAAATTCGATTTTTTTTATGTTTTAATAGATTGCTTGGTGTTAAATGATATATATAATAATAAGTGTATATATTACCTTATATATAAAATTGCTACGTCAACAAAATAAATGAATACTAGAATAATAAACTAACTTACCGAAAAACTAGACCCTTCGGGAAAGGCCACATATCGCTTCTTTCTAGATAACAGCTTTGTGGATTCGACCTCAAATTCCAAACTAAACTGCACACATGCCAGCAATAAAATTACAAAATATTTCACAAACATTTTTATACTCAAAAAAGTTCCAGAATATTCCCAACCAACACTACTTACTGAATTTGAACGTCAATCAGAATAAAAATAAAAACTTTTTAAAACTGACAGATTTAAAAAAGAGTATTTGCAAATAGCCAGCAACTTTTCAACAAACAATTTGAAAGTCGAATACATGACTGACGACTGTCAATTGTTTTTGATCTAAGTAACACTAAGTAGACCTTTCGCATAAAGATGTAAATTGATTTCTTTTTGAGACAAAAGTTGTGTTAATAGGATTGGTTAGACTGTCGTGCCTTTCTTAAAAAGACCGCTCTACTTTTAGACTTTTTGAATAGTTTTAGTCACTCCTATATAGATTTAGTATCATTTCATATTATTGTTTTGAGTATAACTTGCTTGGGATACGGGTTAGGATAACTTTGCTGCATAGATTGGACAGAATTATACAATGTATACATGCAACATTTCCTTTTCAAATCAAAACAATTTCTTCTAAGACTCAAGTCATTAAAATTTAGTTTTATTTTTGCTTGAAATAAAATTGTTGCCATATTATGAATGGATTCCCAACATATGTTTGCATATACGAATGAGTTCAATATAAAAATATGTGAGTCATTCACACCACCGCGGCACCGCCTAATTATTCAGCCTATCTCATAAATAAACAAAAACCGTGGTGGTATGTATTTACGAAATCCCTAGCGCAGGTCCTCGACCCCAAAAATATCCTTTTATCCTCACAGTTTTAGCGTACGAAGATTTATGAAAATCATATATCACTGCCGACTTCGCAGTCCCTACTAAGGATTAGACTAGCGTTCAGTTTGGCTGAATGTCTGTGTTCGCAGATCTGCAGTTTTGAATCTTTTTGCTGAAGTTCTTAAATCAGTATATGCTGTCGTGCAGTAGGTCACTTTAAATCGATGTTGAAATGTTGAAGTCTTAAATTTGTTGCGTTGTTTATTTTTAGGGTTCCGTTCCCAAAGGGTAAAACGGGACCCTATTACTTTCTCCGCTGTCCGTCTGTCAGTCTGTCTGTCTGTCTGTCTGTCTGTCCGTCTGTCACCAGGCTGTATCTCATGAAACGTGATAGTTAGACAGTTGAAATTTTCACAGATGATGTATTTCTGTTGCCGCTATAACAACAAATACTAAAAACAGAATAAAGTTAAAGATAATAGAGGGTCCCCATACAAGAAACGTGTTTTCTTCGGCTTTCTCGCCATCTATGAACGCTTAGTTAGGTAAACGTCCCATAGATGGCGTTATATTGAAATGTCGATCCCTAACACCTTTGTTAGACGTTAGATGGCGTTATAAGAAATAAAATGTTTAATAATTATTATTATTTGCTGGCGAAAAATGATAGTGGTATTTTTTGCACGATCTTATAAAATACTGTAGTGTGATACGGAACCCTACGAGTGCGAGTCCGACTTGCACTTGGCCAGTTTATTTAGTTTTATTATGATTCCGTAGGATTAGTGTTAAGCCAGTGTCAAAGTATTATCTTGAAGTATTGATAACCTGCTCCCTATTTTTTTCTATCCCTATTTTTAAATCGGTTGAAATCTATGACAAACTAAGATTTTTAATTGTGTTCCTGCAATACATAGTACATTTTTTATTACATACAAACCTAGCTATTAACCTAGCGTTTAACCACTGTCCTACTTGTTTGTGAGTGATGATGCGGTCGAAAATGGTAGCATGCTAGGCCTAGAATGCCTTATGCCTTTTATAAAAATTGCATGGTGGTAGGACACTATCTATGTCCGCCTGGCCAGCTACCTAAAAACCAGCCTAAAGTTAGAAAATCTGTCGCTAAACATCTAATGTGTTCTGGCAGCTATCCTTGAGAGCCAGTTCCCATTCTAGGCCTAGCGTGCTTACCATCTTCGAACGCATCATCACTTACCAACAGGTGAGATAGTGGTCAAACTCTAGCCAATAAGATATACCTATATAAAAAAAATATGTTTTAACTATGTATTGCAAAAACGTATTTAAATTTTCTTTTCTAACCGACGTAGTATCAACGTGCTTTAGTAATAAAATAATTTCGAGAAACGAATAGTAGCGGCGTCTGTAAATCCATTGGTGTGTGAGACGATAACTATTTAAGAGATCCGCACTAAAATGTTTTCTCGCGCTGTTGGCCCCCAATCGCTTAGAACGGGGTTTTGAACCAATCCTACTTCTTTGACGGCAATTTCGTCGACGATATTTTCTGGTAATATGTGAGTTGTCTGAATCAAAAGTCGTAGACCATTGATGAAACGTATTATTTTTAACTCCCGACTCAGAAAGATAATTGTTATAAATTTGACGTGTGTATCTGTCTATATGTGTGTATGTCTGTGACGTCGTAGCTCCTAATCGGATGAATCGATTTTGATGTGGTTTTTATGTTCGATTATGAGCTTTTTTCTAGTTAATGATGCTATGAGAGTAAAATTCATAAGTTTTTTTAGAATATTTTTTTTTAGAAAAACTTTTAAAAATATTTTTTTTTTTGAATATTTTTGAAAATATTCAACTCCTCACCAATTAAAAGCAGAGATGTCGTGTTTAGGTTCATTACCAATTACTAGACAAAATATTATAAGTGGTGGTACCACCTTGGGCAGAGTAGCAGAGAACCTTCCTCTAGAACACAGAAGATAAGAACTAGATGAAGACTTTCATATTGCCCATTCTTTGGCTTTTCTGATAGAGTTTAGACATTCAGATTACATGAAACATTTCAACGCAAATATATCGATTTTAGTTACGTGAAAACCCATCAATGGTTGAATTTATGTAAACTTCTATTATAAAGAGGAAAGATTTAATTGTTTGTTACTCAAAAACGACAGGACCGATTTCAAAAATTCTTCTTCTTTCACTAATTAAGTTTAAATTTAATTAAGTAACATACTTAGGCGATATTTTTATTAGTAATCGTATTAAAATACCAAAAACATAACTTGTGGCGCCATCTGGTGACGCCTATCGTAACTATATGTATAGAATATTGGAACTAATTAATTAATTGTCTATGAATGAATGAATAACACAGTCCGTGAAAGCTACTCATCGTGTTTCAATAATTTTATGTTCGTATTCTTACGGGTACAGGGGCCTTATTCAGTATGACCAATGAGATAACGCGTACCTTAACGCGCCACGTTACGTTATTGAAAAATTGTATTCTGTATGCCACACGATAGGTAAATTATACAAAACGCGTGCGTTACACGGTCCTCATATGTCACGATATTTTGACAGCTCAAAACGCGCTCATAACCTTACCCTTCCGCGTTTTAATTGGCATAGAGAATACCATAACGCGGAGATAACGTAACACAGCACGGTAAGACTTTAAAATGGTCATACTGAATAAGGCCCCAGGAACTACGTGGGTGAAAACTCGAGGTGCTGCTAGCTCAATATAAAATGCCTGCTAAACGTATGCAGGTGTGAGTTCACGTATAAGTAATATTAAATGCTTAGGCGTAAATATTACGAGTGATCGATTCTAATGGATGACCCGCCTGCTTGACGGTATCGGCACCCTTTGTTTGTGGTACGAGTTATAAGAGTTTAGCTTTGAACTTGACGAGAAATTTGTTTTCTGATAAGATTTTTGAAGACGTGACGAACCGTTTGTGTCGTATGTATATTTGTGTCATATGTATGTTTGTGTTATATGTTTGTGTCGTATACAATCCAGACAAATATTATAAAAAACGTTTGTAACTCTGTCACTCTGTCTGTGTGTTATCTAATCACGCCTAAACGGACGATCCAATCTTACTGAAATTTTACAAGGTATACTTTATAATAGGAGGATGAACATAGGCTACTTTTTGTAAAATTAAAATCATGATATAACTTAGATCACACAAATGTTGATTGACAGAGCTTTACAGTGATGATATTCTTGGTGTATGTGAATGAAGTCGCGGGTATCACCTATATTCGGTTTATTTATGTTGTAGTTCCAATTAAAAGATCATTATGGGATAGGATAACGTAACTCTGTCTGGCATGGTACCCAATACAAAAAACTTCATAAAAAAGCAGTGTTAGTTTAGAAGGTGGTTATCACAGTTTAATTTTGGTATACCATGGAACGCTTGTCTTGTTATGTAGGTAGTAAACAACGCTTCTTGTCTTTAAAATTTGTTACACTGAACTTTGAGCTAAAGTTTGGTAACACTTTTGTTTGTGAATTGTCCGTCCGATTGAGTTGAAATTTGGCTTACTTATGTAAGTTCGGCGACAATACAATATTATGGTCCCATCGAGCTGATCTGATGATGGAGTCGGGCTGTAGGGACTGAAACTTTGTATAGGCAATTTTTTTTTTTTTTAAAAAGCTTATTAGAAATGTGGGTTACAGATTATTAGTACTCATATAATTCGATTCGATCATCGAAATGTCGATCCCTAACACCTTTGTTAGACGTTAGATGGCGTTATAAGAAATAAAATGTTTAATTATTATTATTTTTTGCTGGCGAAAAATGATAGTGGTATTTTTTGCACGATCTTATAAAATACTGTAGTGTGGTACGGAACCCTACGAGTGCGAGGCCGACTTGCACTTGGCCAGTTTATTTAGTTTTATTATGATTCCGTAGGATTAGTGTTAAGCCAGTGTCAAAGTATTATCTTGAAGTATTGATAACCTGCTCCCTATTTTTTTCTATCTCTATTTTTAAATCGGTTGAAATCTATGACAAACTAAGATTTTTGATTGTGTTCCTGCAATACATAGTACATTTTTTATTACATACAAACCTAGCTATTAACCTAGCGTTTAACCACTGTCCTACTTGTTTGTAAGTGATGATGCGGTCGAAAATGGTAGGATGCTAGGCCTAGAATGCCTTATGCCTTTTATAAAAATTGCATGGTGGTAGGACACTATCTATGTCTGCCTGGCCAGCTACCTAAAAACCAGCCTAAAGTTAGAAAATCTGTCGCCAAACATCTAATGTGTTCTGGCAGCTATCCTTGAGAGCCAGTTCCCATTCTAGGCCTAGCGTGCTTACCATCTTCGAACGCATCATCACTTACAAACAAGTAGGACAGTGGTTAAACGCTAGGTTAATAGCTAGGTTTGTATGTAATACGCTTGTCTTGTTATATAGGTAGTAAACAACGCTTCTTGTCTATAAAATTTGTTACACTGAACTTTGAGCTAAAGTTTGGTAACACTTTTGTTTGTGAATTGTCCGTCCGATTGAGTTGAAATTTGGCTTACTTATGTAAGTTCGGCGACAATACAATATTATGGTCCCATCGAGCTGATCTGATGATGGAGTCGAGCTGTAGGGACTGAAACTCTGTAATGGCAAATTTTTTTTTTTTTAAAAGCTTATATAATGTGGGTTACAGATTATTAGTAGTCATATAAATCCCTCCAACTACGCTTTTAGTATTAATTAGCTAGTAAGCTAAGTCCTATTATATGTCCCTTCTAAATTGGTGTCAATAAAGTGTATTTGTATTGTATGCTTTTACCTGGAGTAAGTTCACGACAATAATGAAATCGGTGGGGATCGAACTGACCTCTCGATCGCCAGGCCGACGCCACAGCCATCAGGCTATTGCCGCTTCCAAAAATGGTAAGACAGTCGAATTTGGGCTAGTTCTAATTGTTACATTGGTACTTTTCTTTACACATAATGACGTCTTTAAAACAGGATATTTTTGAAAAAGATGTGTTAGTGCAATCCACTTAGCACACAATTATCTTAAATAGTCTGGTTGGACAGTGAACTTTTTTTTTATAAAATTTGTACATACATTTTGAGCTACATAATTACAACATTACTTGTTATTTGGGTGTTGCAAACACTATCACTAATTATTACCTCATCATCATAATTAACAGCCAGTACTCGTCCACTGCTGGACATAGGTCTCTCCTATGGCACGCCACTGAGCTCTCAGATTTAAGATCGTTCACAAAACGAAAAAACCTACTTCAAATGCCGGGCTAGTCATTAACCGACTTCACAAAAAAGGAGGAGGTTCTCAATTCGTCTGTATGTTTTTTTTTTTGCGTGTATGTTACGCGATTACTCCGTCAATTGTGAACGGATTCAAATGATTATTTTTTTAATAGGTAGGGTTCGTTTCCGAGGCGGTCCCATTTTATGTTTGAAATTAAACCACCCACCTTGAAAATGTACCTTACCAAATAATAAAAATTATCAATCGAATCGGTTCACAATTGACGGAGTAATTGCGTAAAATATCTACTTACAAAAAAAAAAACAGATGAATTGAGAACCTCCTTTTATTTGGAAGTTGTTAAAGTATTTTCTCTAATATCCCATGACTTATACCACTAAACCCAGCTTTTCTACTCGACGTAATGGAATAATATCTTTATTATAAACCGGCTAATGTAGACCCGGTAAGGCTTTACAATTACCACATGTGAGTAAATTGTATTGTGGTCTTTTGTATTCGAGTCGCGCGTGAGGTCGTCGCCCTTACTACCTTTATAATTGGACGGAGACTTCATTATACACAATGCGTGAGTGCTTCAGTTAATTTTGAAAGGTTTTGGTATAGCTTTAGGAGTCAGGATGATTTTATTATGCTTTCAGAGGTCAATGTCACCCGCGTACGTTGGCTTACACCTGAATGGAGACAAGTAGCTAGTTATGGCTTTGACTGCGGTTGGCTTTCCTTCCTATAATAATATATTAATAATATATTAATAGTAACGGCATTACGATTATATTAGTTTATATATGATAGGCTAGCCTTCGACAACTATCTCGCCTGATTGTAACGATTATGTGATCGGAGATGGTGAAATTGCTAGGCCCAGAACGGTTTTTAAGTCTCAAGGGCTGTGTGCTGCCGAAACACCATAAGGTTATGGCGGCAGATTTTCTATTTTTTTAGTAGGTTGTCAGGCGGAACATCAATATAATGCTCCTGCTATCTCTAGAAGAGCACCTCTAAATGCACTTAGAAAAATCTATTGGCGCTCAGCTAGGATATGAACCAACGATCTCCCGGTTCGAAGGCTAGCTATCTATGCTTTACGCCAACGGGCCGAACGAAAATATGATGCTAGCCAATACGGTTGATAGTGTAGAATATTTAAGCTTACTGTCATATTTTACCACAGATATATACTCCCACACTATCTCACGAGAGCCTGTTAAGACGGTATTATGCAGCTGATAGACGGACAATCAGTTCCATTCGGAATATGATTTGTACTGCAATTAGTCTGCGTTTTATTTATTTATTTGTTTTAGCGCAGTCTCCAAATACATTCAGGACGCAGGTCAAAGATCACTTTCTCCGTCAACTATCCTAGACATTTGCTACTGCAGACATTTATATAAAGTTGAAATTGCTATTTATTTATGAAATGTTGTAAGTTTTCCCCTATATTGGTTTGTATATTAATCTTAGTTAGTAAGTCTTTAATTAGTAGGGTAGGTTAGTATCTTTAGGAAGTAAAGTTAGTAGGTATATTAGTTTTTTTGATTTTTAACTTATATTAGAAACACCTCCGTCTATTGTCTTTCTATAAAATTATTTTTTCTATAAGTCCTCTCCATCCAAAGGTTGCCTGTAAGAAATCGCTTTCAGCGATAAGGCCGCCCATTGTAATTATTGCACATTGCCCTTTTGTATGTTATTTTTTAAGTTATGAGGTGTGACAATAAAGAATTTTCTATCTATCTATCTATCAATCTATCATTATTTTACCATTTTTTGGATAAAAATTGTCTGAAGTACTAAAACATGCACTGGATTGCGGGTGCACGTAATATTACGGTTGGCAACCCTATATTATTAATCAGGAGAATTAAACATGTGTTTTAAGTGTGACGTTCGACGTCTAGATGAAAGCTGAATGGCTCAATACTTTTGTTTTTTTTTGTAAATTCAAAGCAATAAGTTATGTTTCTGTTATATATATATTTTTTATCGAATATGATCTATTTGTAATTTGACGTGTGTAAGTGCAAATTTTTAATTTGCCCATATACTGAATAAATGCTTTGACTTTTGACGTTTGACAGATAAGATGTACTCGATGAGGGCAGCACGCTAGAATGGGAACCTGCCGGAACACATTAGATGTTTTAGCAATACATTTTCCAACATGAGGGTGGTAGCTGGCTTGGCAGACACTATAATAGACATTATTCTACCACCGAGTCGAAGATTGGGAGTTTACTGACAATTTTAATTTTGAGGGTCCAGTGGTGTAGTGAGAGAATGGTGGGCTTTGACGCCAGAGTTACCGAGTTCAATCCCCGCTGTGCACCTACGGATTTTGGAAACATTTATGTGCGCTTTTCACAGTGGCCCTTTGGTGTAGGAAAAACATAGTTAAGGAACTCCTAACCACTGCATGGTTGTAAGCCACTATCTAGCGTCCGTCTGGCCAGCAACCACTCTCATGTAAGAAAATCTGTCGCCAAACATATAATGTGTTCCGGCAGCTCTCCTTGAGAACCATTCTAGAGTTCCCATTCTAGGCCTAGCGTACTACCATCCTCGACCGCATCATCACTTACCGATAGGTAAGATAGTGGTCAACGCTAGCCTATATGATATAAAAAATAAATATAAATATTTACCGGAGGGCTACTGTGAAATTCGCACACACGTTGGATATTGATTCATGGCGGGGATTTCATTTAGTTAAGTCCTGCTATCTTTGGAGTCAAAGCCGACATTACCGCAATGCACTTACTAACACACTAAAGTCCCTTATAAATTGTAAACTAAAAAGCTAATATTATAACTCGCTGAATACTTAGCAAACTATTGACAGAAACTATTCACTATAGATAAATTGATAAAGCAGTGGTATTGCACCAGACAGACTAACAGAAGTCATAGTAGAACTTCAAAAAACCTAATTCCCCTTTTTTTTCTGTTTAAAGTTCTTTCACCTTTAGTGAAATAATTTTCATTCTTCCCACACTTGACCAAACCAAAATGAAAAATAAACAAATGAAATCTCATATACATAAAAGCACAAAGTATATTTTATTTCGGTGGTTTATTTAGATCTAAAACAAAATCGAGTAAGGAAAAGGGGCAGTCGTTGGCTGTGTCACAAAAGTTCGGGTCCAATAACTCATTGTAAGTCAGGCCTATTTCTTTGTTGAACTCCTCTTCGTGTTGTGGAACCCTGAAAATAAAGATAATTTATCGATACCATCATGGGTTCGGGCGATTCGGGGTCGGGCGTAGTGGTAGGCGGGTAGAGTGAGTAATTGGCTAGTTTTGCTGACGTGATGGTCGTTGTCGCTGGTCATCAATGACTGAGTTGCTTTAGGGAGTCAGAGTGAATGTACTGGCATAATGTTACTTAAAAGTTGCATTTATTGGTAAAATATTTGTCATCATAAGTTATCTGTGTATGGCCTAACATTTTAACAACGACATATTAAACAACTCATAATTAACATTGTTAAAGTACATTTAACATTTCAAAATGTTTTTTTTGTAAGATATATAGGGTAGCGCTTGACCTAGAGGTTCACTTAGCAACAATAATGAGATAGTACTAAATGACTGATGTTAAATAATTTAAGATCGTTTATAAAACTAAAAGAACCGACTTCAAATATAGCGCTAGTCAAAGTAGCCAGTAAACGTAGTAACTATTACATAATCTGTGCCAGTAAGTAAAGTGCCAGCCAAGTAGTTAGTCGTCGAGATAAGTAAATGCGTCGTAATACAAATGTTGATATATTAAAAACGGCTCGGCCGATTTCGTTAAAATTTAAATGGGATCGCCTGGGAAGAGTAGGAAACAAAAAAATAATTTTCCAAATCGGTTCAGGCATCTTCGAGTAATCGTGTGAACAACAATAAAAAAAAGGTTCCGACAAATTGAGAACTTCTTCCTATTTTGTGAAGTCGGTTAATGACGATGTAATCAAATACAAATACAAATTGTTTAATTCATAACACAATTCATTACATGTCATTGCTGATCTTGCAATCTATTACAATTACAGCAAATATGTATATCAAACTAAATAACCGGCCAAGTGCGTGTCGGGCCACGCGCAGTGTAGGGTTCCGTAGTAGCCCGTTATTCAATGCAAGTCTTTACCCGTTATAAACAAGCAACAAGGTACTTCGCCTTTGTCACTTTAAAGGATTTATTCTATGGATTTTGTATTTGGTACAAAATTATCCAACACCCAAGTTCAACGACTATTACTGCTAAACTAATAAAGTTATCTTATTCGCTATAATTATCCTTTAAAGTTCATAAAATGCACTATTATCCCGAATTTTTCCAGATTTTTCAAGTCAGCAGTTTAGCTTTTAGAGGGGGGAGGACCCCTACTGGAACAAAAATTTGCACTTTGAAGTTCAATATTTTGTAAATGGAGCATTCAATCGAAAAATGGTATTAGCAACCCTTAAGTCATTTTAAAAGACCTATTCAACGATAGCCAACACAATGGGGTAGACGATGAAAAAAAAATTCATCCCCACTTCTCATGTAGAGGGGACCTACCCTAAAAAAAATATTTTTCAAAATTTTGAAAATTTTTTCACCACATTGTCGGCGTAATTTATATACATACCCCTACAAAATTACAGCTTTCTAGTATTAACGGTCTCTTAGCAAAACCGCGGACAAACAGACAGACAGACAGACGGACATGACGAAACTACAAGGGTTCCTTGTCAGGACTACGGAACCCTAATAAAAATGTATGACAACGATTTTAATATAATTATACTTGGTATAAAATATAGCATCAATATAAATAATAAATTCCGGCAATATGTGAAATTCATTTAGACTGTAGAAACAGTGGTTCAATAGCAATTTTTTCAAACGTATTTTTAACCGACTTCATAAAAAAGGAGGAGGTTCTCAATTGAGACGAATTGAGAAACATACATAAGTATGTTTACCGATTATTCAAAGATGCCTGAACCGATATGGAAAATTCTCTTTATGTTTCAAAGGGTACCCTCCCCTGGTGGTCCCATTTAAATTTTATCGAAATGGATTGAGCCGTTTTTAATATATCAACATTTGTATTATGATACATTATATACCTGGACGACTTAACTTACCACTTTCACAGATTACATAATAATTACTGCGTCTACTGGCTACTTTTCCTAGCGCGACGTTTGATCACATGAGTAAAATGTGGTTTGATGTCGGTTCTTTCTTAAATTACTATAAAGCACACAGTGGATGGCGCATCACGCTCGGTCTCAGGCAGTCTGTTATATACTGACGGACCCATTACATACACAGAACTATCAGATTTCGCGAGCTTGTGCGAGGTTGTTCTAAGCCGATCATTGTATTTGTCGATTGTCCTTGTATTAATCAATGATGTAGCGCACTTACCTAGAACATAGCTTTTAGATTTAGAATTTGCATTTTATTCAGTAAAATATCAAATAATTTTAAGTTCCACCCAGAAGTTAAAATTCCCATGGAATGAGAAATAATTCAAAGTGATGTGAGTCCACATTTGACGGCTCTTTACAGTGATGTTTTTTAGGGTTCCGTACCCAAAGGGTAAAACGGGACCCTATTACTAAGACTCTGCTGTCCATCTGTCTGTCTGTCTGTCTGTCTGTCTGTCTGTCTGTCTGTCTGTCTGTTTGTCTGTCCGTCTGTCACCAGGCTGTATCTCATGAACCGTGATAGTTAGACAGTTCAAATTTTCACAGATGATGTATTTCTGTTGCCGCTATAACAAATACTAAAAACAGAATAAAGTTAAAAATAATATAGGGTCCCCATACAAGAAACGTGTTTTCTTCGGCATTTCACGCCATCTATGAACGCTTAGTTAGGTAAACGTCCCATAGATGGCGTTATATTGACATGTCGGTCCCTAACTCCTTTGTTAGACGTTAGATGGATAGATTAGATAAGAAATAAAATGTTTATTAATAATAAAATAATACTGGTATTTTTTGCTCGATCTTATAAAATACTATAGTGTGGTACGGAACCCTACTAGTGCGAGTCCGACTTGCACTTTGCCAGTTTATTTAAATATCCATTTAATCGCATAGCTTAACATAGATCCAATGGTGTAGTGGGAGAATTGTTTGCTTTGACGCTAGAGACCGAGTTCAATCCCCGCCGTGCACCAATGGAATTTTACTATAGAAAAAATTGTGTGCGCTTCTCAGTGGCCCAGTGAAGGAAAAACATCGTTAAGAAACCAACAACCCCCGCATGGTGGTAGGACACTATCTAGTGTCCGCCTGGCCAGAAACCAAGTTAGAAAATCTGTCGCCAAACATCTAATGTGTTACGGCAGCAGTCCTTGAGAGCCAGTTCCCATTCTAGGTCTAGCGTGCTACGCATCATCACTTATCACCAGGTGAGATAGTTTCAAAAAAAAAACTATATGATATAAAAAAAAAACATTAATAAATTAGGTACTTACGAAAATATAACTCGCAATAAATCGTGGACTAGAGATTGTCCCTTGGGTGCCAGCATTTTTGCTTCACAAACACTTCTTGCTATGCAGGATCGACCGTTCATATTTCGTCTGGAATTAATTACGTCATATTATCTAATTAGTCATTGAAGTACAATACATGTATAGTGGATTGGGACGTAAAGATAGGCAAGTATCTCTTCTGTTGTAACTATAGTAAAGGTCCGACCACACCGCGGCGTCCTGGGTCTGCGTGCGCGTTCGTGATCTGATTTTCAATCGTTTTCTGATTGTCGTAGATCGCGTTTGGTGTGAACCAGTCGGTACAAATACTACTGCGCTATCTGATCGCCGCCTAGATCGCGCACGCAAGACGCTGCGGTGTGGCCGTACCTTAAACAATCTTAAGAGACTGACTTTTTAAACGACTTCACAAAAAAGGAGGAGGTTTCCCATTTCATCGTTATCTTCTTTTTTGTTTGTTTTTGTGTGTTCATCGATTACTCTTAGATGCCTGAAACGACTTGGATATTTTTTTTTTGTTTCAAAGGGTACCCTTCCTAGGTGGTTCCATTTAAATTTTAACGAAATCGGCCCGGCCGTTTTTAATATATCAACAGCATTACTGGCTCCTTTGACTTGCGCGACGTTTGAAGTCGTAGCAGCTGAAATTCAACGATATTATTATTATCTCTACTCACAATTCCAAAGCTTGATTAATAGTGTCCCAGAACTCCCTCTTCTGTCTATGGTGTAGTTTTCTCCTGCTTTGCGCACTCACAAACTTGGCGTCTGGAAGCTGGTAGGATAACTCTCCTTCAATCGTCAGAAACCAACCCGACGGGGCATGAGTCATGAATGTTTTTACTACTGATACAACCACCTGGAGTAACATAATCAGTGTTAATTTAGGCCTGTCGCACATCGAGCCACTAGAGGCGACCACTAAGCCCGGTTACTATAGTGGCTCAGTCTATATGTTACCTATATGCATTGTCAAAACACACACTACCTTATAATACACTAACACACGCACGCACGCACGCACGCACGCACGCACGCACGCACGCACGCACGCACGCACGCACGCACGCACGCACGCACGCACACACACACACACACACACACACACGCGTAATCGGGGAATGTGTATGATTATGTGGTAGGTGTTCTGATGAGTATTTTGCCTTTTGGACAACATCACCATTATTCCACCATCAAAGTCCTTCTCTTTACATCATGCAGACGTTCGTTTTAACGGGAGCTTCCTATTTTACGCTTTTATGATGTCGATATACGTTAGATAGAGATAGGTGGAGGAAAATGGGGGAGACCTTTGCCCGGAAGTGGGACCAAATAGTTTAGAAAAAAAAATGTGGATCCTCTTGACTGTGCTGCGATCTATAGCTAAAGGCTTACTTTTGGTTTGATTTAAATTGTGCCATGAAAATAAATTCATTGTATTGTATTGTATTTATTTATTCCTGAACAATAACAAATTGTATGGGAAATTAATTACATAATTAAGTACACACACACACACACACACACACATCATAATTACATATAAATACAAGATAAGAATGTGAACATAGAAGTATATACAAACCAAAATGTCAAATTATACAAAATCTATTATGAATAAAAATTTAGTATGTCAATTTCATATCGGTATGTTTCATAAATACAATGTCAAAGATAGATTACAAGAATGATATCAATTTCATAATTATAAGTTTGTTAAGATCCTTTACGGTCGTTGAAGTATTCAGTTATTGATATATTAATAGGATAAATATTATCAAAGTGCTTTCAGTTCAGTAAGTGGCCTTTTTTGTTTTTAGTTGTTCGAGCAGTGGCTAAAGCTTTTCCATGATTCCAAGGTCATCCATTAATCGCAACCCAAAGATCACCGATTACGTGCAATACTGAAGGGCACAAGTGGGGGAGAGAGAGAAATTAGAAACTATCACTGCCATTAAAGAGCACCTTAATTTAATAATTGGATACGCGTCAAATATTATTATAATGTGTATATGACTTACGCCTACAGTACTGCTATCAGGAAACGCTACATGTCTTCGTTTCCTCACAGCACTAATCGAAGTTTTTAAATTTGGACACTGATCTACTGTTCCATTTGAATCCACTTTAGCCACAGCAAAAATCAGTAGCACATACGTAGAAAAACAGTTCATATTGAAATAGTTTAAAGAAATAATTATACTAAAAAAAATTGTGAAGTCACAACGTATAAACACACAATTTGAAATATTGTTTGAAGCGAACTGAAGTTACGTGTTTTGAACGTGACTCACACGTTATTGCAGAAGCTAGAGATGCGCCGAGTACTAGTTTTATCGAATCACCGAGTACCGAGTATTACTCGATTTTAAGTTAGTCAAACTGAGTACTTACTCGTGTATTCGTGATTACTTTGTACTTACGCAGATCGCCAGCTTAGAGGTGCGAAAATAAGCTTGTACATGTCAAACATTTACTATCATCATCTTTACTAACCAATTCACCACCACCAACTTCACCATTGGAAGCGTTATGCCAGCAACCTAAAGCGGTGCTCCGCTTCGTCAAGGATGTGAATGTGGGTTGCACATTACTAGTAGTATTGTTAACCCCTCCAGTTGGAGGGGCTTAGTTAAGCTAAATGTGGTTGTGTCTGGAGTGGGTTCACGACAATAGTGCAGTGGGTAGGGATTGAACTCATGACCTCTCGATCGCCAGGCCGACGCCTTAGGCTAACCCCGTATATGGTTGGGGTGCGTTTATTCTACCGCACGGTAAAATAAAGTGTACACAAAAAAACTGGCCAAGTGCAAATCGAACTCGCACACGTAGGGTTCCGTAACATAGCAGAGTATTTTATGACTATAATTTTTCGCCACCAAAAAAAATACTATGTTTTTAGGGCATGTCATGTCATTATAAGATCACTTTCTTATCGGTCTGTCCGTTTGTTCGTCTGTCACCACCGATTTTCTCAGGAACGGGTGGACCTAGCAAGTTGAAATTTATACCAGATACTGAGGTCCATAGTCCCTATAAGGTGTATAAAAATATAAAAATCAAGGTCCTGAGTCAACACGATAAAAAGATATGGGCAAATTTATATTTTCGAAAAAAATATAATATATAAATATAAACTTGATAATATATAAACTTGTAAGTACCAAAATTTACCTTAATTTACAACTCTTTTATTTTTCGGAATTTTTCCTTTACTTAAAAAACTAACTTCAAAAGCAAGGTCTTAGAGCACTAAGACCTTGCTTTTGACTAACATTGACAATTCTAGGTCAACCGGAAGTCGAGTTTTGGGTCGAAAACCTATAGAGTACTTCCCGTTGATCTAGAATCATGAAATTTGACATGAAGCAAGGTCTTACAGGACAAATATAGGAAAAAATCCAAAAAATAAAAAAAGTTTAAAATTATAGGGTGTCTACATACATAGTTTAGCCAATTAAGATAGGCCTATGATTAATATGAGCGCTCATACAATTTAGAGGTCTAGCTTAATTGGTACATACCAACGTTGGTTCGGTAGCCTCGGTGGGCGAGTCCAACACGACTTAGCCTAGAGGTTTTATTCATAGTGTTTATATGAAAAGCAAAGTTATATTTGCGGTTTTGAAAATGTGCTATATCTCAAAAAGTGCTGAAGTGACTCTATCTCGATATCTCTTTCAAACCAATTTTCGTAGAGATCTACAACAAATATATTTTTCGATTTTTCACTCGCTTATATTCAATGTTAGAGGGGACACACATTTTACCACTTCAGAAGTATATCTTTCAAACAATTGACTTTGAGAAAAAATTGTTTTAGAAATCTCAATGTCATTTTTAAAGACGTATCTCTATAGACACCCTGTACGTATAGGTTTGATGATTTTTTTTTTAATTTCAGTTCCATTTATAGCACCCCTTAAACTTTACGACTATTTATTAGGGTTCCAATTTTTGCCAATCGGCTACGGAACCCTAAAACGTAGCAATTTTATTTCACCGCAAATGCACGCACTTCTATTACACTCCATACTTCACAGAATATGCGTACGGTAGAAAAAACGCACCGCAACCGCAGTGGGCGCGTGCACTTAGCCACTGGGCTATTGCTCTTACTAAACTGTTACCAAACATTATGATGTGTTACGGTACTGTCTTTGAAAGCCAGTTCCTATTCTATCTTCACTTATCAACAGGTAAGATAGTGGTCAAACTTAGTTTATACGATATAAACTGGCCAAGTGCGAGTCGGACTCGCAAACGTAGGGTTCCGCACAGTAAAATCGATTTCATTTAATCAATGTTATGTAGATTGAACAAAAAAACACGTTTTTAGTATGGAATTTTAATCCATTTGTCTGGGATTTTAATCCATCCATTTTAATTTTAATACAATTTTTATTATTTATGGATATAGCAGCCATAATACATCGTACTTAACGTTGTTTCACGACAATTTCAAGTGTCTATTTATTACGGTTTATTAGAAGAAATAGGCCTCTGAGTGACGGATGGACAGACAGACGGGCGGACGTATGGACGGATGGATGTATAGGTGGACAGACGGACAGCAAAGTCTCACTAATAGGGATCCGTTAGTACCTTTGGGTACAGAACCATGAGAGATAAATCTTTGTGTACCTCTTGCAAAGACGATTCCTGAATAATACAATCGATAATTTTCCTGCAGGGAATCATAAAAAGGCATATCTTTCACAACAATCTACTTATATTTCTTAAATTTCCGTATCATCCGTATCCGTAAACCTCACAGATCACACCGGCAGAGATATCCGGGGCCCGGATACCGCCGCCGCTAATTGCCTTATAATCCGCGTACGTGCCCCGATACGTGAAACGCGGTTCATTCATTAAATTCACCAACACACCACCAGTCTTGAATTTACCTGGTTGAATTCTGGAGATTTCGGAATATTCTAGAAGACTGTTTTTAGTCTCAGGCCGGAATTTTCGGTGATAAGGTTTTTGGTACGATATATTTTTATGATTTAAGGCAATAGAATAAGCACGACCAGGATACCTATTCAAGAAAAAATGGTATACTGAATTCTGGATAGCCAAGCCAAAATTTTGCATGTCATGCATATAGTGGTAAGACTTCTGCTAGTCCGCCTGGGACAGGACCACCACTTTGCCAATTAATGTTTAGCTGTGAAATAGGAATGTTTTTCGGTTGAACTGGCAAGGTGTCCAGTGAAATTACAGGGCATGTGAGACTCAACATCTTTATGTGTCAAGGTAAGAGGCGCAGTGCAGTGACATGCAAAATATGGCAGTCCAGAATTTAGCATACCACTGTATCTGTAATAGGTAGACGTCATCGCTTCGCAGGCGAGCGTCGTGCTTGTCCTGTTACTTATATCATATCATTAAAAAAAATTATCACTACTCTGCGCCTGTCACCTCGAAACATTAAAATGTTGTCAAGCATGCCCTGTATTTTCTGTAAGTAGGTATGTCTAAAAGGATCTTAACAACGTTGTGCCAGTCTTTAGTATTTGTGGATTTTTTTTACAAAAGGAAATTATCAACACCATCAACACCAATATTATAAATGCGAAAGTCAGTTTGTTTGTTTGTTTGTTTGGGACTTCTTCACGGTCAAACGGCTTGACCGATTTGGCTGAAATTTTGTATAAAGATAGTACATAGGGCAGAATAGGACAAAGGATACTTTTTTTTGGCTATCGAGTCAGGGGGTCCAGATATTTTTAATTGAATGTTGTAAATATAAGACTTCTTCTCGAATAAACGGCTTGGCCGATTTGCCTGAAATTTTGTGTGAATACATGTCATAGGGCAGAATAGGATATAGGATACTTTTTTTCTGGCTGTCGAGTCTGGGGGTCCAGATATTTTAATTGAATTTTGTAAATATAAGATTTCTTCTCGAATAAACGGCTTGACCGATTTGTCTGACATGTTGTGTAAAGACAGTTCATAGGGCAGAATAGGATATAGAATACTTTTTTTCTGGCTATCGAGTCAGGGGGTCCAAATATGTTTAATTTAATTTTGTAAATATAAGACCTCTTCTCGAATAAACGGCTTGACCGATTTGCCTGACATGTTGTATCAAGACAATTCATAGGGCAAAATAGGATATAGAAAACATTTTTTCCGGCTATCAAGTCAAGGGGTCTTAATATTTTTAATTGAATTTTGTAAATATAAGACTTCTTCTCGAATAAACGGCTTGACCAATTTGCCTGACATGTTGTGTAAAGACAGTTCATAGGGCAGAATAGGATATAGAATACTTTTTTTTTGGCTATCGAGTCAGGGGGTCCAAATATTTTTAATTGAATTTTGTAAATATGAGACCTCTTTTCGAATAAACGGCTTGACCAATTTGCCTGGCATGTTGTATAATGACAGTTCATAGGGCAGAGTAGGATAAAGGATACTTTTTTTTGGCTATCGAGTCTGGGTGTCCAGATTTTTTTTATTGAATTTTGGGTTTGTGTGGCCACTTATCAGCTAAACGACTTGACCGATACGGCTGAAATTTTCTACATATACAGCTCATATGGCATAGAAGCACATAGGATACTTTTTTTCTGGCAGTCGAGTCCAGGTGTCCAGATTTTTTTTTTATTGAACTTTGTAAATGTGTGGCCTCCTCTCCGTCAAACGGGCAAACCATTTCAGCTGAAATTTTGTGCACAGACGGTCAATAAGACATAGGATACTTTTTTTTGGCTGGCAATTTCGAGTGTCAATAATTTTATTATGGAATAATGTGCTGCCTCTTAGCGGCAATCGTTTTCACCGATTCAGCTCAAATTTAGTATTTTGAATTTTTTAAACGTGTGACCTCTTCTCGGTTAAACGAGTTGACCGATTGAGTTAAAATTGTACAGAGACAGTCAATAAGACATAGACTAAGAGTAGAGTCTATTATCCGAGCACATTGGTTACTTTTTTTACAATCGAGTCCGGTTGTCAGTTTTTTATTTTTGAATTTTGTTTATGTTTGGCCTCTTTTCGGCCAAAAGGCTTCACCGATTCACATGACATTTTGTACAAAGACATTTAAAAGGGAATAAAAGGGCAAAGAATACTTTTTTTTTCTGCAGTTAAGTGAGGGTATTTTTGTTAACTTTACATAGAGTTAACATAATCATAAAAATTTGACCTTAAGTTCGTTTATAATGACTTAATTAGTGTCTTGATTAGGCCATAAAACTGTCAGGATCATTAGAAGTCATCAAAATTTACGCGCTGGCTTTGCTTGCCTAACGTGTTTATCTGCTTTGTGGGAAGTATTTCAAAAACTTTCGAATTTTAACAGACTTAGGGTAATTGGTGTTGACTTAGTAGGTCATAAAACCTGTCAGGGTCATTAAAACACGTGGTTTTTTCAGCTCGCTTCGCTTGCGTAGTTATAGCACTCTCTGCACTCACGCAAGCATTTATTTTATATACTTTGAATGTATTATTTCAGAAACTTTTGTATTTTAATAGGCACATGTATCAAAACGAGTCATAAATTAAAACAGTACAACCTTCAATAATCATAATGATTATTAACCTTAAAATAAGTGGATATCACGTTTAACCCTAATGTCATCAGTGTTGACTTAGTAGGTCATAAAAACTGTCAGGGTCATAAAAAGTCGTAAAAAATTTCCGCGCTAGCTTCGCTCGCGCAGTGATAGCGCTCGCTATGCTCCCGCAAGCATTTATTTTATCAACTTTGTAGGAAATATTTCGTCAACTTTTGAATGTTAATAGCCACATGCATCAAAACGAATCATACATTGAAACAGAACAACCTTCAATAATCATAATGATTATTAACCTTAAATTAATAAGATATCAAATTTAACCCTTATGTCATCGGTGTTGACTTAGTAGGTCATAAAAACTGTCAGGGTCATAAAAAGTCGTAAAATATTTATAAAATATGCTCGCTACGCTCGCGCAAGCATTTTTTTAATCAACTTTAAAGGTAATATTTCAGCAACATTTGTATATTAATAACCACATGCATCAAAACGAGTCATACATTAAAATTGTACAATCTTCAATAATCATAATGATTATTACCGTCAAATAAGTGATTATCGACTTAAACCTGAGTGTCATCAGTGTTGACTAAGTAGGTCATAAAAAAAAAGTCGTAAAAAATTTTCGCACTCGCTTCGCTCGCGCAGTGATAACGCTCGCTACGCTCGCGCAAGCATTTATTTTATCAACTTTGAAGGTAATATTTCAGCAACTTTTGTATATTAATAACCACATGCATCAAAGCGAGTCATAAATTAAAACTGTATAATCGTCAATAATCATAATGATTATTTCCTTAAAATAAGATTATCGACTTTAACCTAATTGTCATCAGTGTTGACATAGTAGGTCATAAAAACTGTCAGGGTCATAAAAAGTCGTAAAAATTTTCGCGCTCGCTTCGCTCGCGCAGTGTTAACGCTTGCAACGCTCGCGCAAGAATTTATTTTTTCTACTTTGTAGGAAATATCTCGTCAAGTTTTGAATTTTAATAGCCACATGCATCGAAACGAATCATACATTGAAACAGAACAACCTTCAATAATCAAAATGATTATTAACCTTAAATTAAGTGGATATAAAATTTTACCTTCATGTCATCGGTGTTGACTAAGTAGGTCATAAAAACTGTCAGGGTCATAAAAAGTCGTAAACATTTTCGCGCTCGCTTCGCTCGCGCAGTGATAACGCTTGCAACGCTCGCGCAAGCATTTATTTTATCTACTTTGTAGGAATTATTTCGTCAACTTTTGAATTTTAATAGCCACATGCATCAAAACGAATCATACATTGAAACAGAACAACCTTCAATAATCAAAATGATTATTAACCTTAAATTAAGTGGATATCAAATGTAACCCTTATGTCATCGGCGTTGACTTAGTAGGTCATAAAAACTGTCAGGGTCATAAAAAGTTGTAAAAAATTTTCGCGCTCGCTTCGCTCGTGCTGTGATAGCACTCGCTACGCTCGCGCAAACATTCATTTTATCAACTTTGTAGGTAATATTTCAGCAACTTTCGCATATTAATAACCATATGTATCAAAACGAGTCATAAATTAAAACAGAACAACCTTCAATAATCATAGTGATTATAAACCTTAAAATAAGTGGATATCACGTTTCACTTGAGTGTCATCAGTGTTGACTTAGTAGGTTATAAAAACTGTCAGGGTCATAAAAAGTCGTAAAAATGTTTCACGCTCGCTTCGCTCGCGCAGTCATAACGCTATATAGCGTATAATAGCGTGTTTCAACAACTTCATACATTAGACTGACTCAAATACTTAAACAGCAAAACTTGGTTAACCTTGGTTAGGTTTACCAAGTAATTATTAATGACTTTAACAATAGACGATATCGAGTTCGACCTAAGAGTCATCTGTAGTGAGTTGATTATTAAGTCGTAATTTTTCAGGGTCATAAAAAGTCATAAAAAATGTTCGCTCGCGCAATGATAGCTCTCGCTGCGCTCGCGCAGCTATTCTCCTTATTTTCTTTTTAAGAAATGTTTTAGGAACTTTTGTGTTGAGTCAAACATTTAAACAGCACAACTTCGTATACCTAACCAAAATGATTAATGACTTTAACAATAGAGGATATTGAGTTCGACTTTTGGGTCATCTATGGTGACTTATTAAGTCGTAATTTGTCAGGGTCATAAAAAGTCATAAAAAATGTTCGCTCGCGCAATGATAGCTCTCGCTGCGCTCGCGCAGCTATTTACCTTATTTTCTTTGTAAGAAATGTTTCAGGAACTTTTGTGTTGAGTCAAACATTTAAACAGCACAACTTCGTATACCTAACCAAAATGATTAATGACTTTAACAATAGAGGATATTGAGTTCGACTTTTGGGTCATCTATGGTGACTTGGCCTAAGTGATCATCGATCTTGACCTCAAAGGTCATAAAGACTCAAATAATGCGGGCGAAGCCGCGGGTAACAGCTAGTAATAAGATAAGCCCAATATTCAAAAGCTTTTAAAAATTTGTCATTTAAACACTATTTTTCCCTTAGTTGATTTTATGAACTTGTTTATTTAGGTATTATGCACAGATATATTAACAATAAGGTAGTGGGTGATATTTCTGTAGGTATATGTATCTATTATTAAAAAAAAGTGTGTGTACTTATGTACACGCGTTAGAAGTTATACTTCTGTGGCGTATGGAAAAAAATAACTAAAATGCAGTAGTGATTAACGATAAATATTAAAATTAATCAAAAAGATTTTATTTAAATAAAAAAAGGTTTTATTAACGTAAAAATATGACATATACAACTTGAACATAGTCATGCCACCTAGAACTAACTTCACGGTGTAGAATTTAGGTGTCGGTGTGCGCGCGCATCGTAAAAATTCACTCTCATCATTTTTCTCTATCTATATATATATATATATATTTAGTTATAATGTATACGCATGTATGATTATGCATTATGTTTGTGTATAAAATATGTATATGTATGAATTTTAAGTATATTTCATAATTATGTTAACTTATAGCTGCACACCCCCGCAATATTATAATTTATAAATCCTGTCCATCCAAAGTTTGTCTGGTAGAAATCGCTCTAACCAGGTGGACACTATATAGTGTCCTACTACCATACAGGGGTTGAGGTTTCTTATGTTTTTCCTTCACCTGAAGGCCACTGTGAAAAGCGCACATACATATTACGATAGAAAAACTTGCAAACTTGCACTGAAATCACATCTACTGGTCTTGTATAAATATTGAATTAATCTATTTTATTTCTGCATAATCTAATACTATAAGAATCTTGGTCCTGACATACTGACTGACTGACTGACTGACAGACAACGCACAGCCTAAACCGCTGGTCGTAGAAACTTGAAATTTGGAGAGTATATTTGTCTGATTACGTAAGGGTGTACTAAAAAAGGATTTTCCAAAATTCACCCCTTTAGGGGATGAAATGGGGGTTCAAAGTTTGTATGGAGGAACAAGATTAGATAGTCTTTTCTATCCGAAACTTCACACAAGTGCTTCAGTAAAAAAATAAGTAAATACGTGTTTCATGTTATTTTTGAATTCCACCCCTAAGAGGTAATATGGGGTTACAAAGTGTGAAAATCAATATTGTTTCGCATTGCGCTGAAATTTGGCATGCAGATAGTTATTACGACGTTAGTTCCCTCTGAGATAGGATTTTCCAAAATTCATCCCTGAAGTGGATTAAACGGGGGTTCAAAGTTTGTATGGAGAAACAAGATAAGATAGTCTTTTCTATTTGAAACTTCGCACAAGTACCGCAGTAAATAAATAAGTAAATACTAGTTACAGACTTTTTCAAAATGCCACCCTAAGAGGATAGCTGGGGTAACAAAGTCTAAAAATCTATATTGTATCGGATTGCTGAAATTTAGAATGCAGATAGTTATTATGACGTAGGTATCCGCTCTCAGAGGGATTTTCTAAAAATTGCTCTCGGATACGGAACGGGGATTCAAAGTTTGTATGGCGAAACAAGATGAGATAAAGTTCGTGTTGTAGGATTTTTCGAAATGGGGTAGGTAACAAAGTCTGTAAGTTTGGGTTTTTCGGGTTTTATAAATATGAAGCCTTAGTCACGCGATAACATGAAAACGGGTGAACCGATTTGGCTAATTCTTATTTGATGTCTTTAATGATAGAATCATTTTTACAAAAGAAAAGTTTTAAGTAAATAAAAGAAGTTTTTAACGCGGGCGAAGCCACGGGGCACTTCTATTATTATATATATGAATATATTTATGAACTTAATGTTTGTGTTTTTAGCAACTCTCAGGATACGCGAATTATAAATTTAATTTTACAGAACAGAATGCAATAAAACCAATCTGCAATTTCATCCCCTTTGGTCCGGACAATGCAAATACATAAAATGTGTCCAAGTTCCCTTCTTCAGTATTGACACAGCAAACAAAAATATGCGAAACACGATTGATCCATCCTTTTAATGCATAATTGAATGTAGGACTATAATAATTAATGATTTATATGAAACGTAAGTTTACATTTTATTGGGACGTGGAACCGATGTTTCCATTTCGTCATCATCATCATCATCATAATCGGCCTGTGTCAGTCCACTTCTGGACGTACACGCCATAATATGAAATGGTTATACCGTCATTTGTCGGTCGACAGAGCCTCGTTTGTTGGTCAGCAGGATGTACCACGGGCAGGTGAGGTTGGCTTGGAGCACTGAGGGGGTATTTGTGCTCCCTTACATTCCATTTCGTAAATATACCAAATGTGACATAAAACATTATGGAACAATTAAAAAATTTTAAGTAAATTTTTGTAACATGTGGGTAGTTAGGAACATAATATTATTAATAATAAATTCCTAATACTACCCACTATATTTATATAAATAGTTTAGTTGTTACTAGAATTGTGCCTATATATTTGTGTATTTGTATGTATATATATATATATATCCTATATATTATGTAAGGTCTAAGTAGGTATATCATTACGTATATTAAGTACCTACAATTCATTGGAGGTATTTACATGAATATTTTTCAGTATTTTATGGATTTTGTCACAATTAGTTCAATAAACTACGTTTGCACTCCTACCACTCATAATTAGTATCTATTGTGTCTCTTATCAACCCACGGTTGCCTGGAAGATATCGCTGCTTCATGATAAGGCCGCCGATTGTACGCTAATTAAGTGATCCTTTTATCATTCATTAATTTATTTAATAAGTGCAATAAAGCGCATTATATTGTATTCTATTATATTCTAGAAGTGCCCCACGGCTTTGCCCGCGTTAAAAACTTCCTTATTACCTTCCAAATTTCAAGTCTCTACGACCAGAGGTTTAGGCTGTGCGTTGTCAGTATGTTAGGACAAAGATTCTTAGATAAGAAGAAGATTGAGTAGGATGTCAAGTTTTAACGTAAATGATGATAAAAGTCATATAACCAAAAATAAAATAAATTTGTGTGATATACAATGGCTTTTGTATTTTAAGAGCCAGTTTCACCGGTTCCTGATAGCGCTAAAATGAAGAAATCTGACAAATTTTTGACAGCTGTTGTATGGCGTCCTCTGTCAGTTAACTATCTAACGCATTATCACGAACCGGTGAAACTGGCCCTAAATGTGTTTAGTTTTCTTTATTTATTTTTTTCATATAAAATATTACGAGTACTACAGATCGTATTTTGTTATTCGCGGTGAGCTGATTTTAGACATAATAAAAATATTATATATTAGATCAAAGTCAAAGAACTAAATAGGTTTATAATATGTATTTTTTAAATCTTATCCACACTACGCTAGCTTTATGCGTGAAACGTGTCTACTGAGCCCAAATGTTGTGTCAAAGAACTATTAATAAATCTGTCAAGTGCAAATCGGATTCGCATACGCATATCACCGTACAATTATGTTATAAAACAAAGAAAAAGATGCCGGAAAAAAACTTTTTCTTATTTTTTAAGTCGTTTTTACAGCGGTCATAACTCTGTAAACATTTTAAGTGTCTATTACCATTTATAATATCGATCAAAAAACTCTAAAAAAATAGCATGTTTTTTTTTATATAAGGACTTTCAACTTTATTATGTTTTTATCATTTGTTGTCTTAAAAGCTATATTAATACACATTTGTAGTGCGTAGCTATTACGATTCAGGACATACCACCTTGTGACAGACGGAAGGATAAACGGACAGTGGAGTCTCAATAATAGGATCCCACTGGCACTCTTTGGGTACGGAACCCTAAAAAAAAACCGGCTAAGTCGAGTTGAACTCGCCCACCGAGGCTTCCGTACCAACCAATTAAGCTATACCTCTAAATTGTATCAGCGCTCATATAACTCAGAGGTCTACCTTAATTGGCGCATCTATGTATGTATGGGGACACCCTTTAATTTTCAATTTATTTTTTATTTTTTGTATTGTTTCCTTAATTTGTGCTGTAAGACGTTGCTTCTTGCCAAATTTCATGATTCTAGGTCAACGGGAAGTACCCTATAGGTTTTCGACCCAAAACCTACAGGGTACTTCCGGTTAAACTAGAATTGTCAATTTTGGTTATAAGCAAGGTCTTAGAGCACAAGTAAAGGAAAAATTCCGAAAAATAAAAAAAGTTTGAAATCAAGGTACATTTTGTACTTACAAGTTTTCGAAATCTAAATTTGCCCATATCTTTTTTTGTGTTGACTCAAGACCTTGATTTTTATACACCCAATAGAGATTATAGGCATCAGTATCAGGTATACATTTCAATTTGCTAGGTCCACCCGTTCCTGAGAAAATCAGTGGTGACACACGGAAAGACAGACGGACAGACAGACGGACAGACAGACAGACAGACAGACAGACGGACAAGAAAGTGGTCTTATAAGGGTTCCTTTTTTACCTTTTGAGGTACGGAACCCTAAAATGAAACTAAATTAGTTATCAGCAATATTATTATTAATTACACATCCGTGGAATAAATAAATTATAAGTAAAAAATATTTTTAAAAACAAGCTTTTATCTGGGACAATGAACTAAAATGTTAAAAATAAATTCTAGTAAGTGTTCGGCGTGTAGGTACTTACCTATATTTTTAAAAGCTTGAGGCACTGAAGTATAGTAATTACCTCTGTTCATTGTCCCAGATAAAAGCTTGTTTTAAAAAATATTTTTTACTTATAATTTATTTTTAACTTTTAGTAGGTAGATATAGATACCGACTACCTATCTACTACCTAAATATTTAAGAGAAGGCATGATGTTTTAAAATATTCCACGGATATTTGATGTGATTATGGGTAAAGTGCTCTTCAAGGAAAATCAATCGACTCGGTGGGGCTATGTTGCTTTATAACAGAAATGCCATGGCCACCTTACAGCTTCATCATCAGATCCTGGCTAACATTTAAGTGTAAAGTGCTCCTCAAGACGAATCATTTGAGCCCAAACTCAGTAGAGTTACGTTGATTTATTACAGAGATGCCGTGGCCACCTTCCAGCTTCATCATCAGACCCTGGATATCATCTAGGTGAAAAGTTCTCTTTAAGACAATTCAATCGATCCCTAACTCGGTGGGGTTATGTTGATTTATCACAGAGATGCCGTGGCCACCTTCCAGCTTCATCATCAGACCCTGAATATCATCTAGGTGAAAAGTTCTCTTCAAGCCAAATCATTTGAGCCCAAACTCGGTAGGGTTGTGTTGATTTATCATAGAGATGCCGTGGCCACCTTCCAGCTTCATCATCAGACCCTGGATATCATCTAGGTGAAAAGTTCTCTTTAAGACAATTCAATCGAGCCCATACTCGGTGGGGTTATGTTGTTATTATTTTCTTTGTTTTTGGCTAAATCAAAGAAAATAATAACAACAAATATATAATATATATATATATATATATATATATATATATTATATATTATATATATATATATTATATATATATTATATATATATAAAATATGTTGTTTTAGCATAGAGATGCCGTGACCACCTGCCGTCTCCATCATCAGACCAGCTCCATGGTACCATATTATTGTTTTGTCACCGAAGATACATAAGTACACCAAATTTGAGTCCAATCGGATATCGGGAAGTTGGTCTAATTTAGCTTCCAAGATTCCACCCGAACAAACATAGTGACATACATACATACATACATACATACATTACAAGTTAAATAAAAGCTTGTAAAATGCTTTTCAGTTTGAATACAGTGTTCAGTGAAATTACAAGGAGTATCAGACTAAAAATCTGCTGTCATAAAATGATGTGCCCAGTGTGGTGAGGAAAATTCTGGTTATCTGCTTAAGGAAGACGCTTATTATCATCAAGCGAGCATTGAACTTGTCCTCTTACCATTCATCATGAAAAAATATATAAATGTGTATGTCTCATCCACACTACGCTAGCTCAATTCGTGAAACGTGTCCACTGACCCGGGATGTTGTGTCAAACAATTAGAGCATTTCTGTTGTCTGTTCTCTTTAGCCAAGTCACGAACTACACACCTCTGCCATATCTACGTTTGTGACATACAAATTTAAACCCAAACACTTCGGTGGAGAGTTTATTTTAAAGTACTTCTAAAGGAAGCTACAAATTTAAGTTTATGAGAAAAGCAATCAGAAAAGTATCAAGTTTATAGTAAGAACCTTTTCATAATTAACTTTTGAAATAGTTTCCATCCAGTTTGAGAGGTGTTAAACTTTTTAAAGCGTAATTTTTTTTTTTAATTAAATATTATGTAAGAGTTTGATAATGTTTTAAAATGGCAGTTTGCAGGGTTGTCTTATTTCAGTCTTTAGTCATAGTCATGGTCATTTATTTTGATAAAATTCGTTCATCAGTCATAAACTTAAACATGCAGCAATGTAAACATTCTGAATACAATGTAAAAATAAAATTTACAAATATATCAATTATACATTATTTGAACAAATCATCAAATGCCTAAGCTGTGCTATAGTCCGACCGCGGTAGCTGTGCTATAGTCCGACCGCGGTAGCTGTGCTATAGTCCGACCGCGGTAGCTGTGCTATAGTCCGACCGCGGTAGCTGTGCTATAGTCATCGCTTTCTTAATAAGCCACATACATACTGATGTACCTCACATACCTTTACATACTGATATAACTTATAATGGTAGCCAATGTCGAACAGAGAGATATGCAGCTAAAGTAAAGCTGTATAGCATCTCGTTCTCTCTCTTCTCGAAAATATTGTGTAATGGTTGGCTTTGACGCCAGAGGTAGCGGGATTTTTACATTGAAAAATGTGTCTACTGTGGCCCGCCCGTGAAGGGAAAACATCTTTATTAATCGCCCGGCATGGCGGTAGGACACTGCTTAGTGTTTGCCTAGCCAGCTTCCGACCCGCAACTTGAAAATTTGTCTCCAATCGCGACTATCTCACTCCACCACATCATCGCTTACTACCAGCCGAAATGTGTGATTTCAACCACCTGTATTTTGGAAAAAAGCAACATTAGAAAACTGGGTTCAACTGGCTGAAAAATGTATTACAACAATGTGTATCCACTGATAAATAATATCAAACTTGTTTATTCAATGCTAAAATAAAATCTAATAGTGAAAACGGACAGTCAATAGCTTGATCACAAAACTTGGGGTCTGAAAACTCTTCATATTTGTTCATTTCTTCTTTAAAATCTGTGTCGTTAATGGGAGCTCTGAAACAAAATAAATGTAAATGTAATTATTGTATATATAAAATATATAAGTTATACTAGCTGTGGCCGCCCGCGTCTTCTTCCGCGTGGCATAGTGTCTTAAAGGTAGCATATTTAATTATTGCGGTTAATTATTTTACAAATAAGACACGTAAGTATAACAGATACTTTTTCGTCGTCTGCCCGTTCGGGTAAGCACCATTTTTTCCCACCTACATGGTGCCGCACAATATAAAAGCCGCGCTACCCGCGAGGCTAAAAGTTTTACAAACTTTGAATGTCATATTTATTTATATCGAATCAACAGACTAAAAATAAGTTTCAAGCTTCTAGCTCTACAAATGGCAATACTTCCATGCATCTTTTTATTCCCCCCTTTCAACCCCTTACGACCCTTTTTTCGCATTGAAAAGTAGCCTATATCCTCTCTTAGGCTCTAGAATATCTGTGGACCAAATTTCATTTAAATCGCTTCTGTAGTTTTGGCGTGAAAGCGCGACAGATAGACAGACAGAGTAAGTTTCGCATTTATAATATTATATATATAATATATAATAGAGTTAGGATATCTATTGCGTCGGAATCTCGGAAACCGGTGTAACGACTTGGATGAAATTTGGTATTTAAATAGGGTTTTGATTTTTAAGTTCACCTATACAGTTACTGTTGTAGTTTTTGTAAAAACGCATTTTCACACAAAAAAAAACTTGTGAAACTCGGTGGTCCAGATACTATATTTTTATTAGTTTACATACATATTTTTGACCACAATGTCATTCTGATAATAAACTGGCTAAGTGCAAGTTGGACTCGCACCCGTAGGGTTCCGTACCACGTGTATATTTTTCATCACATATTCATTATTATTTTTCACCAGCAAAAAATAAAAATGAATAAATATTTTATCAAAACAGAGTTGTAAGCCGCGTGCTTATTTCTTGTAACGCCATCTACCATCTAACGCACGGTATATAAGTGAAAGTTAACACAAAGGTGTTATGGATCGGCATTTCAATATAACGCCATCTATGGACGTTTACCCAAGCGTTCATAGATGGCGTTATTTTGAAATGCCGAAAAAAAACACGTTTCTTGTATGGGAACCCCCTATAATTTTAAACTTTATTCTGTTTTTAGTATTTGTTGTTATAGCGGCAACAAAAATACATTATCTGTGAAAATTTCAACTGTCTAACTATCACGGTTTATGGGATACAGCCTGGTGACATACGGACAGGCAGACTGACAGACAGACAGACAGACAGACGGACGGACGGACGGACGGACGGACGGACGGATGGACAGACACAGACAGACAGACAGAAAGACAGACAGACAGACACGGACAGCGGAGTCTAAGTAATAGGGTCCCGTTTTACCCTTTGGGTACGGAACCCTAGGAAGGAGAAAACAATTATAAAACAATTTGAAAAGATGAAGTGTACATACACGTTCCTCAATTATAAATTTGTACAAAAATGTAAGCCGTGAAACCGACACAGCTGTTAAGGCGGAGAGATACACATGCTTGTAAAACGGAACAGTAGCGTGTATGCTAGCTAATGGTAAATGTAGTAGTAATTGGCACACTGAGGATACATTTGCAAGTTAAACTTGCATGCAATTTGCATCTGTAATTGCAAGAAGACGTCGGCTCGTATACACAAGCAAGTCCACGAGAAATCCGTGTATTTTTCCCTCTTTTTTTGGGGAAAATATTTGAAGTGGATTTAATAGTATTGCATTATCAGTAGAATGTGTGGCTATATTTATTATTACGAGAGAAATAATATCGTTTAAAAACTAAAAAACAACCGACTTCAATGCCGCGCTATTCATTTTCAGTACCAATTTTGAGATGTTTATCTCAATATCTCTGGAGATACTTATCATACCTCGATAAAATTACCATGGTACCACACTTGGGATATCTTCTTTCGAACAAAAAAAGAATAATCGAAATCGGTTCATAAACGACGAAGTTATCCGCGAACAAACATAAAAAAAAAAAAAAAAAAAAAAAAATATACGGTCGAATTGAGAAACCTCCTCCTTTTTTTGAAGTCGGTTAAAAAAGAAAAGAAGAAGAAAAATTTGGGTGAAAGATTGGATAAGCAGATGGGATTTTTTAGCAAGTTGCAATTTTTTAGCAGTTTAGTAAGCATTTTGAAGCAAGTAGTTCTCAGTGCAGGAACATGCATATCCTTTCTTTCCTTTACAATATCCTATTCCTTCCTACGACTCCACTTTACCTAAAAGAGCGCTTCGAATTCCTCCACCTTACTAAATCCCACCCCGTTCGATCCCAGTATACGCTTCAATTGAAGACACCTCAACATCACTCCACGTCACTTTACTACAACAAATCTTATTCCAAGCTAGCTGTCGGCCTATGGAACAAACTTCCTGCAACAATAAGACAAGCCCAATCTCCACAAGCTTTTAAAAATATGGTATTTAAACACTATTTTTCCCATAATTGATTTTATGAACTTATTTATTAAGGTATATATATCTATTTTAATAATATCTATTTAGTTATAATGTATAGCTATAATGTATATGTTAAGCATATTCATTGTATTAGTATTCACATATGTTAACTTATAGCTGCACACCCCCGCAATATTATAATTTGGAAATCCTCTCCATCCAAAGGTTGTCTGGTAGAGATAGCTCTAAGCGATAAGACCGCCCATTGTACTATTAATATCTAATGTTCTTCTGTTACTTTTGTTTGTTTTTTTGTTCTTGGTGTGCAATAAAGAATTATTCATTCATTCATTCATTCATTCATTATTTTCTTACAGAAATGTCACTAGAAGATGTAGGTGATTACTAAAACCAAGAATAATTTGATTATTCATATTATTATTTTAAGAATGCTCCTAGAAAAAAAATATGAATGATTAGCTCACTCGTATTATTATTGCATACCAATAAATCAAATCGTCTTTCAACTTGCTTGCCAAATACTGGCATGACAGTTAACGTATACACATGAGAGTAGATGGAACGTGCAAGGAACTGTCGTGAAAATGTGTCAGCTACATGTGCCCCGGAGACGGTCAATCGTCATTCTTCAGTCAGTACGTGATTGAGATTGACTGTTTCTAATGAAGGTGCAAATGATAGAGCTTCAATCGACGCGTCAATTGCTCGCCCACATTTGCTTTTCTTTCTGCAATTGTACATCAAGACGTTCAATGGTTGCGTTATTCGCGATTGTCAATTGGCTTTAATAAAAAAATCCATTATTTGCCTTCAATCACGTAGTTATGAATGACAATAGCTTCAATTGCATTTGTAGACGATCTTTCGGTCCATCATTAACGTAAAAGTTGACAATTGCGAATGACCGTCTCCGGGACACTTTAATCACTGACAAGTGAAAGCTTATGACTAATAATATTAGAACAAAATTTATACTTTCAATTGAAAAGAAAACGAGTACGAGTATACCGGAATCAATTAAACTTCTGGTTGTCCGTTGAGACCGTTGCAGATATTTGAGCTACCAAACTATTTGGTATGATTAATAGCTGTGTATTACCAGCGACATACTATTAATTATATTACATTTATATAACTCAGAAAATAAAAACAATACCAGTTTGAATTTTGATAGACATGATGACAGATAATAAAAATCACTAAAGTTTTTATCTATTCATTAATGAATTACATTGAATATTACCGTGTTCATCCATCCATCTTTGACCACATCCTCGTTATCACCAGGCGATATATTGATGAAACGCTAGCCTTATAAGATATAATTTCGTCGCCTTGTGTGTGTGTGTGTGTGTGTGTTATTATGTGGGACTTCTTGGCGTACGATTGGACTCAAATTTGGTTTACTTGCGTATCTTTGGTGACAATGCAATAATAATTCGGTACCACTGAACTGACCTGATGATAGAGCTGGGATGTAGAGGTTGGAACTCCGTGATGGCCAATGGAAGGGAATTTTAATTTGGGGTATTTTTATCATTAGTTAACTTTCATTATACACGATATCGTCTTTACAAAAACTAAGTGTTTAAAAAAAGTTTATAACATAATTTATTTTTCCATGACTTTAGATAATGGTCAGGTGCTCGTTAATCTTGAATAAAATAAATGATAACTTACACGAATATAGCTCTCAACAAGTCATGTATCAGAGACTTCCCTGGTGCAGCGAGGTAAGTCTTCGCATCACAGATACTTCGTAGGATGCAGGACCGGCCGTTCATATTGTGGCTATGGAAGAAAATATAATATATTAATATTATTCTTTAACTACGAATAAGTATGTATGTGATATGCCTGCAGAAATGTAGAAGTTTTTTTTTGTTTTTAATCTATAGATAGGTAAGCGTTTGACCACTATCTCACCTGGGGCGTTATTCAGTATGACCATTTTAAAATCTTACCGTGCCGTGTTACGTTATCGCCGCGTTATGGTATTCTCTATGCCCATTAAAACGCGGTAGGGTAAGGTTATGAGCGCGTTTTGAGCTGTCAAAATATCGTGACATATGAGGACGTGTAACGCGCGCGTTTTTTATAATTTACCTATAGTGTGGCATACAGAATACAATTTTTCAATATCGTGGCGTGGTGCGTTAAGGAACGCGTTATCTCATTGGTCATACTGAATAAGGCCCCTGGGGCCTTATATAGTATGAACAATGAGATAACGCGTTCCTTATCGCGCCACGTTACGTTAATGAAAAATTGTATTCTGTATGCCACACGATACGTAAATTATACAAAACGCGCGCGTTACACGTCCTCATACGTCACGATATTTTGACAGCTCAAAACGCGCTCATAACCTTACCCTACCGCGTTTTAATTGGCATAGAGAATACCATAACGCGGAGATAACGTAATACGGCACGGTAAGACTTTAAAATGGTCGTACTGAATCAGGCCTCTGATGTTAAGTGACGATGCGATCGACAATGTAAAACGCTTACCCAGAAGATACCTGTTCACTCGCGATTTGAAATTTAAATTTAAATAATTTTCATACGTTGTAGGAGCAATAATGTCAATAATATGAATGTGAGCTTTGGATTGCTAAAAAGTAGCTTACCACCATCAAGAGGAATCTGCCGCCATTACCTTACGATGTTACGGAAGTATATATCCTTTGATAGTTAGACCATTCCAGGCCTAGCGTATTCACCATCATCACTTACCTTTAAGGTACGGACGCAGTAGTATTTGTACCGACTGGTTCACACCAAACACGATCAGAAAACAATTGAAAAGTACTGAGATCGTGCCCGCAGATCGCAAGACGCCGCGGTGTGGCCGTACCTTAAGGCGAGATAGTGGTCAAAAGCTAGCCACTCAGATAAATATATTAAATGTTTTTTTAAAACAATTAGGGCTGTGTGGCTGTGACATACGGACGGACAGACAGACAGACAGACAAACAGACAGACAGACAGACAGACAAACAGACAGACAGACAGACAAACAGACACACAGACAGACAGACATGACGAATCTATAAGGGTTCCGTTTTTTACCATTCGACTACGGAACCCTGAAAAGCAGATTCAGGGGCAGTTTTACAGGTTCTTGATAGCCCTATTAGGAACAAATCTGACAATTTTTTAACAACTTTTGCGTGACTTTATCTATCAGATAATGATCTGAACCTTTATCAGCCACCGGTGAAATTGGCCCTCAATAAAGCAAACCTGTGAATACATTTTTCGGACAAAGCACATTATACATACAAATCTAAAGCACTCTCAAGCTTCTCCCAGAACTCTCTTTTCTGTTTATGATGCAGTTTTCTCCTGAAGAACCGGTTGGTAAACTTCTCGTCAGGAAGAGGGAATAAGACGTCGATCTCCACTGCCACATTCCATCCAGAGGGAGCATGCGTCATGAACGCTTTCACCAGGGATATGGTCAGCTGCAAAATGTAATAAAGGTATTAAGATTTTGCGCAGGTGGTAGCATATTATATCGATTTTCCGCCTTATTTCCTACCTAAAAGTAGCTTATCACCATTAAGGAAAAAATCTGCAACTTTAACCTAACGGTCAGAGTATTCTAGGCCTAGCGTGATCGCCATCTTCGCCCACATCATGTATTACCACCAGGCGTGATAGTGGTCAAACAATAGACTTTATAAATTGTTAAACACAATCCAAAATTTCATCGTACCAACGGGACTTGAACCCGCAACCTCCGGAATAACATGTTCCGGTGCTTTGCCAATTAAGCCATGGTGCGAAGTAACGTTACGACGAAATTAGTGGATTGCATTTGTTAACCCAATTATGCATTGGTGGCGCCATCTATGACTACTTATTACGTAAGTTAATCATTCGGAAGAAATCATTACAGTTTTCAAATCCGACAAGAGATGTTGCACTGCGTAAATCAAATATTATGTTTCTTTGAAGTGTCCCGTCGGTACGATGAACTTGAACTGTTAACTTATACCATTAAAAGATTTTTTCTTGTTCGTTTTTTCACTGTGGTCCCCCCAAACAAGGCTGTAATAATTATAATAATGATGACATTGAAATAGGTTTTATATGATATAAGGTCACAGGATAAGCATTTTTTTATATCTTATAGCCTAGCGTTTGACAACTATCTCACCTGTTGGTATGTGATGATGCGGTCGAAGATGAAAGCACGCTAGGCCTAGAATGGGAAGTGGCTCTCAAGGATAGCTGCCGGAACACATTAGATGTTTTTGCGACAGATTTTCTTACTTGAGGGTGGTAGCTGGCCAGTTGGACACTAGATAGTGTCCTACCACCTACCACCATGCAGAGGCTGTTGGTTTCTTAACGATGTTTTTCCTTCACCGGAGGGCCACTGTGAAAAGTGAACGTCAATTTTTCGATAGAAAAATCCATTGATGCACGGTAGGATTTCAACTCAGTACCTCTGGCATCAAAGCCGACCGTTCTCCCGATTACGCCAACGGGCCCTCTATCCGGGACGTTCGCCTGATGGTGAGCGATGACGTTATCTACGGTTACACATACAGCAGCAAATGCAACTACTCAGAATTTTGCAAGTCACTGTACTACGCCTATTACCTCGAGACATTAAGGTGTTACGAGTAAGTCTCACATACCCTGAAATTTCACTAGACACATTGCTATTTACACTGAAAAACATTCCTATTTCACGGCTGATTTCGTTGGCAAATTTGTGTTATAGTCAGGGTAGTATTATTCCCATTATTGTTTCAAATTTCGATTTAAAGTGTAAACTTATGTGTTAACTAAACTTACCACAACATTGCTATTATCAGGAAACGTCAAACTTCTTCTTTTTCTCACAAAATCTACAGAAGTTTTTTCGTTCAAGCACTCCTTGTAACTAGTTGTAGACATACACTCACAAAACCCGAACATCACAACGATAAACAATATGAGCAAGATCATTGTATTGCGAATTGCGTCATCTGAAAAGCTGCACTGGTAAAAACCAAAGTTAACACTGTGGTAGACACATACACTCTATTCAGTGATGTGCACGAAGGCACGTGGTTTTTTAAAGTCACGCGGTATGGTCAGTTTTTATGTTTGCAATATACAGAGAGGTCATTGACAGGCGTGGGTGCACGTGCACCCAAACACCGCAATCTCTTTCCAGTTTTCTACCAATGAAGCCCCATTCATCAGCAACTAATAAGTCTTTGTATAAACAGTATACCACAACTTTACTCCAACTGCATTAAAAGTGCATTTTGATGTTATTAGACCGCTGACGCATCCCCGTAAAGGTCGTATAGCCCACTTACAAGACTCCGATCCCACCCGGCAAAAAATGTTCAATAAAATGTAAGCCTTATGACGTCCACTGTAGACAGATTTACATTCATAACACTAATGACCAGACAGCTCCCTGCGAGCTGTCTGCTGTTTAGGTTGTTGCTTGGTATTGAATAAGTTGGCTACGACCTTAACCTCCGCTGCAGTCACAGATATACAATATTATAAAACTGTGCTACACTATGTCATTGTGTTGGTTGAGACCAACTTGCACGTCTTTAATCGTGATCGCACCGACACAACATAAGTCTATGTACCTTCTATCCTAAGCATTGATACTTGTACTATTATTTATTCTGTGGTATTGATATGATGTGCTATCTTTTGTTAACCGACTTCAAAAAAAGGAGGAGGTTTCTCAATTCGACCGTATATATATATTTTTTTTTTTTTTTTTTTGTTTGTTCGCGGATAACTTCGTCGTTTATGAACCGATTTCGATTATTTTTTTTTGTTCGAAAAGAGATATTCCAAGTGTGGTACCATGGTAATTTTATCGAGGTATGATAAGTATCTCCAGAGATATTGAGATAAACATCTCAAAATTGGTACTGAAAATGAATAGCGCGGCATTGAAGTCGGTTGTTTTTTAGTTTTTAAGCGATATTATTTTATCTGTGTTTTATTAAGGTTCTGTAAACATATGAATCACATCAGCGTCATCTTCAGTGACATCAAGTAACTCGAGTAGAGTGGAATTCGTAGAACATCGGTTCCAATTCCAAAATTAATGTATGTTCACATGTAGAAAAAATACAGGGGCCTTATTCAGTATGACCAATTAGATAACGCGTTCCTTAACGCGCCACGTTACGTTATTGAAAAATTGTATTCTGTATGCCGCACTATAGGTAAATTATACAAAACGCGCGCGTTACACGTCCTCATATGTCACGATATTTTGACAGCTCAAAACGCGCTCATAACCTTACCCTACCGCATTTTAATTGGCATAGAGAATACCATAACGCGGAGATAACGTAACACGGCACGGTAAGACTTTAAAATGGTGATACTGAATAAGGCCCCAGGTCTGATACAGAAAGAAACGCTAATACAATAATAATTATATTATGTTGCATGTGAATTGAAAATGTAAATTGATTTTAAAAAAAAGAGTGTGTACACGCGTTAGAAGTTATACTTCTGTGGCGTATAGAAAAAAAAACTAAAATGCAGTAGTGATTAACTTTAAATATTAAAATTAATCAAAAAGATTTTATTTAAATAAAAAAGGTTTTATTAACGTAAAAATATGACGTTAAATATGACATATACAACTTTAACATAGTCATGCCACCTAAAACTAACTTCACGGTGTAGAATTTAGGTGTCGGTGTGCGCGCGCATCGTACCACCTAGAACTAACTTCACGATGTTAAATTTAGGTGTCGGTGTGCGCGCGCATCGTAAAAATTCACTCTCATCATTTTTCTCTATCGCGCCAAAAGATGTATAACTTCAATAAATTTAAAAAAATGGCAGGAAATATTGTAACAGCAAATAAAATCACTCAAATTATCTAAAGTCGAACATTTTTGAATATTATTTTCAATTGTTCCAATAATTGGTTGATTTCTTATACACATAACCGTTATATAACACTATTTGATAGCTCAAAGCGCTAGTAAAATAATGAATAAAGAAATTCACAGTGACTTACATCGTCTCGCTGAACGTGTAAGAACTGAGAAACTTGTACAGTAATGAGACAAATTCCTGAGCTATTGGCGCTTGTGGAGTTACAGCAAGTAATTATTTACTTTGTAGTGCAACTGTAAACTTTAGTCTGAGACGGATCTTAGAACAACTTGAAACAAATGAAAGTTGCACCTTCATTTTATAGGCTAATAGTAAATTCAGGTTTTCGTTTTGAGTGGAGGGTCGATATCATAAACCCGCGTTTGAAGGCTTAGACCGTGACAGTGATCTATAGGTGGTGTTAATTAGATTACTACTGGTCATCCAGTTCTAGGTTGAGCGATGATACACGCAAGCTGGCAAGCAGCGGTTGGAAACGAATAGCTGAGGATAGAATTCAGAGGCGTGTCATAAGAGAGGCCTATGTCCAGCAGTAGACGGAAATTGGCTGATTATGATGATAAGATCCAGTGTTTTTCTGACTTTGGCCACCACCACTGACCACCTTTCTAGCAAAGACATGTCGTTAATCGTTTTGTCGAAATCTAGCATGATGGTCGGTGCAAAAAAGTTGGGGTAGTACTTTTTTCTTTCTCAATTGCCATAAAAATTATGCACGATTCTATCACGATTGCCAATTAACGCCGGGGTCCATCAGGGAACAGTGCTTTCCGCAACCCTTTCCCTGCTTCAAGTCAATGATCCGCTAACGCTGATATCTTTGGATATGCAGTCGACCGCACTATTGTAGAGAGTTACCTATATATCCTTCTACGTACAAGCGCAGCTGAAATCTAGTGTTTCAGGGAGGCGACGTTCGAGCTCGAATTGTCCCTACAGGCTGTCTCCATTTGGGGTTATGCCAATCTGGTCAAGTTTAATGCAGCTGAGACTCAGGCGTGTCTATTCTCTGCCAAAAGTAGCCCATTATATCTGACTCTTACTTTTCGAAATCTATCCGTACCGATGACAAACCTTGAGCTTCTTGTATGTATGTATGTCTGCATGTATGTATGCATTAATGTTTATGTATGTATGGCCGCGGTTTTTTTTTGTACCTCTTTTTCTGATTTGGATGGGGTTTTTATTGTATTGTTTAAAATATCTTCAGGTTTACAAATATTTAGTATTAGCATACGAGTACCTTTTGCCAACTGAGCCAGTAATTAAGAATTTAAAATTAGTTTTACACAATAGTTATTCCATTTCACGGTCCGCAGATAGCAGAATCGGTGCCAAACAAGAGATAGGTACAGACGTCTAGACTGTCCTTAATCTTTCTCTCACCAACCGTGAGAGCAGTCCCATAAACAATAGCTACACCAACTTTTGTTTTAGCGATGTTTGTGGTATGCCCGACGACCACTGCCAGCCAAATACTAGACAAGCGACAAAAATCCCGTGAAATAGGGAAATAGTAAAACGATTTTTTACATAATTTAAGATCGTTTTAAAAATTCAAGAACTGACTTCAAATGCGGCGCTGGTCATTTTCAGCACTAAGTTTAAGGTGTGTATCTCAATATCTCTGAAGGTACTTAACACATCAGATGACATTTTTATTTGTAGATGACCACCTAGGAAATATACCCTTTCAAACAATAAAAGAGTTTTGTTCAGGCGCCTTCTAGTAATCGTTAAACATACCTAAAAAAAATATTCCAACGAATCAAAAACCTCCTCCTTTTTGTGAAGTTGGTTAAATAATATATGGGCTTGCGTTTGACCACTATCTCACAAGTGACGATGTGGTCGAGGGTATTTGCACGCTAGAATGGGAACTGGCTCTCATAGACTGCTGTCAGAACATACTAGTTTTTGGTGACACATTTTTTTGCCTTGAGAGTGGTAACCTGTAAAGCTGTATCTAGCCAGGCGGATACTAGACAGTGTCTTACCATCATGAAACAGCATGCAACACTTTTATCCTGCCAGCTTAACCTAGGTTTCCCCACGATGTTTTCCTTTACCAGGCTACTCTATGTATGTCTCTTAAATTATTTGATATAAAAAATATTGATGCACGGCGAGATTGATCCCACAACCTTTTAAACAGCGGAAGCACGTCCTCTCCCTTAAAGTGCACCTCACAAATATTAGAGGACTGCACTCAAATATCGATCGAGTCCACTTTCATCTCGAGACTGAAAAACCTCACTTGCTGTTCCTCACGGAGACACAAATTCGATGTCCAGACGACGCTTCGTACCTGTCATATCCCGGTTATGTTCTGGAACATAATTTCAGACCACGTGCCGGAGTATGTGTGTACACGCGCGACGACATCTGCAGCCGTCGTCTCCGCACCCCTAAACGCAAGACCCTAAGTTCTCTGTGCTTTGAATGATGGTTGACACCGGCGTAGAAAAGATCATCTACGCTTGTGTGTAAGAATCGCACAGCGGTGATCAGGAGACTAGCGGACTTACGGACTATTTAAGTATGATGGCAGACTTAGCCCAACAACGGTACCCCTCGGCTCAACTTGTGCTTCTGGGGGATTTTAATGCTCACCACCAAGATTGGTTATTCCCACACCAGATCACCGACCACGCTGGAAGAGAAATGTACAAATTAGCTTTGACGCTAAACCTCACCCAGCTGGTCCAAGAAGCGACAAGGGTACCCGATGTCGAAAGTCACACCGCCAATTATCTCGACCTGCTGACTACAGATCCAGACCGATACGTGGTGTCGGTAGCATCACCGCTAGGTAGCTCCGATCACTGTCTGGTGAAGTCTGTGTCGTCAAATTCCCCGCCTGATCCCAGCCCATGAGGCTGTCGTCGGATATGGCGATACAAGTCTGCAGATTGGGATGAGATGCGTTCTTTCTTCGCGTCTTATCCTTGGAAGCAGGTATGCTTCTCTTCTGGCGATTCTTCAGCTTACGCGGATGCTGTGACGGAAGTTTTGCAACAAGGAATGGAATATTTTATTCCATTTTCTGACGCTCCTTCTGCCAACAAAGCTCGTCCCTGCTATAGAGCCGAATGTGGAAACGCAGAAGCGTTAAAGCAAAAGGCATATCTTGCTTGGGTTGATGCTCGAAACCGTAAAGCTAAGGATGTGAGCGAAAAGAAGAGAGCCTTTAACCGTGCTTCCAAGTCGTACAAAAAGGCACTGAAGAAGGCACGCTTTGACATTCACCAAATAGGAGCCAAACTAGCTTCGCACCCTACAGGTAGCAAAGCGTTCTGGTCTCTGGCGAAATCCGTTGAAGCCAATTTTTGCCGTTCTTCATTGCCACTACTGCTGATACCAGACGGGTCACTAGCTCATACTGCTGAAGAGAAAGCAAACTTGTTTGCTACTATTTTCGCGGAGTCTTCACGTTTAGATACTACGGGACAAGTACCTCCGAATCTACCTGAGTGCGAGCTGGCTATGCCAGAAATCCGCATTCGTCAGGTTGAGGTCCGTAAAACGCTCCGAAATCTAGACGTGAACAAAGCTAGTGGCCCCGATGGTATACCAGCAATAGTCCTTAAGACGTGCGCTCCTGAACTTACACCAGTACTAACACGCCTATTCCGCCTCTCCTATGAGACGGGTCAAGTGCCAAGTGCATGGAAGCTTGCAAACGTGCAGCCAGTGCCCAAAAAAGGCAGTCGTGCCGATCCTGCAAACTACAGGCCCATATCAGTCACGTCCATACTTTGTAAGATTATGGGACGTGTTCTTAACAACCGGCTCTTGGCATACCTAGAAACGAACGATCTCTTCAGTGACCAGCAATACGGGTTCCGCCAAAAGCGGTCCACTGGAGACCTTCTAGCGTATGCCACACACATCTGTAGCGAGGCAATCGAGAGACACGGTGAGGCGCCAGCCGTCTCTCTGGATATCTCGAAAGCCTTTGACAGGGTGTGGCATGATAGCCTTATAAGTAAGCTTCCGGCTTATGGCTTACCTAGTGGCTTTCGTGGCTGGATATCTGACTTTTTGAGGGAAAGGTCATTACGAGTAGTCGTGGACGGCTGCTCGTCTGATCGATTAGCTACTAACGCTGGGGTACCTCAAGGGTCTATTCTCGCTGCGACACTTTTTATGCTGCACATTAACGATCTGCTTAAACTCGGCACCTTTGGGTATGCAGACGACAGCACCGTCGTTGAGAGATATATATCTGATTCACGAGCTGGTAGTGCTAAGATCCAGTCTCTAAGAGAAGCTATGATTGATCGCATGAATTTGACACCTCAGGCAGTCTCCGATTGGGGCGATGCTAACTTGGTCAAATTCAATGCATCTAAGACCCAGGCGTGTTTGTTCACCGCTAAACGGAGCCCCTTTGCCCTGTCTCCAACATTCCGAAATGTACCGTTGCCTGTCTCAAACCACCTAGAGCTGCTAGAAGTTACATTAACTTCCAACCTCAACTTCGGCTCCTACATAGAGTCCAAAGCTAAACTAGCCGGTAAAAAGCTTGGGCCTCTCAGAAAGGTAAGGCGGTATTTCACGCAGGGACAGCTTCGAAGTCTGTACCAAGCACAAGTCCGATCTTGCATGGAATACTGCTGCCACCTCTGGGACGGCTCGGCTAAATATCAGCTGGAGGCTCTGGATTCTATCGATAAACGAGCAAGAATGCTAATTGGCGAAACTGAATCTACAAAAAACAAGCTTCAGAGCCTCGAGCATCGGCGTAGAGTTGCTAGTTTATCTGTGTTCTACAGGATACATTTCGGTGAGTGTTCGATGGAATTACACAATTTGATTCCTTCTTCCCCCTTTTACTATCGGACAACAAGGCAAACTAAACAACGGCATCCTTACATGGTGTATATCCCAGCAATCCGCACTAAACGATTTGGTTCTACGTTTTTAATTCGAACCGCAAAGGAATGGAATACGTTGCCGGCTGACTTTCCGATTAGCTATAACTTGGGTCTCTTCAAGTCAAGAGTGAACAGGTATCTTCTAGGCGAGCATGCTACATCCTCGATCACATTGTCACTTTCCACCAGGTGAGATAGTGGTCAAATGCTTGCCTATCTGCAATAAAAAAAAACCTTTATATTAAAAGCCAGACGTTAACCCATATACGCCTGAGAGCTATCTAAATTAGTATACCAGTGGGTAAATAAGAGAAGCTGAATACACTTGTATGACCATGGTTTTGCCTGATATAAGGTCAGAAAATGCAAGAATTTCACATAACACTGCATTGCGTCTGGTTACCAGGTTATCACATCTAGATGTTAGCATTTACATTTATTGACATATCAACAGTGCCCCGCGGCTTCGTTCGCGTTAATAACTTCATTCATTTTTTTCTTTTTGTTTCGTAAAAACACATGAAAATCGGAATAAGCCATATCGGTCTATCATAGTTTTCGAGTTATGGCGTGACCAAGGGACATGGGGACTCATTTTTATAAAACCCAAAAAATCATAATGATTTTCAATCTTTGTTTTGTTTGTTTGTACACCATTTAACACTCTTAAAGGTGGAATTTCTAAAAAACAAGCCCGAAACACATATTCACTTACTTATTTATCTAAAAATAGAAGTATTTTTGTGACGTTTCCAATAATATAGACTATCTTATGTTATTTGTGAAGTTTCCAATAAAATAGACTATTTTATGTTATTTCTATATAGAAACATTGAACTCCCCTTTTATCCCTTTAAGGGGTAAATTTTGGAAAATCCTGTCTTAGCGGATACCAAAGTCATAACTCATAACAACTATCTGCATGCCAAATTTTGGTTTGAGCTGTGCGTTGATAGATCAGTCAGTTAATCAGTCAGTCGGGAACGTTTGTCGACAGATTTAATTTTTTACGTTAAACTGTATTTCCCTACATAGTGAATGAAACCAGAGAATACATGTTTTCTATATTTACAAATTTCATTTTGCACACGAATGTTGAGTGAATCAAACCAAGTATGTAATAAAATTTACCATAGAAACTTTATCACCCTTTTCGCATTTATAATATAAGTAGGAAGTAGGATACCTGAGGCGGAAAAGTAGCAGTCCTACCACTAAAAATAATAAGTACCCATTATCTAAGGCCTTTTTTGTAGATTATGTACCTCTGTGTATTCGATTTACTGCGATTTGTTTCATCCATCCAAAGGTTGTCTGGAAGAGATTGAGACTCGTTTACCGATAAGACCGCCCTTTGTACAACTTAAATTAAAGCTTAACTTATTCTTTAAGAGTTTCGTGTTATTTTTAGTGTACACGAAAGATTTATCGATCTATCTATGTGTATGTCTGTGTATTATTATAAACCTGTGTTATAGAATTAGTAGCTGGATGACCGATGATTTTTTTTTGTTAAATCGTGATTTTTGGTAATTTTTGGCTCCCAATAACAGTTTTTCTCACAAAAGAAGGAACTTGAAAATAAAGGGAAAAACAATCATCTCATCTGGACTCGCACCGGGGTCCTCTAGTTTCGACACAGTACAGATAATAATTCTGATTTCCCACCAAGCTGCTATAACCTTGTAGATGGTGAAGAAATTTACCTTACTTTTTTCTAATGAGATTGTAGCAGTTTTTCATTTCTTGAAAACACGGATAAAACGACGTTTTTTTTAAATTAAACCTAGCTAGATCGATGTGTCGTCCCCAAATCCCCCTGCATTACTAAATTTCATGAAAATCCTTGGACCCGTTTCCGAGATTCCGATTATGTATATACATATATGTATACAAGAATTTCTCGTTTAAAGGTATTAGATAGATAGAACGGGATTTACGCTTGAGCATCGCTTCATATGAGCCTGCGTACATTGACAGACGGCAAAGTAGAGCATTTTGAATTTGCCAACCTAAATTCAGATGTATCCAATGTTCACAAGATATAGATTCGAAAAGGTCAGCGCTCACCGGAGGATGGCAGGGAAGGTCTACGCGGAGGATTTGATGCTGGTCAGCGGACTTTGAAATTGTATATCTTGTTATCATTATATACTTAAGAATTTACGTTGTCAAATTTTACTGCAGTTGGCTAAAATGCGCCAACCTTAATTTTTTTTATTTTTAATGGTAAAAGCTTACAGGACAAGCACGACGCTCGCCTGATGGTAAGCGATGACGTCTACCTATAACAGATACAGCGGCATGCAACATGAGTGGCATGAGACATAAAGATGTTGAGTCTAACACGCCCTGTAATTTCACTGGACACCTTGCCATATCAATCAAAAAATTAATTGGCAATGTGGTGGTACCGCCACAGGCGGACTAGCAGAAGTCCTACCACTACAAAACCAACAATAAATAACAAAATATTATGTATAACAATTAATACCAACATATGACAGTTAATAAAACTCGATAGGACGATATTGTTCACAACTAAGTATATTGCCAAAGATTTAGTGACAACTATCATATTTATCATTGGACAGTGGCCTTTAATATTTTGTTCGCCAGAGCTTGAATTCGCGAAGATTCTTTAATTACGATCTTCTGATTCTCATAATTTATTTTAGTTTGTTTTGTCTTGGCCATGCCTGAATTACTTTTAATTTGGTTTCTCTGAATAGGATTGTTGACACGTTCAGACCATTGAAATAAACAGAGAAAAGAAGGTTTTAGTTAGAAAATGGTTAAATTAAATTATTAAATTGTGGAAACATTGCTTTATATATGTTACAGGAAAACCAAGACGCCTAGTGGAAAGCGATGACGTTGCCCTTACAACATATTCTGTGGTAGGTATACAGCGTATTTTTTGTACATACAAACTTAATTCTATGGTATTTTTTTTGTTTGACTACTACCTCGCCTGGTGGTAAGCGATGATATGGTCGAAGATGGTGAACACGCTAGCTCTAGAATACTCTGACTCTCACGGACTGTGTGCTGCCGGAACACCGTAAGGTTATGGCGGCAGATTTTCTCCTTGATTGTTGTAAGCTACTGTTTGGCAGCAAGACAGGCGGAACATCGATATAATATGCCACCACCTGTGGAAAATGGTATGGGTATTTTCTTATTATCATATAAAGGCTAGCGTTTGACTACTATCTCACCTATTGATGCGGTCGCGGATGGTGCTACCATCCCCTCCTACCTATCCTTATACCTATCCTAGCCTAGAATGGGAACTGGCTCTCAAGGATAGCTACCGGAACACATTAGATGTTTGACGACAGATTTTCTAACTTGAGGGCGGTAGCTGTCCAGGCGGACAATAGATAGTGTTTTACCACCATGCGGGGGTTGGGGTTTTTTTAACGATGTTTTCCTTCACCTTTACAAATTTTTAAAAAATCCTTTGTTGCTAGGTGGGGTTGAACTCGGTACCTCTGGCGTCAAAGCTGACCATTCTCCCATCCCACTACACCACTGGGCCCTTTAGATGTTGTATGCTACAAAATGAAACGTGTAATTGAAACAAAACATTAACTATCAACATTTTATTCATCATACAGCTGCATGCCATGTATATCTTCACATCCAGGGAACAAAGTGTGACAACGTCCACGGCTCCCGTGGGCCTCATCGTACGGATGCTTCTCGGAGCCCCGACCTTTTGGTAATCTGAAATTATTGAGGATTATTATTAGGGGTCACGGAAATGTGTCATATAACCTATATAACTAATGTTTATTAGAGATCTGGGAGCTGTAAAACATCGTAGGTTCGATGGCTTTGATCCGAGAGAAATGCCCAAAATTGGATTGATAGAGAGTCAGTGAAATGGAATTTCTATATAATTTTATTATTTCTATCTAGAGATTAGCGAGGCAGTTAAGTCATGGAAAAGATAACAATACACCAATATAGTATCACTACGTTTAACGTGCCTAGAAAAATGATAGTGTTTTGTTTTTTTAACTGTGTTGGAAACGAAGCGTAACCAGCCTTGTCTTTTAAAGAGAGAAAATACGACAAACCGATTGAAAATAAGTGATTTTTTTTTCAGTACCTAACTGAATAAACAAAATCTTACGTAAATGTAGCCCGCATTATTTCTTCTAAGAAAGTTCCCTGCTCTTTCTTCTCTTGACTGGTTTCACACAGCATCCGTAGCACACATTCTCTGCCGTTCCAACCGAGTCTGTGAATTGACAAAATACATATAGTACAATAGAGCAACAAGAAGTAAGCATGTTTTAATTTAGATGTACTTTTTAATTGCGTAGTATGGCGTGCTACAAAAATTCTTAACAAACGTTTTCATATTAGTTTGTTCGCTCGGCCGACTTATTCCTTTAAAGCCCTTTTATCATCAGGAAATGAACTACTTAATTTTTAATATCGAAACCATATATATAAATAAGCTGGCAAAGTGCAAGTGGGATTTGCACACGAAGAGTTTCGTTTGTTGTGTTGACCGATGCACAACATTGAACAAGATCGAGCAAAAAATGCTGAAAAAGAACACGTTCCTTCTACACTCCTAAATGCTTGGTAACATTTTAATTTGTTATTTGTTACAATAAAGACATATTTTAAAAGAAAAATCTTAACCACTTCTACATACTCACACCCAGCTCAATGATTTAAATTCAATTTAAAACCCATTTCGCAGAATGTGGTACGGTTCAGACCCCAAGTCGTGTGATATCGAGAGGCTATCAGAGGAAAGTGAGTGCTGAGAGGTAAGCTCTTTATTCTGAGTGACATTTTACACTACCAAAGGTTTCAGTTACTTAGGACTATCACTAAAAAGATATTCTATGAGTAATAATGCAAAATTTTATGGTTTAAGATATAAAATTTGGTGACAAAAATATTACTTGAGGCTAGTTTTAGAGTTTCTTATTTCAAAAATATTAAAAAGAACTTTATTAGTGTAAAGAAAACTACTTTTCAAACTACAAAATTAAGTTATTACATCTAAGAAAAAAAAAATATGATCAAAACTCACAGTGCATTTTATTAATTACTAGCTGTGCCCCGCGGCTTCGCCTGCGTTAAAAACAACTTTGATTTATTTAATTTTTTTTTTCATAAGAACCATCTTCTGACGATTAAAAACACGACAAAAAAATTTGCGAAATCAGTCCAGCCGTTAACGCGTGATGCCGTGACGAAGGGAAATTGGGAATAATTTTTATATATAAAACAAAGGTAGTATTAGCAATGAGACGTTTTCCTTTTAAAAATACTAAGTCCTACTACACTTGCTGGGTAGCTTTTGATGCAAGCCTATTTTGATATAAGTTCATTACTTTTTTAGAAAAAATAGGGCGTAGAAAATTATAAACGCTTAAAATATATGAAATTAATATAAGAATTAGCCAAATCAGTTCACCCGTTTTCATGTTATCGCGTGACTAAGGCAATTCGGGATTCATTATAAATGGGGATTTTTTTTAATTTTACCCGAAAAACCCATATTTTCAGACTTTGTTACCTACCCCATTTTGAAAAATCCTACAACACGTACTAAACTTTGAATCCCCGTTCCGTATCCGGGAGGCATTTTGAGAAAATCCTTTCTGAGCGGATACCGACGCCATAATAACTATCTGCATTCTAAAGCTTCTTCAGCACAATCCGAAACAATATTGATTTTTAGACTTTGTTACCCCAGTTTATCCACTTAGAATGAGGTTTATTAGGTGAATTTTGCAAAATCCTTTCTCAGAGGATACTAACGTCATAATAACTACCTCAATGCCAAATTTCAGCGCAATCTGAAACAATATTGATTTTCACACTTTGTTACCCCATTTCACCCTTGTCGGGGTGGAATTAAAAAAAAACCTAAAACACGTCTTTACTTATTTTTTTACTTGAGCACTTATGTAAAGTTTCGAATAGAAAATACTATCTAATCTTGTTTCTCCATACAAACTTTGAACCCCCGTTTCATCCCTTTCAGGGGTGAATTTTGGAAAATCCCTTCTCAGAGGTAACTAACGTCATAATAACTATCTGCATGTCAGATTTCAGCGCAATCTGAAACAATATTGATTTTCACACTTTGTTACCCCATTTCACCCTTGTCGGTGTGGAATTTCAAAAAAACCTAAAACATGGGTTTACTTATTTATGTCCTGAAGCACTTGTGTGAAGTTTTGAATAGAAAAGACTATCTAATAATGTTTCTCCATAGAAACTTTGAACCCCCGTGTCATCCCCTTCAGGGGTGAAATTTGAAAAATCCTTTTCCAAAGGTAACTAACGTTGTAATAATTATCTGCATGCCAAGTTTTAGCGCAATCCGAAAAAATATTGATTTTCACACTTTGTTACCCCATTTCACCCTCTTACGGGTGGAATTTCGAAAAAGCCTAAAACACGTATGTATTTACTTATTTATGTACTCAAGCACTTGTGTGAAGTTTCGAATAGAAAAGTCTATCTAATGTTGTTTCTCCATAGAAACTTTGAATCCCCGTTTCATCCCTTTAAGGGGTGAATTTTAGAAAATCCTTTCTTAGCTGATACTAACGTCATAATAACCACCTGTATGCCAAATTTCAGCGCAATCCGAAAAAATATTGATTTTCACACTTTGTTACCCCATTTCACCCTCTTAGGGGTGGAATTGCAAAAAAACCTGAAACACGTATTTGCTTATTTTGTACTGAAGCACTTGTGTGAAGGTTTGTATCTAATCTTGTTTCTCCATACAAACTTTGAACCCCCATTTCATCCCTTTTAGGGGTGAATTTTGAAAAATCCTTTCTTAGTACACCCCTACGTACTAAGATAAATATACCCTCCAAATTTCAAGTCTCTACGACCAGCGGTTTAGGCTGTGCGTTGTCTGTCAGTGAGTCAGTCAGTCAGTCAGACAGTATGTCAGGACAAAGATTCTTATAGTATTAGATTAACCTTCAAAAATCTTAAAGAGGAGATAAAAAGGCTTATATTTTATTTTTGCGTTTGGTTGGTCAAAAAAAGCAAATGATATAGATACAGCAAAACTTGATATTTTCTAGAAACAAATTTGTTCTAGAAGCATTTTCCAGGGAGGAAACGGTGGAATACGTTTGTATGGAAAACTGCAGCCCGCGTTCCCTCTTAAGGTCAGAGACTAAAATAGCATTTAAATTTTATATATGTAAAAGTGACGAGTACCTACTATTTTAATCTCCAAAGCTAAAACCGTTTTCAATTCAGTACTGCTATCTCAAATGACCTATCTTTGTATCCCATCACATTAATGGACATCCCCACTAAGCACATATAATTTTATAGTTCTAGCGACTGGTAATTTTACTTACTCGTGCATCGAAGATATACGACAGAGCTATTTAGGAGGACTTTAAGTTTATAAGATTAAGTTAAGGACTTTATACAAGGTTAATATGGATGAATGTAACCTCAAAAACTCGTGAACACCTGTAGTAATTGATTATTTATTTGTTAAATTGACTGAATTATTTGTTACAAGAAATATCATTTACAATATGACATTTCTTGTGAAAGATAAATTTAAATAATGTTACTATTGTTTTCATAAATCTAAAAAATGCGATACACATTTAAGGATCATTTCAGATTTTTTACATGAAAACTTTTTCAATAGATACGATAAAATAAAAAAACGCCCACTGCCTAAGGTCAAAATCCACAAAAATACCATAGCTAATTAAATAAATCTCGAGAATTATTAATTTAACAGATGAGTCTGTAGGGTGCTTTCGCTTAGGGCACTCTTAATGTATTTTTCCAGCAGAGATATGATGCTATGGATTTGTTTGATATTCACCAATTATATGTATTTCAACAACTAAACTATATTTGTATACGAAAAGATGCGTGTTATAGATACGTGCTAAAAATTCCTAGCACATATTACTCGAACCGCTACATAGCTTAGCACCAGTAGAACCGGTCACATAGTTTCGTAACTTAGCTTTCACTTCCTCGCAGCGTAGCTACATAGCACACCCCTGGTGGAAAAGCACCCCAGCATGTCATCTTCACCCGTCATTAAATCGACCCGTCGCTCCCAACCTTTTAAATTTTAATTTTACTTACGCCTGCAAAACCTTCTCGACTTTGGCGTAAAGGCTTTTCCTTCCACTCCTGTGGAACTCAATGCTCTTTTCATGTAGTGAGTTCAGATAATTGGTATTCTTTTGCATGTCATGCATTTTCTTTATAGATAAGTCCTTTGTGCGGTTGATAAAGTCCACGCTCCGTTTTGCGAAGGCTGGATTTACTATTGGCTTTCTGGAAGGGAATGAAATTGATTTATTACTAAAGTTGTTTTAGTAAAGTGTATTTGAATGTTTGTAATGAGTTGACGGTGCAGGATATTGTTTTGGTAGAATCTTTTTTATGAGTTTCTCTGTAATTTGATTAGTATGGCACTATGACCTACTTTTGTAACCCTGGACTCAACAAGAGGGGTATTATAAGTTAGACGTGTGTATCTGTGATATGTGTGTCTCATAGAGGATCCTAAATCCTATGAAACTTGATCTCATAGCGTCGTCTACTTGCTAGGCCCACCTGTTCCTGAGAAAATTGGTGGTGACACACGGACAGACAGACAGACAGACAGACGGACAAGAAAGTGATCTTATAAGTGTTCCTTTTTACCTTATGAGGTACGGAACCCTAAAAACAAAATTGGTTTATCCGTTGGGAAACTACGATACCACAGACAGACACGCACATCATGGATACACAGATACACAAATAAACAAATAAAATCGTTAAATTTATGCGCTCCTATTTTTGTGTCAGAGGCAAAATACACTAAAAATCAGTATTTTTCCTTAAAATCAAACACCAAAACCGTCGTTATCATTCAACAAGAAGATTCGACTGTCACGCCGTCGTAACCAGATTTGTCGCGTTGGTGACGCGCAGTGGGGTGAATAACATTTGGAATCTGTCAAGTTCCATGAAACCACCTGGAGTGATACCAATTGGCTTATCACGCACATGGAAATAAGGATGTACGATCTTTTTTATGTAAATGTTGATGTTTTATGTCAGTGACAAATCATATTGGGTGAATTGATTGGATGCGTGTGTAGGATGGATGCTTGTCGCACTTTCAGAGTTTTTTTTAAATATTTTAAACGTGAAACTTTCATAACATCGCCTAATATTGTTTCGTCCATCTATCACACGTCACATTATAGCCAGTGCTGATTGGTAGATATGATGTATGATATTTAGGTCTAGCTGTCATTGACGGCCATATTTATATACATGCTAATGTATCATGTCAACTGCTGTCATAGTAGCTAGCTGCCAAAGCTTATTAAAGATTAGCAAATTTATTAAAGATTAACCTTAACAACAATACCTATATGCATACAGTTCATACGTCACTAGATGCTACTGTAATGTTTTTTCTTTAATGTTTATGTAATAGTATAATTACTTTAATAACTTAAAATGCATAAATATTAATTTTGGATCTTCCCTATAGTGTGTGTTCGTTTAGTGCAAACATTCAACTTCAGGCTGCAGTCGTGAACTTCTGTTCAAATAAATAATATTTCTATATTATGTAGCTATACAATGTTCTTACTGCACTTCCCTCTTTTGACATTTTCGATTGTAGTAAGCACATAACATCATATACCTTGTAGGTATTTGACATCCCTATTACCGCCCAACATGTCAGTCTGTGGCAGCATTCTAAATGCTTCATTTTCACCGATACGTTTTTTTAAATATGTTTAAATACACATGCAAAACATTATACAGTTTTATCACTTATTGTACCATTAAAACAAAATGGTTTGTCTTAGTATGTAAATGGATGTAAAAGGAGTGGATGCGAAAATAACTACAGATAGACCCAAATGGAAGAGAATGACATGTTGCACCGACCCTACTTCAAATATTATGTTTCTTTGAAGTGTTTCACACTTTATATTTTTTGTAAATTGTTAAACACAATCCAAAATTTCATCGTACCGACGGGACTTGAACCCGCAACCTCCGGAATAACATGTTCCGGTGCTTTGCCAATTAAGCCACGGTGCGAAGTATCGTTACGACGAAATTAGTGGATTGCATTTGTTAACCCAATTATGCATTGGTGGCGCCATCTATGACTACTTATTACGTAAGTTAATCATTCGGAAGAATACATTACAGTTTTCAAATCCGACGAGAGATGTTGCACTGCGTAAATCAAATATTATGTTTCTTTGAAGTGTTTCACACTTTATATTTTTTGTAAATTGTTAAACACAATCCAAAATTTCATCGTACCGACGGGACTTGAACCCGCAACCTCCGGAATAACATGTTCCGGTGCAAGTTCAAGTCCCGTCGGTACGATGAAATTTTGGATTGTGTTTAACAATTTACAAAAAATATAAAGTGTGAAACACTTCAAAGAAACATAATATTTGATTTACGCAGTGCAACATCTCTCGTCGGATTTGAAAACTGTAATGTATTCTTCCGAATGATTAACTTACGTAATAAGTAGTCATAGATGGCGCCACCAATGCATAATTGGGTTAACAAATGCAATCCACTAATTTCGTCGTAACGATACTTCGCACCGTGGCTTAATTGGCAAAGCACCGGAACATGTTATTCCGGAGGTTGCGGGTTCAAGTCCCGTCGGTACGATGAAATTTTGGATTGTGTTTAACAATTTACAAAAAATATAAAGTGTGAAACACTTCAAAGAAACATAATATTTGATTTACGCAGTGCAACATCTCTCGTCGGATTTGAAAACTGTAATGTATTCTTCCGAATGATTAACTTACGTAATAAGTAGTCATAGATGGCGCCACCAATGCATAATTGGGTTAACAAATGCAATCCACTAATTTCGTCGTAACGATACTTCGCACCGTGGCTTAATTGGCAAAGCACCGGAACATGTTATTCCGGAGGTTGCGGGTTCAAGTCCCGTCGGTACGATGAAATTTTGGATTGTGTTTAACAATTTACAAAAAATATAAAGTGTGAAACACTTCAAAGAAACATAATATTTGATTTACGCAGTGCAACATCTCTCGTCGGATTTGAAAACTGTAATGTATTCTTCCGAATGATTAACTTACGTAATAAGTAGTCATAGATGGCGCCACCAATGCATAATTGGGTTAACAAATGCAATCCACTAATTTCGTCGTAACGATACTTCGCACCGTGGCTTAATTGGCAAAGCACCGGAACATGTTATTCCGGAGGTTGCGGGTTCAAGTCCCGTCGGTACGACCCTACTTCAGTTGGATAAGGGTAGGTAGATGATAATGGTTTATCTTAGTACTCAAACTCGCTTAAAATTATCTTTATGTTTATAATACGTGTGAGATTTCAGTCTATTTAAAATACAATATTTAATTTTAAAGAGACGCACTCACCGATGATAGGGCACTTTACCAATAACCTTCCCATTCTCATTTAAATAGTAGATAAGTTTATTGTCGCTCCGCCTGTTGCCGTATATTTTCGTGTTAGCTGTAAATATGTTGAACACCGAAGGGTCCGTAGGAAGCTCCCAGGCCAAAGCGGCTGTATTGCCGAACCAAACCACGTCGCCGATCTGGAGGTAGCCGTGATTTTGAGTGCAGAAAACTGGAAAATAATTATAGGGTCAAAGGCAGATCAATGGAATTTAAGTTATGCGAGTTCCTATCTATGTATATATTAAAAAAACCTAATTTTTTTGGAGCACACATAAAGACGCATTAGAGTGCACATAATTTTGTTATCTACTTGTAAGCAGGATATCCTTCTTCCTACTTCCTACTAATATTATAAATGCGAAAGTGAGTGTGTGTGAATGTTTGTTACCACGTATCTCGATAAACACTAAACCACTTATGATGAAATTTAAAACGTAAATAGTGTAGGTTCTAACTTAAGACATAAGCTAATTTTATTTTTAAAATCATCCCCTAAAGGGGTTAAATAGGGTGATAAAGTTTCTATGGAAAATATTATTCCTTGGGCCGATTTACTCAAAACTCGGTACAAATATACCTAAATACAAATAATGATACACGTATATTTCATTTTTTCAAAACTACCCCTAGGGGCTTGAAAAATGATTTTTCTTTGTAAACATTATACAAAATCAGTAATATTTGTTTTCACGTATTCCTTTGACTGATTCACTCAAAACTCGGTACAAACAAACCTTAAAACAAATAATGAGACACGTGTTTTTTATTTTTTCAGATCTACCCCTAATGGGAGTGTAAAATGATTTTGATTGGAAAAGTCATAGAAAATTCAGTAATGTTTGTTTCCACGTATTCCTTAGTCCGATTCACTCAAAACTCGGTACATATAATCTATAAAACAAATAATGATACACGTGTATTTAAATTTTTTTAAACAACCCCTAGGGGGCTTGAAAAATGAATTTTCTTTGTAAAAATTATAAAAATCAGTAATATTTGTTTTCACGTATTCTTTTGTTCGATTCACTCAAAACTCAATACAAACAAACCTTAAAACAAATAATAAGACACGTGTTTTATTTTTTTTTTCTACCCATAAGGGGGGTGTAAAATGATTTTATTTGGAAAAATCATAGAAAACTCAGTAATGTTCGTTTCCACGTATTCTTTGGTCCGATTCACTCACAACTCGGTACATATAATCTATAAAACAATGACATGAGACACGTTTTTTTATTTTCCAAATATACCCCTAGGGGTTAAATGAATTTCGTTTGGAAAAATCATAGAAAATCCAGTCATATTTGTTTCGACGTATTTGCATAACTAATTAACCGATTTCAATGAAATTTGAAACGTAGATATTGTAAGTTTTGAAATAATACATAGGTTAAATTGATTTTCAACATTCAACCCCTGAAGGGGTTACATAGGGTGATAAAGTTTTATTGAAAAATATTAGTCCTTGGTCGGGTTCACTCAAAACTCGGTAAAAATAAAACTTAAAACAAATAATGATACATTTATTTTTTTATATCTTACAAATCTACCCCTAGGGGAAGTGAAAATTTAATTTTGTCTGGAGAAATCATAAAAAATACATAAATGACTCGCGGGGCATGGAAGTCGGTTGTTCATGTTGTATCTATATACAAACTTTAATAAAAATAAATGTTTTCTATACTTACAAATTTCATCTTGCACGCGAATGTTGAGTGTATCAAACCATGTATGTAATAAAATTTACCATAGAAACTGTACTGTACTGTTTAAACATTTTAGGGGATGATATTTGAAAGTTAACCTACCTTAACGTTAAACCTACCTGAACGTACCTTAGTATGTTTTATTTTAGGACCTACACTATCTTCATTTCCAAAAAATTGAGAACCTCCTTTTTTTGAAGTCGGTTGAAAACAAAATACTACTAACAACAACTATAAGATTAAAAAGTTGAAAAGCGGGTAAGTTTTTATGTGATAGAGGCAGCCATCCGCAGGAAATTATATTACTGAAGCGTTTAAATTTGGGGACAAAGAGAGTGAGAGTTTTGCGGCACTCGTTCCCTGCTGAAAACACACACCGTGCGTTTTTTGATTTATGGAATCGGAAAAAAAAATTAAGATTTTTTTTTTTTTGAATTTTTTCGCCGGGGTTGCATGTGACCTTCTGCTGTTCGAATTTAGTTTTGAAAAAAATAAAGAAAAAATATTACAAAAAATATATGCGAAAAAGTGCCGCAGTCAGTGATTAAAAAAACATGAAAGCCCCTATGTTAAACATTAGTTACTGAAAAACTTACCTAATTGAAAGGAGCTCCCATCAGGAAATATAATGAACCGCTTCCTCCTCGACAGCAGTTTTTCGTGATCCCTTGGTTCATCATCAATTGTCCGGTCAAGTGAATTATTGTAACTGTCACTATTAAAAGCTTTAACAGAACTAACAAGAGCTAATAGTGTCACGAAATAATAGATGTTTGTTTTCATATTGTGCTGGAAATTATAAAATGTTATCGTTTTTAGTAGGGTTCCGAACCCAAAGGGTAACAACGGAACCCTATTACTGAGACTGCTGTCCGTCTGTCTGTCTGTCTGTCTGTCTGTCTGTCTGTCAGTCTGTATGTCTGTCTGTCTGTCTGTCTGTCTGTCTGTCTGTCTGTCTGTCTGTCTGTCTGTCTGTCTATATGGACGGACAGACGGACAGACCGTCAGATCTTAGAAAAGTTTTTGTTTGGGACTTGGTGATATGAAATATTGGTCAAAAGTTACAGAAGGAAAGTTGTTTGAAAACAAAATTATTAGGGTTTATCGATCATTGAACACTCGTAACTTCGATGCTAAAAAGTTATAATATGGCCTAAACTAAGGACTTACATAGCTTACTGGCTGTGCTCCGCGGTTTCGCCCGCGTTAAAAAGTATCCCATGTCCTAATCCGTAATACTGGATATCTCTGTGCAAATAATATATATCAATAATTATTATTCTAATCAGTAGTAAGTAGGAAGCCAACTAATCCAGATATTAAATAAACATGTCGGAAGTGAATACTTTTTAGGGTTCCGAACCCAAAGGGTACCAACGGAACCCTATTACTGAGATTCCGCTGTCCGTCTGTCTGTCTGTCTGTCTGTCCGTCTGTCACCAGGCTGTATCTCATGAACCGTGATAGTTAGACGGTTGAAATTTTCACAGATGATGTATTTCTGTTACCGCTATAACAACAAATACTAAAAACAATACAAAGTTAAAAATTAAACGGGGTCCCCATACAAAAAACGTGTTTTTACTATAGCGCCATCTATAAATAATTGTTTACCTTATTAATAAATAATATTAATTACCTACCTTTGTGTTAACGTTAACTAGTTGGTGTTACAAGTTCGTTAGATATTCGTTAGATGGCGTTGTAGTTAATAAGCATGTTTGGTATTTACACGTTAATATAATATACTCGTAATATTATACTTATATATTATTATACTGTGTTTCGGAACCCTCCGTGTGCGAGACAAAAGTCTGACTCGCACTTGGCCAGTTTTATTCTGATTATGTCAGTTTAAGCTGATGGTAAAATCTAACTGTGACACATTCCAGGCTACAATAGAAAATGGAAAAGACAATAATTTAAAACAATATAATCATTGTTTCACACCCATTTTATAAAGTGATAGTAAGTCTCACAATACTTTACTTTGATTTTTTAGATACCGATATCTTGTAGCTTGAGAAAATGATAATTGATTTTACCCATCGACTTCATAACAATTGCTATGAAGTCGATGGTTTAACCAATAATCCACAATAACTTCAATTATAACCATATTCAAAACTTTACAGGCGATAACTTACAGCGACACAACTCCAAATAAAATATTCTTCTAAATACTCCACTGGTAATCCAACGATAATAAGCCTTAATAAATTTCTTAGAAATATTTCTGTCTGCACAATTAGTAAAACAAGTTTTCGTCGTTGAAGGTTCTACAAACAACTGTGGCCACCAGCCAAATACTAGGTCATACTATTGTCATAGGACTATCGGATATGTTTGTATACAATTAAGACAGCCTTGTCTATCCGTCTCGAAACGGTGTTAATAAAGAGCACCGTAACTCCACCTTGTCTCTGGAACTGAGCATTAGAATGATTATGGCGGTGGTGTAAAGTGGCACAATATCCCGTTGCAATTGTTTTGGTGTGAACGGAATGTTCCAATAGGGTGTAAATAAATGGTGGAGCTATTGGTTCAGGCTCTGTCCCAACATGTTGACGCTATTAAGTATAACCGTTTGCAGTCTTTTATTTGCCTGATGAAATCAAATAAACTGAACTTGTAAAATATTTGACTGAACTACTGATTTGCATAAAATTACAACTTACAACAAAACCAAAGTAAAATAGTAAAGTGATATTGAATGAAGAGTTTCAGCAGGAAACTAAGTGAGTGGGGTACCGTATAACTTTATGAGCAGACTGACTAAACTGTTAAAAAAAGCACGATTGACTGTACTGACATAGGGGAGTGTTGGTCACCACACTCATGTATGGTAGTGATTATGCTGGGTGTGGCAGAAGAAACATAAAAGTAAAACAATGCTGTAAAAATGAGAAGTATGAGAAGTATGATTAGAGTTACTCTGATAGATAAGGTGGAGAACATATAGATATGGGAATGTTGTGGTGTGGTAGAAGATGTAGTGACAGAGATAGAGAAAGGGATGCTTAGTGGTTTGGACATCTAGAGAGGATGGATGAAAGAAGGTTGACGAAACTGATTTATGCGATGAGTGTGAATGGGTCAGCCGGTAAAAGCCGACCTAGGCGAAGGTATCACGACCAGATCGGAGACGTTTTAAGGAAACTCCAAGTCAAAATTACTTATAACCGGTGAGCACGAATGAAGGCGCATATGGAAGTGGAAGAAGCGTTAAGCATGTGTGCATTGTGCTTGACGTGTGCGTGTTGATTTACAGAGCTTTACAGTGATAAAATATTTGATATATATGAGTATGTATAGTTATAAAGACGGCACTCGACCTAAAAAATACAAAAGCATAAAACATTGCACGAAAATTGCCGGCAATTTAAACGGCAAGTTTTATCTCAATGAATCAAAGGCGTCAACAGAAACCAAGCATAAAGTTCTCATCGTTTATTCGGGTTCAAAACAGAATTTTATAGTGTCTCAATATTGTGACAACCTGGGTATTTGGAAATGCAGTCGTCGGTTTTTGTGTGTGCATCGTCGTACTCCCTGTGATATTCTAAATCGAAAGCTGGACCTTTTGGTAACCTGGAATTATATAAAAGTTAGTTTTATATAGTTAGTTTTACTAGGTTGGGGGTGCACGTAATAGTACAGTTGGCAACCCTACATTAATCAGGGGAATTAAACATTTGTTTTAAGTGTGACGTTCGACGTCTAGATGAAAGCTAAATGGCTCAATAATTTTGCTTTTTTTTGTGTAAATTCAAAGCAATAAATTATGTTTCTGTTAATAATTATTAATAAATATGATCTACTTTTGCCTCATCTTAGTTATGGAGTCATGTTTTGGGGAAATTCAACAGAAGTAGAATCAACTTTCATGTTACATAAAAAATGTATTAGAAGCATATATCGTCTAGACGGTACAGAAACCCTACGAAATATTTTCAAACAGAACAAATTTCTTACTTTAACCTGTATATTTATATATCAAATTTGTTGTTTTGTTAGAGACAATAGTATCTTCTTCTTCGAACTTAAATCTAGTCGTTCGAAAATTTTACGCTCAAAATATAATCATAACATTTATCTGCCCCAAGCTAATAACACATTATATCATAAAAGTTCTTATTTTACTGCAATTAAGATTAACAACCACCTACCATTAAATATTAAATTGTTAACGAATCCACAATTTAACAAACAATTAAAATCTTGGTTGCTTACTAAGGGTTTTTATACCTTAAATGAGTTTTATCAAAATTAATTTTGTTACTCTAGGTATCTATTTTTCAATGTATAGTAACATAGTATTTATTACTAAGCATATTTACCTATTGTGGCATATTTGAATCACCTTCATGCATGGTGTCATGATTCACAACTTTTTATATGGACGTTTATGTTTCTTTTTAAAACGGAACGTTTTCAAAATTGAAAAACGAAAAACTATGACGGATGACATGGAGGAGTCAGTCTGGACAAAGAAATGTACGAATAATTATGAAAAAAAGTAGAAAACAAGATTCGGTAAGCAGCAAGAGAAAATGAAATTGATGGGTCTTCCAATGGTTATGGTAGAAAATCTTCTATCGTATCTCTTTTACGATGAAATCGCTAAAACGGAATTGTATCCAGAGCCTTCAATGAAATGTATGAAGATGCTGCACCGAGTGTCTCTGACGCTAGAGCGGAGGCATGCACATGCTCTGAAGAACGTCAAAAAAGCTCTGCTGCCAAGACGGGAGTCAGAATGCAGATACCACCAGTTATCACGACACTGTGATATCCTGACTTCCATTGAGAACAGGATATCCATGCTCAACATGACTTACTCCAAGTTTATTGACCAAGGACTTTGCTAATTCATACCAGGAAAGGATAATGGAGTAATGGTCCCGAAGTGCGGTGATAGTTTTTGTTTAAGTTAAGTACCGTAGATTTTTGTAGTCAATATATCTTTAATATGTATGTCCCGTGTCATATTTTATCTTGTCTAGGTTCCTGGTTCCTTTAAGGATGTAGCGTGCGGTAGTCCTCCTCCAGGGGCTCCGTTACGTTACGTTCCGTTACGTCACACTATTTCTAAATAATATTACGTAAGTAGAACTAAAATTAAAGATACTACATATAGTTATTAGCTTATATTCATAAATACTATTTATAATATTGTACGCCTGAAAAGGGCAAACTGTTCATACTACCATGTAACGAATTTACGAATTTACCATCTACTTGTACACAGTTTCAACAATAAAAATATTTTGATTTTGATTTACTAAATGTTATTTGACGCGTGTAAGTGCAAATGTTTAATTTGCTCATATACTGAATAAATGCTTTGACTTTTGACTTTTTTTACTTATATAGCACCTATTAACTAACAAATCAATAAAAATAGCGCTCGAGTGAAAAAGCAAAGCCTGAGAGAGGCAACACTTAGTAATAATTGTAATCATTAAACTTTCGTGATTTGAACACATAGTTATAAATATTAAAATACGGGACTTATCGCGCCTAAAACATTATTTTTTATTTAACTCGACGTTTCGACCAAGTTGCATTGATCGTGAGCACGTGAGAATCAATGTTTAATTAATGTTAAAGGCGGCAATAGACCAATAGATAAGGTGTCGCACTGCCGATCGAGAGGTCGTGAGTTCGATCCCCACCCCATCTATTGCACTATTGACGTGAACCCACTCCAGACACAAGCATATTGAGCTTAGTTGGAGGGGTTAACAAGAATACTAGTAATGTGCAACCCATAATGCAAATAAGCTTTAAAAAAATGTTTTAACCGCGATTAGTCCCATATTTTAATATTTATAACTATTTAGTAATAAGCGCAGTGCTGTAACAAACAAAATTATGAAAAAACCTGAGTTTTTAATACGTGAATAGAAGTGCCCCGTTGCTTCGCCCGCGCTAAAGACTTCTTTTATTTATTTAAAACTTTTATTGTGTAAAAACCTTTCTATCATAAAATACATCAAAGAAGTAAAAGCCAAATCGGTTCACCCGTTTTCAAGTTATTACGTGACTAAGGGAAATAGGAATTCATATTAAAAAAACCCGAAAAACCATACTGATTTTCAGACTTTTTTACCAACCCCTTGCAAAAATCCTGCAACACGTATGTACTTATTTAATTACAGAAGTACTTAAGTAAATTATAGTCTAAAAGTTTATATATATAATTAAAAATAATAAGTAATATCCGGGGGGAATTTTTAGAAAATCTTTTCGGATACCTACGTCTTAACGACTATCTGCATTCTAAATTTCAGCGCAATCCGAATCAATATTGATTTTCTGACTTTGTTACCCAACTTCACCCTCTTAGGATGGCATTTTTAAAAAGCTTGAAACTCGTATATACTTATTTTTTTACAGAAGCACTTGTGTGAAATGTCAAATAAAATGAATATCCAAACATCGAACCCCCGCTTCATCCTCATAAAGAGTGAATTATAAAAATCCTTTTTTAGCGGATACCTACGTCAAAATAACTATCTGTATGCCAAATTTCAGCGCAATCCGAAACAATATTGATTTCAGACTTTGTTACCCCATTTCACCCTTTTAAAATTTTTAAAAAGCCTGAAAGCCGTATTTACTTATTTTTTTACTGAAGCACTTTTGTGAAGTTTCTAATAGAAAAGATTATCATATCTTGTTTCTCCATACAAACTTTGAACCCTCGTTTCATCCCCTTCAGGGGTGAATTTTGGAAAATCCTTTTTTAACAGATACTGACGTCATAATAACTATCTGCATGCCAAATTTCAGCGCAATCCAAAACAATATTTTCACATATTGGGATATGGGGAAACCCATTTCACCCTCTCAGGGGTTGAATTTCGAAAAAGCCTGAAACACGTATTCACATATTTATTTACTGGAGCACTTGTTTGAAGTTTAGAATAGAAAAGACTATCTAATCTTGTTTCTCCATACAAACTTTAAACCCCCATTGCATCCCCTAAAAGGGTGAATTTTGGAAAATACTTTCTTAGTACACGTACGTACGCCTCTACGTACTAAGACAAATATACTCTCTAAATTTCAAGTCTCTAGGACTAGCCGTTTAGGATGTGCGTTATCTGTCAGTCAGTCAGTTAGTCAGTCAGTCAGTCAGTATGTCAGGACAAAGATACTTATAGTATTAGAAGATAGAAGATAGATAAGCAAGCGTTTCACCACGACGATGCGATTGACGATGTAGCACGTTGGCCGAGAAATACCTGTTTACTTGTGGTTTGAAGACCCCCGGATTTAATACTTAACAGGAAACACTCTGTCAGGGAATTCCATTGCTTCGCTGTGCGTATGATAATGTGGATGCAAAGCGTTTTGTTCGATAAATATAAACAACATAAATAATGGAATAGCTACCATGTATCGATGGCGCATGTCTATGCGTCTGATAGTACGACGACAAGGGGGGTTCGTCTCCGAAATGTATCCGATAAAAAACCGATAAATTAGCGACTTTGCGGCGATGTTTGAGGCTCTAGAGTCTTTTGCCTATAAGATTGTTGTTATTTTTTTTGTGCTACTGTTTACTTTCAGGAAAATGTGTTTATCCCGTTAAAATCGGTAAGCACATGGCCAATCAAACAGGATATTCGTTATAACTTACCATAATGAAGGTAGGTATTTTTTCAAGGTATATTTCTTGTATGAATATTGATTTCGTTAAAAGCAATCTTTCACGGCAATGAATAGTAAAATATTTTTGTTAAGTTTTAGACTAAATAAATACATTATTGAAATGTTAATGGCAATAAAACTGGGATGGAGGACACTTCTGCCCAGTAGACTATAGATAGATGTACAAGTAATTGATTTTTTTTGTCTTAATTTGCTTTGCTTGTTAAAAGGGCTTTGAGTTGCTTAGTGGCTATGTCAGCCCATGAAATAGAGTTAATTTAGAAACTATTTATTGAAACATATAAATTTTGAGATGTAAGGGAGCACAAATACCACCTCAGTGCTCCCAGCCAACCTCACCTGCCCGTGGTGCATTCTGCTGACCAACTAACGAGGCTCTGGCGATCGACAAATGGCGGTATAACCATTACAAATCATGGCGTAGCTAAATCCTACAGGCCGGTGACGGGCAGCAGCGTCACCGGTGCGAGGAGCTACGTCCTGCGATCGCCAACCCGCTTAACTAGCGTAGTGATTAGGGCATACCCCTCCCGATGAGTTGAAGATCGGGCTCAGTGAAGTATCTTGGGAGAGGCCTGCGTCCAGCAGTGGACTGACACAGGCTGATTATGATGATAATGATAAATTCCTAGCGAAATCAACACAGGTGATATGCGGATGGATAGGATTGATTACAAGTAAGAAATGTAGGAACCCTTACGTAAACACCGCCCTCATGAATTCTTGCATAAAAGTACCCAGGTCTCGATGCTGCGCTGCCTTGCATAAATTGTAGAGAACGCACTGTCGACCATCTTTGCCGAGACTGAAAACCATAAATTCATAGTCATTGAGATATATTTTTATATGGGTAATAAGTGTTATATCGTGGTAAAAACTTCTGCTTATGTAGGTACCTGAGACGATACCACCGCTTTTAAGAAATACTTAAGTAAAAATGACTCATTTTTAGGGTTCCGAACCCAAAGGAAACCCTTTGGAACGGAACCCTATTACTGAGACTCCGCTGTCCGTCTGTCTGTCTGTCTGTCTGTCTGTCTGTCTGTCTGTCTGTCCATCTGTCACCAGGCTGTATCTCATAAACCGTGATAGTTAGACGGTTGAAATTTTCACAGTTGATGTATTTCTGTTGCCGCTATAACAACAAATACTAAGCACAGAACAAAGTTAAAAATTAAAGGGTTTAAAACAATAAACGTGTTTTTTACGTTTTGTTCCGACCAGTTTCGAAACGTTTAATTAAAATTATTTTTCAGCTTGAAAGTCAAATTTCCCACAGGTGGTAGGAGCACACTCAATCGATGTTCCGCCTGACTTGCTATCAAAAAGCAGCTTACCACCATCAAGGAGAAAATCTGCCGCCATTACCTAACGGTGTTCAGCACACAGCCCTTGAGAGTCAGAATATTCTAGACCTAGCGTGTTCACCATCATCTCGCATAACATCGCTCACCACCAAGCGAGAGAGTGGTCAAACGCTAGCCTATAAGATATACAAAATAACCGGCCAAGTGCGCGTCGGCCCACGCGCTGTGTAGGGTTCCGTAGTAGCCTATTATTCAATGCAAGTCTTTACCCGTTATAAGCAAGCAACTAGGTACTCCGTCTTTGTCACTTTAAACGATTTATTCTAAGGATTTTGTATTTGGTACAAAATTATCCAACACCCAAGTTCAACGACTATTAATGCTAAAACTAATAAAGCTTTCTTAACCGCTATAATTTTCCTTTAAAGTTCATGAAATGCGCTATTATCATGAATTTTTCCAGATTTTTCAAGCCAGCAGTTTAGCTTTTAGAGGTGGGGGGGAACCCCAACAAGAACAAAAATTTGCACTTTAAAGTTTAATATTTCGGATTTTAAATTGAGCATTCCAACGGAAAATGGTATAAGCAACCCTTAAGTCATTTTCAAAGACCTATTCAACGATACACCACACGATGGGGTAGACGATGAAAAAAAAATTCATCCCCACTTCTCATATAGGGGAGCTAGCCTTAAAAAAATATTTTTCAAAATTTTATTTCAGCACTTTGTCGGCGTCATTTATTTACATACCCGCACAAAATTACAGCTTTCTAGTATTAGCGGTCTCTTAGCAAAACCTCGGACAGACAGACAGACAGACAGACGGACATGACGAAACTATAAGGGTTCCTTGTCCTTCCAGGACTACGGAACCCTAAAAATATATTTTGAGAATCGAAAAATGTGATGTAAGGGTTAAATTCAAATCGTTTCACAATTGGCGCAGAAATAGTGTTAAATAAATTAAAAAAATTAGCTCTATTGACAACCTCTTGGGGGCTGCCGAAAGAAGTGAAAACTAAGTAACTTGTGAATTCTATCGACAGGATACACAGTAAACAGCTCATGGGAAGCGTGCGGTGACGCTAGTTTCACGCTTTTTGTTCACCCTAAAGTACACATATGTACACATATATACACAATATACATTTAGCACATAGAAAGCATTCGGTGACGATGACGCGAGTTTCATGTTTGTTCACCCAAAAAGTGCTCAACGCGACTAAGCAAATGTTTACATCTAAAACACTTACGCTGTTAGCAGTTTCTCTATCTTCTCAAAAAGCTCCGTCCTTGTACTTCTATGAATCTCAATACTCTTCTTATCAAGCTCATCTCTCTCCAAGAAGTCGCTCTGCGATCTGTCTTCCCTCATACGACTAATTCTGAGCTTAAGTTTTTCCTTGAAGGATAATTTGTCGTCTTCTATACTTCTTTTAGCGAATGCTGGATTGACTATTGGTTTCCTGAAAATGAGAAATGAACCAAAATTAAAATAATGAAAAGCCAAATTTCAGGCCAGTGGCCGCAACGAAGAAGTTCAATACATGCGTTAGGACTTGCAGGTAAATCAAATAGAAGATAATTTAAGATCGTTTAAAAAACTAAAAGAACCGACTTCAAACGTCGCGCTAGTTAAAGTAGCCAATAGCTAGTTTCATGTCATCGAGGTAATTAAATGCATCTTAATACGAATGTTAATATATTAAAAACCGCTCGACCGGTTTCGTTGAAATTTAAATGGGACAACCAAGAATTTTCCAAATCGGTTCAGGCATCTTTGAGTACTCGGTACATACATAAAAAAAATGATTCCGATGAATTGAGAACCTCCTCCTTTTTTGTGAAGTCGGTTAAAAAACTAGTACAAAATACACGTACTAAAGGTGCGGACACACCGCAGCGTCCTGCGTGCGCGATCTAGGCGGCAATCAGATAGCGCAGTAGTATTTGTACCGACTGTTTCACACCAAACGCGATCAGAAAACAATTGAAAAGTACTGAGATCGCGCCTGCAGATCGCAGATCGTTGCGATGTGTCCGTACCTTAAGACAATTCGTTAATTCTAAAAACAATCTTAATTCTTATGAAAATTAAAGGCTTTGCAAAGCAAAAATCTTACCTAGCACGACGTTGAGATGCCACGAATAAGTACATTTTCTTGATTTTAAATATTGCTACGTCAGGCAATTAAAATACATAAATCTAACGTGACGTTAGATAAACGATCTGGTGAAGCCATAATATTATAATTAGGTAGTTCTATCTTGCATGTTTTATTATAATTTTAGCTACCCACCTTCTGTATGAAACTCTTGAAAGAACTCGCCCATTTTCATCTAAATATGCGATTTTCGTATCCATTCTCCGTTTTAACTTTTCACTATCCTTCAGTTGATGGAAAGAAATAGGATCTGATGGAAGCGTCCACGCTAACGCTGCAGTGTTGCCGAAGAGAAAAATATCTCCGATTGGGATTATTGCTGCTGTTTGGACGCAGAATACTGAAATATTAATAGACTTCATTATACTAAGTTATAGGAGTAGGAGGGTCTTTGTTGCGCTGGTGGAACAGTTGCACTCTACGATTGAACGGACTTGGTTGTCCAGCAATTTAATTGTTGCCTCGTTTTTTTTAAATTTCTTTAGAGTCATTAATTTAGAGAGTGATACAAAAAATAACTTTATTTACTACACAAAAAGATACACATTTCATTGAGATAGTTCGGCGGCTTCAAGCCGCGCGGTGCAGTGCGGTGCAGCGGGAAGTCGCGTGATAAGCAATTGAACTTTATTAACTACCCAATAAAATGCACATTGCATTGAGATAATTTGGTGGCGTCGCGCTTTTTGCTGCGTCGCACGGCGTCGGGCTGCGCCGCGTTACGCCGCGCGAAACCGATGTTCCTTTTTTACCTTTTGAGGTACGGAACCCTAATTAAAAGGGGTCCCATACAAGAAACGTATTTTCCGGCAAATATTGTTCAATAGAAAGCCTGCGTGTGCGGGTCTGACTCGCACTTAGACAGTTTATTTATATTCGCGGTACGAATTTTGCCGGGTCAGCTAGTTTATGTATAAATAACGATAAATGTTAAAACTGGAAGTGGAAGAAGCAAAGGAGGTTTGTCAGGATCGTAGCATGTGGAAAGAAGTAGTCTCTGCATATTTCAGTTTTCTGTTTTCAGTTTTAAACATAAGTTAAAGGCCTTGTTGTTGAAAAAATACTATTACTCAATAGCAGAATACATGAATGATCGAAAAAGACCTTAATCTAAGAAATTGGCATTTTAACGGGAAAAAGGCGTGATTGTATGCATGTATGTATGTATGTAAATGTCATACTTATTGCATTGGCCGGTTAGATCTAAATATTATGTATAAACGGCGTTGTTAGTTACCAAACACCAATTTTTAAGCGTGATAAACAGCGCAATATCAAAAAAGTTTCATCACGGACTGTAAAACATTGAAACATAAAGTTCAAGTTTTTACTTATCTCTAGAACTTCCATTGCATCCTAAAAGTTATGACACCAACCTAGAAAAGAAAATATTTAAGGCAGCAAATCGACTGGCTTGCCAAGATTACTCCGAAAAGTCTACAAAATACCACCCACATTAAGAATCTCAGCGAACAAAGCTTGGAAATGACAGCCTTAATATCCCAACTAAGTTATTCCAAGACATTACTTAACTATGTGTGTTTAGAATGTATCACAGACGAACACGCCGAAGCTCAAAGGACCTGAATGTTATACGTGTATACGTTACAAATAACTTCAGTGGTTAGGACTGATGTGTATTCTGTGGCTACTGTAACTATTTGCTTACCTAGTTGGAGCGAGCTCCCAACCGGAAATGTGACGAACCTCTTTCGACGAGACAACACTTTTATTGTTGACGCGTCGTCTGCTGTGCTATTGTCTTTTATACTAACACTAATTACTGCTAACACACTTGTTAATATTAATAAAACCTTTATGTTAAACATTGTAAGAAGATTTTTAGAGATGATACTGGCCTCAAATTCCCACGTTGCCAATATTGAAAAGTCTAATTTTGTCTCTGGCCGGGAAAAATAAGATACGATTAATTATAAGCAATTTTTCTACATTTTCTAAATTTAAACGGAAGACTCCGAATAGTATCAAACGCACTTACTGCCAACGGTCACCAACACTACTGACCAATTGCAAACATGTAAATTGTAAAATGAAATACCAATTAACACGGAAAGTGTCAACGAGTTACTGTTATACGACAATAATGTTTAAGTGTGTAAAGAAAAAAAAAACAAAAAAGGCAGGTAATTCGGGCAACTTGAAATTGTTCTAAATTGTTAAAATCGTGAAGACCATCACGTCTCAAAATGGTCGTGACGGAGTACATCTAAAAGCGACTATAATAGGTGTAAATTAAACGAAATGTTAGGAAAAACTTTATTGACGGCAAAAAATGGTAATGGATAGAGGTAGACACAAAGTTATTGAATTTAATAATTAAATACAACCATCTAAATAATAACAATGAGGTAAATCTGGAGATCAGTAAACTTAAATATTATGTTTCTTTGAAGTGTCACACACTTTATATTTTTGTAAATTGTTAAACACAATCCAAAATTTCATCGTACCGACGGGACTCGAACCCGCACCCCCCGGATTACACGTCCAGGTGCTCTGCCAATTAAGCCACGGTTCGATCCATCGATACGACGAAATTAGTGGATTGCATTTTTATTAACCCAATTATGCATTGGTGGCGCCATCTAAGACTACTTATTACGTAAGTTAATCATTCGGAAGATCAATAAACTTGCATAAATTAATTACATTGTTAGTTTTATTATAATGAAAATCTATAAAATAACTTTGTATTGTCCAACTAATTATAATTTTGTATTCATTTATTCATCTTTAAGTTCAACAGTACACACTGAGATGATACAAACTAATGTTTTTACGATTAAAATCTAAACTATTTTTATCATCAACATCAGCCTGTCCTGCCTGTCATCTGTCCGTAGACTGGCGTAGATCTCTGGCTTATTCTAGGTATGTTTTTTTATAATAATTAGTTTTTTTTATAATTATAAAGTGTTTGTCAATAATTTATTAAATTTATAGTTAATAATAGTAAACCAAGATTTTACGAGACCGTAATGTTTTTTTTCAATGTGACACAACGAGTTTTTATCCAAAGCTTTACAAGTGGCCATGTATTTCTAGCATATTCTGTAATTTGAGAAATCCATTTATTCAAACATAACACATAACCTTCGAGCATTTACCAAAGATGTTAACGCAAGGCGTACCCCACTGCTGGCCATATAGCAATTTTTGGCCATATGAGCGTGCGTAACTACGCTGTATTTCGTATACTGTGTGCGTGTTTCAAGCTAGTGTGCGGGATCGTTAAAGTGAGTGATTTGTGTGTGTGCAATGCGTGTTTACCTCGCACCTCGTAAGTATCGGCAGAAAAAAATGTTTGCGGTTTACAACGTTAACATCTCCATTGGTAAATGCTCGAAGCACACAACATAACAATTAAATAATTTAAAACCCCGCGAGAAATTCTCGTTTAAACACAATACAAACTGTTTTTTGATACTTTCTAATAAGCTAGAGTTTGACCAATATCTCGCCTAGTGGTAAACGATTATGTGGTCAAAGGATTAAAATGTTCCGACCCTCAAGGGATGTGTGCTGTCGGAACACCGTAAGGTTATGGTGGCAGATTTTCTTCTTGATAGTATCAAGCTGCTTTTTAGAGTTCTGTAACCTAATGACAAAAACGGAACGCTTAAAGATTCATCATGTCTGTCTGTCTGTCCGTCCGTATGTCACAGCTATTTTATTCCGCAACTATTAATACTACACAGTTGAATCTTTGTTGGTTAGATAAAAATTGTAAAGCTATTTCAAAATACGGGTGTCTTACGATTTTTATACAAAAATAAAATGAAATAAAAGATTAAGAGGGGCTTCCCATACATGGAACTGAAACTAAAAAAAACCATCAAGCCTATACGTGCGGGGTGTCTTTAAAAAAGACATTGAGGTTTCTAAGACCATTTTTCTCAAAGCCAATCATTATATTGATATACACTTCTAAAGTGGTAAAATGTGTGTAACTTTTAAAATAAGGGAGTGAAAAATCTAAAAACAAATGGATGCTGTAGATCTCATTAAAAACTTTCAACGAAAATTGGTTTGAACGAGATACAGTCAGCAGTTTTTGAGATAGAGCCACCGCAAACATAACTTTCTTTTTCATACAAACACTATGAAAAACAAAGCTAATTTTTCGCCAGCAATTATAGTTATAAAATACTCTACTGTGTTGCTAAACCTTACTAGTGCGCGTCCGACTTGCGCTTGGCCAGTTTATTATCAGTCTGGTAGCAAGTCATATGGAACATCGATATGCTTTTACCACCTGGGGAAACTAGAGTATTAGTAACACATAAATCAACTTCTTATAACAGGTTCAGACAGAGGTTGTTCGCAGTCGGGGTACAGATCATCACAAGAATCCGGGGCTGTGAATGCTGCATCGTATTCCTTCAAGTCATCTTGAAGTAAACCTTGCGGCAGTCTGAAAATTCAAAAGACAAATGATAAATGACAGAGAAGCAGATACAATTTGTGATTGTGATTGTGATATAATGTATGTTTTATGATATAAGGTAACAGAACAAGCACGACACTTGCCTGATGGCAAGCGATGACGTCTACCTATTATAGATACAGTGTTATGCAAAATTCTGGACTGCCAGAATTTTGCTTGTCACTGCACTGCGCCTGTTACCTTGAGACATAAAGATGAATGATGAAGATGTTGAGTCTCACATGCCTAGTAACTTCACTAGACACCTTGCCATTCCAACCGAAAAACATTCATATTTCACGGCTGAAAATTAATTGGCAAAGTGATGGTACCGCCCCAGGCGGACTAGCAAAATTTTTCCACTACAAAATATAATTCTGTGTCTATGAGAAAAGGAAGTTAATATTGATTTATTACTGGTGGGTGGCATAATCTCTCGAACAAAAAAAATCAAATCAGTTAAGATTTAACGAAGTTCTGAGGTAACAAACATTAAAAAAAAACGTCAAATTGAGAACCTCCTCCTTTTTGTGAAGTCGGTTAATATATACATAAATAATTACAGACAAATACATTGAATCATTTTAATCGTCGATATGATTAAAATATTTGTTGATATTTCAAACCACTAAAAAGTTGGAAGAGTAGAAAGAGAGTTAAAAGTGTGGAAAGAAGTAGTCTCTGCCTACCCCAACGGGAAAAAGGCGTGATTGTATGTATGTCAAAAGTTTGTAACTCTTTGAATACTTCTGCAAGTTAAAATAAGTAATATTTTATGAATTTTTAAACAATACCTATCTTTAGTTTTTAAACAAAATCCTTACAAACTATTACAACTTACGTAAAAGTGGCTCGAAGTATTTCCTGAAGGAAACCACCTTGGGGATGATGACGTGACTTCCCGACGAGACATAGTGTCTTCAACATACACTGCTTGCCGTCAGTGCCAAATCTGAAACATATATTTTTCATATTGATAATATATAATCACAGAAATTATTATTTATATCACACACATTGTTATTCATATTTATGTGTATATAACAGTCTAAAAGCATCGATCATCGACTACCGCAAAATGTTGTCTAAATGAATTTGAAATGTTTTCTGTGTCTAATTCAGTGCGATTACTACTAATAACTTAAATATATTTAATGATGGCATATATGCCATCCAAATTGAGCTCCACTAAGCATGATTTCTGCTACTCTCATCCAGCGCTTTCCAGCCACTATGCGAAGAACAAACATCCCACCTAGTCTAATCTGCATCCTACGCTACACTTGCATCCATGGTAACTTCCCAAGAGCTCATGTATCCACGGCCACCTCTAGGCAAAATTATTTTAGCCAGATGCATAATACTACACTTGTTAACTACTTTTTATCATACATCCTATCGCCAACAAGTTTTTTAATTTTAATATTTTGCAATATATTATTCCGATCTCTTCGAATAATTACAATAAATACAAAGCGTATTCTGAGACGAGTCTCACGATTTCTTAGTGAAAAGATCACAATATAATAACTATAAATAAAATACCCTTCACCGTAGCATTAAAGGGTTAATTTAGTCTGGTTAAGCCTTCGTTACTCATAGTAATCACCAGGGGAATGGGATACCTCAGGGTTATCAGGGCTGTCCAGTCGGATTAGCACATAAGCTAAGAATGCTACTCTTCAGAACATCGCGTCTCAAGGGGCTTCAGCCCTTAGTTTACACCAGGAAACCCTACTCAGGGGTGAATATTTCTTTGGAAAACAATTACGTAACAGAATTTAAAATCTTTTATATTTAATTGGAAGAAGAAACAGTTTATTGCACCTAACAGATTTTTTTTGCTGCATTATCCAACTCTTTGATTGAATTGTTTGAATTTATCGAACTATTTTAAATGTATGAGCGTAACTCGTATATATTAAATTCGCCAGCATGTTTGTTCTTTAGACAACTATTATCGCAAATATCCTAGCATTCTAGCATAAATGCGCTACGAACACTGTAGACTTACTGAACTGAATATAGACTCGGCCAAGGCATTCCATTGCTTGCTGCTTGCTATACATATGATGAACGTGAAAGCAAAATGCTTCGTGTGGCTAGATAGGATAAACCTCAAAACAGAAGAACATCTTCTGTTGGATAAACTGTAAAGCGATGCTACGAAGCTGCGATGCTGTACCCTAGTGTAGTGAGACAAGTCTTAAAGGTACGGCCATACCGTGGCGTCTTGCGATCTGCGGGTGCGATCTCAGTACTTTTCAATTGTTTTCTGATCGCGCTTGTTGTGAACCAGTCGATACAAATACTACTGCGCTATCTGATCGCCGTCTAGATCGCGCACGCAGGACGCTGCGGTGTGTCTGTACCTTTAGAGTTGTATTCAATTCAATTCAATTCAATTTTTTCAATTTATTTATTGTTCCATTTGGGTATATCGTACACTTATGAACGTCATTTAAATACAATTAAGTACAAATAGTGACTAATACATTGTAATACCAGTAATACAGTAGTACAGTAATACCAGTATAAAAAGTTTTAAAAGTACTAAGTTGATTTTGTTGATTTAAAAAACAAATAGTTGCCATAGAAAAGTAATCAAAATACAATGAAAATCTTAGAAACTAAGAACAAGAATGTGACTCTCTAGAACAATTTTCATTAGAATAGATTTACCTAATTTACCACCTTAGAAAGTTGATTAAGATTCATTAAAATTTTATATGTTTAAGAACGAAAATGTAGTAGAACTCTGTAGAACACAACTAAGAGAAAGTTGCTCGGGTGACACTTGAGATAAATCCTGTAATTTTAATTCATGTATTACGTCACTGTACACATACCCGTTCAACATAGCTTCTATTTTCTGGTAGAGAGCACCTCGTGCGCTCCTATGGAATGCCACGGTTCGTCGGTCCTGGGGAAACTCCCGTTTGTTTCGCGAGGCGTGCATTTGTTTCCTGTCTATTTCAATTTTCGCTCCTTTTTTTATTTCCGCGTCCAAGCTGCGTTTCGCAAACGCTGGATTCACGATTAACTTCCTGAAAAGTAGGCTGGTTTGGTCACTATTTTGTTTTCATTATATCTACCGATGAAAAATTGAATAGGTAATTAATAGGATTATAAACAATGACTTCTTTGTATGCGTAGCATAAATTATCGATACAATAAAATCGTAGAATAATGCTTATTTTTATTTAGAATAATTATTGATATGGTCTGTCTAATTAATGTTATTAGACGTGTGTTTATCTAGATTTAAAATCTGCCCATATACTGAATAAATGCTCTGAGTTTGAGTTTGATATTTATTATATCTATATGCAAGATATATTCTTATTCGGCAAGATTTTTGGCTGTACTACTGCAACAAATTCATTTGCTTGGGTGCTTTTTAATTACAAAATTAATAAAGTAATTATGAATAATAACAGTATTTAGCATCAGTCGAAATACGACATTTTGGTTATTAAGTCCTAACTTGGTTTAAAATTTTCATGGAGAACGTTATGCAGAAATGTTGAAATTTTTGGAATTAAAAGTTACCGTCTGGCAAACTGAGTCACACTAAAATCATACAATATATTACTTGTATACCTATTTCATTTTTCATTGAGAAACGAAAACAGCTGCTATGAAAATTTTGCTAATAATACAAAAGTTAAAAACTTTTATAACACAAGTTTTTTAAAAGCTATGTTAATTTAATTTTTTTTTGACAGCTTAGTTGGCGTAAAGGATAGATGTCTTGACTTCTAAGCGAGAGATTGCCGGTTCAAATCCTAGCATAGGTGTTTGCCTACAAGTGGAAGTAGCATACATTATATCGATGGAACATATTTGATGTTTGGTCACATTTTCCAACTTGAGTAGGTCGCTGGCCAGGCGAACACTAAATAGTGTCCTACCACCATGTCGGGGGTTTCTGAACGGTTTTTTTTACAAATTCACCGGCGACACACTGACATGCTGCATGTATACTAGAAAATCATGTAAAAAAACTCTACTTACTTTTGATAAGGTCTTTTATAAATAATCTTGCCTTCCTCAGAAGTGTAGTATATCATCTTGGAGTCCATTCTTCTGTGCAATGGGTCAGCATGGTGATTGAATGGGGAGTATGGATCCTGAGGCAGTTCCCAAGCCAAGGCCGCTGTGACGCCCCATAGGAAAATGTCACCGATGGTTGATATAGATGGGTAGGTATTGCAGAAGACTGTGAAAAAAAAATATTTTGGACCTGTTCCACCGGTACCTGATAAAGTTTCAGATAATCATGGGACACATAACGCCATATAGCTGTCAAATATGTGTCAGATAAGTTCCTAATAAATCACGAACCAGTGAAACAGGGCCTAAGAGTTTTATTATCCGCCGATGCAAAAAGAAGAAGTGTTATAAGTTTGACAGTTTTATAAGTTTTTTGTGTGTATCCGTGTACAGATGTACACGTGTGTGTACAGACACACACACATACTCAGATACACACGTCATCGTACATCTGTGGCAATCTTAGCGCCTAAACGGATAAACCGATTTTGATCTAGTTTTTTTTATAGGTGTCGTAATCGAGAGTGTTCTTAGGTTTGTTTCATAAAAATCATTTTTAAGACTATAAGCTTTTTTCCAGATGATGTCGTTATGATGATCAATATAGGTCTGACCAATTCAAAGTTCAGTATCTTTTTTGCTTGATATTGATATTGTAAGAACATCAACCTGATGTTGGGGCATCTCCTGGAATCTGCAGAATACCCTACTGCTCACCAACTAACAGCATATATGTCATGTTTGGGCTCATTCCCAGGGTCTCAATCAACTTATTATGCAGATCAGTCAGATCAGAATCAGATCAGAAAAGCAGTTGTGGTTGTTTTAAGTTTTAAATTTAAATATTTTTGTAATAGTTTCAAACCCACATTCTTTTACTAAGGCAAAGTAAAGGCTCTACATTTTAACATCTTACTATCGTCGTTTCAACTTGAACAAGCATTTTCACCCATAATAAAGCCGTCAGAGCTACACAGATAGGCGGAAGGAATCTATCGGCTATAGAAATGAAGTGGCTCTAACAGGTCAGCTGTAACAGCTTTTACGTTAACACGCCTAGCTCAAATAGGATGGCTACTTATTCATAGAACGCACTTAACTGAAAAATTATTACTTTAGTACATCGATATAAAAAAGGGAGATTCGGTACTCACCCTTATGTGCGGTAAACATAATGGAACTAGAAACAACTACATGAAAACACGAGTTTCTAATGTCGAGCTTGATGTGCATGAAGTACAGAGGGAGGCATTGTTGGTAATTATTTAAATGGATCTGCGATAATTGCACATGTAAAATTCATACTCCACTTTGAGAAGCGGGGTCCCCTTATCTCTTTTTTTTCAACCGACTAAAGTAGGAGGTTCTCAATTCGTTTGTATGTTTTTTTTTTATGTTACGCGATTACTCCATCAATTGTAAACCGATTTGAATGTACCTTTTTTAATCGGTAGGGTTCGTTTCCGAGGTCCGATATTTACTGATGACGATATAGAAGACATTAAACTGTTTGTAAGTTATTAAAAAAATAGAAGTGGATCATGCGGCGACAGAACGAAGAGATGAGACCAGAATAAAGACTAGGCTGCAATAGATGTCGACTAACTTCAGTCATGACCCGTAGTCTCAGCCTCTTACCTGGCAATCGACCTGAATTAGGTCGATTCAAAAATATGTTTCCGGTGGGTGACCTGATTCAGGCCAATTTCCCTTGAAAAAGTGAAGTCGTGCTGGTGGCGACACATTAGAATCAATATTTTTAGAACGAATTTCAAATTGTACGCACATTTATACTCGTATGAAGCAGACTGTTTCTGTCAAATCAAAACTATAGTTAGAGTATTGTACAATATTGTAAGTAAAGCAATGCCAAAAGGCACCTTCTTACTCTTGAAAAATATTTAGCAATTTTGTTAAAGTATTGGCTACAATTCCGAAGAGCTGTATTTCAGAATAAGGTCTACATTTCAGCGCCGACTTGATTTTAGAATGGACTAACCGGGCCTAGTTGAGGTCGGTGAGATAACGAACTATTCAATAGTTAAGCCTCTCTATATTGGTGGGCGGGCTTACATTACATTTTAGGATTTATTTTCAACTTGAATAGATGAATGAATGAATCTAAATGGATAGAAATTGGAGCTTTAAATTTATTAAAGGCCAGTTTCATCGGTTTTAGATAGATTTAGATAGTTATCTGATATAACTAATTATTGAAGTTGTAGTTGTGATATTCTTATCAGATCTTAATAAAAATTAAATTGTACTACCAGAGAGATGAAAATTGAATCATCCCTACCTATGAAAATGGAATCATTTAAATTGGGTAACAATTGGCGGAGTAATTGCGGAACAAACATTCAATAAAACAGATAAATTGAGAACCTACTCTTTTTTGAAATTCGGTTGATAATACATACCTAACTGGAATGAACTGCCTTCTGGGAAAATGATGAACCTCTTTCTCCTTGACAAAACTACACTTTTCTCAGTAACACTTGTACAATTAGAGTCATTAACTAGACTGTTTTCATGACAATTAACAAAACAAATGAATGACAAAAATAAATAAAGGCTTTTCATGTTTAGTCGTTACACTACTTTTAACTCTAAACTAGTTTGGAAGACTGATAAAAAGCTACCAAAATTTTAACCAATTTTCGTTTTGACAGTTAGTATATTTTATTTTTGATATTGTTGCAACGTGTGAAAGTAACAAGTTTATTCTTAAACTGTTGGCTGATCTCGTTGTGTTACCGTTAATCACGATTTACAAATAGGCTTAGTAACCGTTAACTACGTACAGTTTGAGGTGAGTTTACTAAAGTTACATTTTAAACGCACAGCTTGTATACTTAAGTAATCTTCTGGTTAGATAAAATTAGACCAAAACACGAAATGCGATCCGAAAATCCGCGCACGCGTGTAAAGTTGCTAGTTAGCATTTTTATAGGAAGGAACGGGATAATATGGATTTCATCATGATCAGCCAGTATGAGTCCACTGTTGGATATAGGCCTCTCCAAAGACATGCCACTGATTTTTCCAAGATGGATTAGACATTTATTACACTATTTAAGAGTAGATTTAATGGTTCCACTTTTAGGTGAGTTGACGGCTTGTTGTTTATTATGTATTCTGAGATTTACAGACTTATTGAATATTATTTTATTTTCCAGTTAGCATCATTTTAACCTCCGACGGTAAAAGAGGTGTTATAAATTTGACGTGTGTATCTGCGTCTCTGTCTGTGGCATCATGATTTATTAGACCGTTTATAAACCGATAAACCGATTTTGATTTAGTTTGTATGTTTAATAGGTTTAATTCATGAAAATCCGTTTAGCCGTTTGAAGACTATAAGCTTTTCTCTAATGATGACGCTAAGAAATCAACTTTTATAGGACAAATAAATGTTTTTTAAAGTGTTAAACACTTAATATTTTTTTGTACATTTATATAACTCAAAATTTCATCGTACCGACGGGATTCGAAGCCGCGCCCTCCAGGGAAACATGACAAGGCGCTCGCCTCGGTGCGATCCTATCGATCGGATTTTATAAGTCTAATCAGTTCGACATTTGGTATTCTCTTACTTCAATATTTTTGTAAGAAAATAGCAGTAATGACCTGATGCTGGAGCATCTCCTGAAATCTGCAGAATACTTAACTTCTCACCAATTGGAATGGTCTCTATGAACTGATTATAAATAGATTAGTCTAGGGTGGTTTTAAATGTTGAATTTAGGTATTATTACAATATGTAGGTATTTTAAATGTCTTCTTAAATCTAATATTAATTTTTATTTTTAATTAAAACAATTTTTTTTTAATTCAAATTCTTTTGTATCTGGGCCTAAGTTATATATTAGGGCATAGGGATGGAAATTGTCTTAAGGTACGGCCACACCGCGGCGTCTTGCGATCTGCGGGCGCGATCTCAGTACTTTTCAATTGTTTTCTGATCGCTCTATTTACTATACGTATATACTGTAGGGGACATAGGAATGGAAATTGCGAAGCGCAGTAGTATTTGTATCGACTGGTTCACACCAAACGCGATCAGAAAACAATTGAAAAGTACTGAGATCGCGCCCGCAGATCGCAGGACGCCGCAGTGTGGCCGTACCTTAAGACAATTTTTATATATTATATATCTATAGATCTATATAGATTCACCTAAAAGATTTAAGCAAGCAAGTACGTTTATTAAGTTATTTCTTCTTGTCAGAAATTATGACTAATTAAAGAAACAGTTGATTTATATGAATTTTATGGTATTTGATTTCTACAAATTCCAGTTATTCTTAGGTCCTAGAAGATCCTTACAAAAATAAAACCGGCTAAGTCAAGTTGTACTCACCCACCGAGGCTTCCGTACCGTACGTTAGATACTCGTATTACCAATTAAGCTAGACCTCTAAATTGTATGAGCGCTCATATAACTCAGAGACCTATCTTAATTGGCGAAACTATATATGTATGCGGACACCCTATAATTTTCACTTTTTAGGGTTCCGAACCCAAAGGGTACCAACGGAACCCTATTACTGAGACTCCGCTGTCCGTCTGTCTGTCTGTCTGTCTGTCTGTCTGTCTGTCTGTCCGTCTGTCACCAGGCTGTATCTCATGAACCGTGATAGTTAGACGGTTGAAATTTTCACAGATGATGTATTTCTGTTGCCGCTATAACAACAAATACTAAAAACAGAACAAATTTAAAAATTAAAGAAAAGTTTAAAAAAAAAATTTTACGATAGCGCAGCGCCACCTATGTAGTTGCTAAGATGGCGCTATCATCTTTACCTTAATCTGAATCTCGGAAGCGGCTCCAACGATTAAATAAAATTTAGTATACCTACAGGGGATTTCGGGGGCGATAAATCGATCTAGCTAGGAGTCATTTTCAGAAAATGTTGTTTTATTCGTGTTTTCAATCATCAACTTTATTGATAATCAACTTAAAATATGACTCTTCCCGACATCTATTGGTGAGTAGAAGTACTGTATCAGTAAAGCGTTGCTCTCAATTAAAAAAAAATAGTATTATTATTCGTCAATAGATGTCGGGAAGAGTCATATTTGTCTATTTAAGTGGCAAAAAATACCGAGCAAAACTCGGTCAATCAGATATTTAATAATATTAATTACTACAATTACTATTACTACTATTACTATTACTACTATATAATACTATTCTACCTTTGTGTTAACGTTTACTTAGTTGGTGTTAGAAGTTCGTTAGAAATTCGATAGATGGCGTTCGGAACCCTCCGTGTGCGGGAAAAAGTCTGACTCGCACTTGGCCAGTTTTATTTTATATCTATCTAATACTGTAAGAATCTTTGTCCTGACATACTGACTGACTGACAGACAACGCACAGCCTAAACCGCTGGTCGTAGAGACTTGCAATTTGGAGGATATATTTGTCTTAGTACGGAAGGCCGTACTAAGAAAGGATTTTCCAAAATTCACCCCTTAAGAGGGTGAAATGGGGGTTCAAAGAGTTGGTTTGTTTATTGAGAAACGAGATTAGATAGCCTTTTGTATTCGAAACTTTACAATTTTTTCAATTATTTACATTTTATTTACAATTTTTATTACAATTTACAATTTTTTACAAAAGTGCTTCAATAAAAAAATAACACACCTCCTGCAACACGTATTGACTATACGTGTTTCAGGCTTTTTTTAAATTCCACCCCTAAGAGGGTGAAATGGGGTAACAAAGTCTAAAAATCAATATTGTTTTGCATTGCGCTGAAATTTGGCACACAGATAGTTATTATGACGTTAGTATCTGTTAAGAAAGAATTATCCAAAATTCACACCTGAAGGGGATGGAACGGGGGTTCAAAGTTTGTATGGAGAAACAAGATTAGATTCTGATAGTCTTTTCTATCCGAAACTTCACACAAGTAATTCAGTAAATAAATGAGTAACTACGTGTTTTATGAAATTCCACCCCTAAAAGGGTGAAGTGGGGTAACATAGTCTGAAATCAATATTGTTTCGGATTGCGCTGAAATTTTGTATGCAGATAGTTATTTTGACGTAGGTATCCGGTAAGAAAGTATTTTTCAAAATTCACTCTTAAAGGAGATGAAGTGGGGTTCAAAGTTTGTTTAGTCATTTTATTCGAAATTTCACACCAGTACTTCTGTAAATAAATAAGTAAATACGAAATTCAGGCTTTTTCAAAATGCCACCCTAAGATGGTGAAGTGGCTTTACAAAGTCTGAAAATAAATATTGTTTCGGATTGCGCTGAAATTTAGAATGCAGATAATTATCATCCCGATTTTCCTTAGTCACGCAATAACATGAAAACGGGTGAACCAATTTGGCTAATTCATATTTGATGTCTTTTATGATAGAAAGGTTTTTATAAAAGAAAAGTTTTAAGTAAATAAAAGGAGTTTTTAACGCGGGGAAGCCGCGGGGCACTTCTAGTTTTTTATATAAGAAAGTGATCTTATAAGGGTTCCTTTTTTTACCCTTTGTGGTACGGAACCCTAAAAATATGTTTGAGATATTCTTTAGGCTTCGAAAGCCGACTTGGGCTAGTGCTTATTTTATTGGAAATGATCACATTGTGTATACAAGACCTACAAGACGTCCTACGTATTAGGCCGAAACCTGGTCGGAGCATATCCGAAACCGGTCATTTAACAACTCGGGAAAAAAGCCGGTACGTTCACATTAAATATTAATAACTTTCACACTAATAATGAAAACACAGTTTTGTAATTTCTAGGTGTATTATTTTTATTAAATTAACTCTCCTACCTATGCCTGGTGATCTAAAGGTCGTAGGGTCGGTCCCCACGTCAATAGTGCTCAATTGCCAGGCCGACGTCTTAGCTATCGGGCTATTGCAGATAGTATATACATATACTTATTATATATATTATTTAAAACTGCACATACACTAGATCAACATCTTTATGTCTCAAGGTAACAGGCGCAGTGCAGCGACAGGCGCAGGCCAGAATTTTATATGCTGCTGTATCTGTCATAGGTAGACGTCATCGCTTACCATAAGGTGAGCGTCGTGTTTGTCTTATCACAATATATCATTAATAAAATCTGTGGTTCATATGAGTAGCCTTAATTTAACTCTATTAAGAACACTTTGCATTGTTTCAATTTACAGGAAATATTTTAAGTAATACATTTAGTCTGTGAACTACATTCATGAACTAGTTCTTTGGTCGATAAGTGACCATCAAATAAAACCTACATTGTAAAAAATACCGTTGTTCTGAGAACCGTATGGTAGGTTTATTTTCACTTAACATTTCAGAGTTTGACGTCTGTGAGCATTGTCTCTTCTACAAATAACTTATAATTGAATAAATTTAAATTTGTAATCATATTTACACGATTGAATTTTACGAAGATTATTAGGAACAGAAGAGAATTATTAAAAGTGTTTGATAGTACAAACAATCTTGAAAGTTGTAACATGGGTAAGATATTGATTTTAATGACATAAATAGTGACAACGGTACATAATACAAGCATGTACTTCCAACAGCAATTTAATTAAAATAAAGGTCTTTATTTTAACCGACTTCATAAATTACACCTCAAACTAACTGGAATGACTACTGGAAATTACTAGTGTGGCATTTAAAGTAGTTTTTTAGCCACAACGGAACGGAGACGGTATATGCGTTTGGGGTGGAGATTTTGTCTTTAAACGGTTCGTAATTAATCAGCGGTGGTTTTCTGATAGATGTTATGGCGTTAACTTTCTAAAGAACGCTGTCGTTTATTTAAAAAAAATGTGTTGTTATTTGTTTCATTTTGTATCATCATCACAACGTTTAGACATAAACATATCAACTCACTTTCTTTTGGGATTTTGTCACCCACGGAAGAGTCATTGATATGCTTACCAGGGTCCGCAGGATTAGATTGTAATCCTACATGTGCCCCCTGGGCTCCTGGTAGTGCTGAATGGATCACCACTTTTGTTGTAGGTTTCTTCGACCGCATTTTCAACCACATCATCGCCTACCACCAGACGACAGTGTCTAGCTTGCCTATGAGATGAATGTAAAAGCTTCAGAGGTGACTCAAACCACCTACCAAACAAATATCATACCCTTGTTCGGTTTGGCTATTCAGTTTGAGGAGATCCTGAGATGATATCAGTAAATAAAACACCAATAAATAACCAAGCAATTTCTCTATTTCAGAACAAAATCCAGCAAATATGAGAGTAATTATGTCCTATCAAATATAGGATTGAACAAACCGAGTCCGATGAAGTTGTCTGAACAAATTAGCGAAAATGAACAGATGGTTCTGTCTCTTTCTAAGCTACGTGTGTTTGGTAGCATTTGTTATAATTGACGGAGGTGAGGCCAATAATGAACGAGTTTTGGTGCGAGGGAGGAGATATTTAACTTTCCCGAACAAGTCACGATTCTGGGTAAGCATTGTTTAATTACTTAAATTATTAGGTTCAAATTGAGATGCCCGAGGTTTTGTTAAGGAGTTGTCCAGACGCCTAATTGACATCACCCGTGACCAAAAAGCTGGCGCTTACCTCGGCCAACGTATTAGCCTAGCTATACAACGAGGTAACGTCGCTAGCTTTTTGGGAACATTACCGGCAGGTAGCGACCTTCTGTCTTTTATTTATAGTATAGATATTATTATTTTTGTTTATATAATTTTGATACTGTCATTAGGTAATTATTTTTAAGTTGTTTAAATAAAGATTATCATTTTTTTTTAAGACATACTTTAAATGCTAAGATCAGTATGTATAATTTTAACCCCTGACACACCCCGGACACTCAACCAAATCTCCATACAAACTAGCGTTTTAACGACCGACACTGTGACACCGACACAGACACTACACACGTGTCGTTTTTCTACAGGCGCAATTGTGTGTGTGAAGTCTAAGGATGTCACCGTAAGAACCTACTTCATTTTGAAGTCGGCTTAAAATTACTAGCCAGTACTTCGCTATGGTTTCAAAAGTACATAGATAATATAATTATTCTCATTTACTCAACGCGATACGCCAAAACTAAGACACCTGTCTGCGAACGAAGACCGATGCGCGTGCGAGTGAAACAGTTGCGAAAGTTTTTACAAACTAAAATCTTCTAAATACTTGATTACGTTATTTGAATAGTGTAGAGTTAGGTAGAGACATTTCATATACTTAAGTTAGTTGATTTGAAAAAGCGACAGAGATAAATTATTAAGAAAGGTTTTATTCAATAATTTAAAAAACTAAGGTTTATTTACGCACGAGTATATCGTTGTTTCATTAATGAAAATGAATTCTTAAATACGAATATATAGTTAGGTATACAAATATAAGTGTATTAGTATATATATATATATTATATAGAAACTACGTTTGAACTTCCTGTGTCTACCTAGTCCCACAGAAATATTCCATAATACTTATTATTAATATTTCTGTGTTTTATATTCATACATGTATGAAGTTGATGTACTTCTCTTTGTGAGGTAGTATTGTTCTGTAGTCGTGCGCGTATGGCGTCCTTGCTCACACTAGCTCCTCGACAGCTCCAGTATCGGTGGCGAGGTGAGGTTGCCCGGATTGGTGGTGTCCGTTCTATACGTAGTATTATTATCTTTTCTATGCCCTGACGCAGAAAGAAGGGGCGTTATTAGTTTGACGTGTGTATTTGTGTATGTGTGTTTCTGTTTGTGGTATCGTAGCGCCCAAACGGATGAGCCAATTTTTATTTTATTTTTTTGTTTTATAGATGTCTTAATGAAGAGTGCTCTTATATTTGAATTATGAACATTCGATAAACCGTTTTACTGTGAGCTTTTTTCTCGTTGAAGACACAACGACATCAAATTCGAAATCCAATATCCTATTAAGGTGGAAACGCACTAGAGCGGCGCAGCAGCAGAGCGGCGCGGCGCGGTTCGATGCGGCAAAATATTCCCCAGGAGGCAACTACGCCGCACCGCGCTGCGTAGTGCGTCTTATTTCTTAGGAAACAGTGGAAAGAATATTTTTCTGGCCGCGCCGCTCCGCCGCCGCGCCGCGCCGCTCCGCTGCTGCACCGCTCTAGTGCGTTTCCACCTTTACTTCAACAATATTATAAGAAAGCGTTCTTACAATATCTCTGACATTGACTAGCACTGTCCTGATGCTGAGACATCTCCTAGAATCTGCAAAATAGTCAACTCCTCTCTAGCTTACAGTAGAGATCATATTTCTGTGGAATGGTCACATTGAACAGATTATTCATAGATCAGTCGGGGGTGGTTTTACATATTGTTTATTTTAGTTGTTACCTTTTCACGGTCACACTGCTGTATCGGTTAGGCTGAAGTTTCAGAATATCTCTGGAGATACCTACTCATCTGATCTCAATGAATTGTAGAATAAAGATATATATATATATATATTTTAATAAAGGAAGTACTTACAAACCTAAACCACTGACGGCCGTATTCATAAAGATTTTAACAAACGCATAGCGGTAGATCTTACACAAGTTACACTGTCAATAGTCGTTATTTTTAAACTTTCGCGGTTTACACACATAATTATATTGTAATACGCTATTGTAATTGCGCTAAAAAACATTATTTTATTTACCTCGACAATTCGACCAAGTTACATTGACCGTGGTCACGAGAAGACTGATGTTGTAGTATCAGCATTGTTATGATTGAGATTAGTTTGAAACTACCCTCATTTGATCTTGATCGGTGTTGCCATTGCGACACACAATACTGACGACACACAGCTCCAACTTTACGTATTACAAAAATTCTCTATTAGGACAATTTTCACCCCTTTATCGAATGTAGCAGCGCAGGTCCATTCACCGAAAGATGTGATACCGTTTCAGACACCTGGTGTGTATAAAGTTGATTGCAGCTGCAGAATATCGTATATTAGACAAACAAAGCTCACCGTAAAAAAACCGCCAGGTTAATAAGTCCGCCATCGCCGAGCATTTGCTAGATTCGGGATCTAATCACTGGATTGAACTTCACGACCCTAAAATTCTCTCCACTGAACGTTACTATTACTCCCGTATTGTATGTACAGCGGTTGAAATCAAAAAACATCCGAATTTCAACCGGGAGGATGGTTTTAGGTTAGCCGCAACTTGGAACCCAGTGATTAGCAAGTGTTCCAGTCGAAGTTTAAATCAACGAAAATCTGCCGATGTCAGTATTGTGTGTCGCAATGGCAACTCCGATCAAGATCAAATGAGGGTAGTTTCAAACTACTCTCAATCATAACAATGCGATACCCACAACTTCAGTCTTCTCGTGACCACGGTCAATGCAACATGATTGAAACGTCGAGATAAATAAAATTATGGTTTTTTAGCGCGATAAGTCCCGTATTACAATATAATTACTGTCAATAATGTTTTGGATTTAATGACACTATGCGTTCGCGAGCACTATGATACCTCATAGTGTTGTAAATACAGTGTAAATGAATACGGTGTGAATACAGTGGTGAGTAAATCAACAAATATACAACAATAGTTCAATGTTTAATACGTTAAATTTCAAATATTGAAATTTCGATAACTAAGCCTAATAAGTAAATGTTATATCACGAACCACCTATTTCTATTCTATCCATGACTCGGCGTTTTCCGTAAGTCCTCAGGGACAAATGCGCAACATTCATTAACAATTTTACTCGATTATCTTTAATGATTGAATTATTCGAAAAATGCCGATGGGTTTTTGCCTTCAATTATAAACACCGATCCGATTTGACTAACGATCCGACAAATAATGTTTATCATCGTCGATCGAATTTCAAAATCAATGTTAAGTCATAAATGATTACTGATCTCAAGAGAAAGCAAGCTCGTTTGTAGATTGTTCACAATAATAAATTGTTACCTCTGTTAGCTATCAACGTATCAAGCTAAAATGTTCTTGAGAGTCAGAGTATTCCAGGCTTAGCGTATCTACCATCTTCGGAACTTTAAGATTAAACTTTTACTGGGACTCGGTAAATAGATTGCACCGATCGGATTTTCTAAAAGTCTTTTGAGCGAATACTCGAGTTACGACCTTTCACTTTTCGAGTCCGCGATCTGTTGAGAGGCTTAGCAAGAATGAGGAAAATGATAAGCATTAATGCTTGCTAAACGGAAATACATTAGAATTTTAACATTTTATCGCTTTTTAACCGACTTCAAAAAAAGGAGGTTTCTCAATTCGACCGTATTTTTTTTTTTTTTTTTTTTTTTTTTTATGTTTGTTCGCGGATAACTTCGTCGTTTATGAACCGATTTTGATTATTCTTTTTTTGTTCGAAAGGAGATATCCCAAGTGTAGTACCATGGTAATTTTATCGAGGTATGATAAGTATCTCTAGAGATATTGAGATAAACATCTCAAAATGAATAGCGCGGCATTGAAAATGAATAGCGCGGCATTGAAGTCGGTTGTTTTTTAGTTTTTAAACGATATTATTTATCGTCTGGATCAGCATTTGATGTATAATAGTATATACCTTCTTTTCGTGCTCTTCAGAAATGGCATGTAAAAGTGGTTTCCATTTACGAGAATTTTCAAATATATGTACATCTACACTAATATTATAAAGAGAGAACATTTGTATTTTTGTATGTTTGTAATGATTTGGCTCAAAAACTACTGGACCGATTTAAAAAAATCTTTCACTAATATATAGAATGGACTTTCGAAATGAAAATAGGCTATATATTATCCTGTTTAAATGAAAGGTACATTCGTGGAGACCTAATTTGCAACCTAAGTCGACAAAAAAACGGTCGAAAAAAACGTTTCTTACGAATGCTGCTCAAGTGAAAACAGATGGAAGAATATTTTCTATGGAAGAATTGTACAAATTAATAAGACCTACAAAAAAGAAATGGCATGTAAAAGTAGTTTCTATTTACGAGAATTTTCAAATATATGTACATATATATATATATATATATATATATATATATATATATATATATATATATATATATATACTAGCTGACCCGGCAAACGTTGTTTTGCCATATAAATAAATGGCTATTAAAAAATAAGGGTTGATCGTAGAAGGGTGAAAATTGAGGATTGTATGTATTTTTGTATGTTGTATCATAAAAAAATAGAAATTAAAAATTTTGTCTAAAAAATAAAATAAAAAATTTAGGGGTGGACTACCTTTACATTTAGGGGGATGAAAAATAGATGTTGGCCGATTCTCATAGATACCGGCACAAAAAATTTCATCAAAATCGGTCAAGCCGTTTCGGAGGAGTATGGCAACGAAAACTGTGACACGAGAATTTTATATATTAGATATATATATATTTCGACATGACGTTTTGGTTCCTTGGTGTCGTGGGAAGCCGCTAGTGTGGGATGTGACGGGCGTCGACTCGTTGGGGGTCTACTTATACTAGACAGATTGTTTTAAGTAAGAAATCGTCGATTGCCACCATTTTACGAAGACCCTTATCTTGGTTCTACTGTAGCGGTTTTAGGGCCAATAAGTTGGTACCATAGCGGACGCACTGATTCTTACGCTAGTAATACATACAATATCCACAAGAATGTATATCATTAAAGCTAATAAGATCTTTCCTTACTAATAGAGAACAAACGGTTGAAATTAAAATGAATCAAACAGCTTTCAGATCTTCACCTCAAACTATTAACATAGGCATACCTCAGGGATCCTCTTTGGGAAATATATTGTTTTTAATATTTCTCAATGATTTGAACTCTCTAGACATAAAAGGAGAAATGATTCAATACGCTGATGATACTACCATCATCCTCTCAGCTGATACTTACACAAATTTGGAAATAATCATAACCGAAACGCTACAAAAACTTAGTCTATGGTTCAAAATGAATGGCCTCAGGCTAAATACAGACAAAACGAATGTTATGATTTTTAACGCTGTATCACCTAATCAAACACCTGTAGCTATACTTTTTAATGACAGCACAACAGTAAATACATCTAAAATGGTCAAACTTCTAGGATTTGAACTTGATTGTGCTCTTACTTGGAAACAACATGTAGATACAACTTGTAAAAAAAAATGGCAAGGGGTGTATATGCACTAAAACAGTTAAAAAAGATCATGTCTGCTGAAAACCTAAAATATGTTTATTATGCTTACATACATTCCATGCTGTCTTATGGCTTAATAATGTGGGGAGCTTCGACTGACGCGGAAAGGGTATTAAAAATGCAGAAACAAGCTATTAGAGTATTAGTTGGGGGGAAGTACAAAGAATCATGTAGGGAACATTTTAAAAATCTAAAAGTAATGACTTCAATGGCACAATATATATTTGATATACTTAAATATGTTAGAAAAAATTTAAATCAATATAATATTAATATAACTCAAAATAAAAGGAGTATTAGAAACAAAATGTGTTTGCAACCAATTACTCATAGATTAAAAATGTCTCAAAAAATACCTTTGATTATGGGACAAAAATTATACAATAGACTTCCAGAATTTATTAACACTATGGATTGTGAACAAGCTTTTGAAAATCATGTAAAATCCCTATTATTGGACACAACTTTATATAGTGTAAAGGAATTTTTAGAAAATGACTATAGTAATTTTTCCCTAACAAGCGTACCTAAGAAAAATGCCTCTGTATAGTTAGAATGCTTATTATATTATATATTTTTAAATGACAATTTACTGCGCCCTTATACAGCGCTATTTTATTAACTAAGATTATAATTATTCTATACATACTTATTACAAATGTTTTATAAAATGAATAATTAATTATATTATTGACAAGATTCTGTGATTCACATGCCATATATTTTAAATGTGATATTTGACTGTGTTTCCTTACATCAATAAATGAATTCTAATTCTAATTCCAATTCTATCGCAACTCAGCTAGCAGTATTGTATTAGGGAATTTGTTCCCTTGCAGATTTTCCCCAAATTAGTTGATACTAAAAACACACCATTTTTATTCCAGATAAGACTGAACTTCAAAGCCAACATGGTGCCATGGAATCAGATATTCGCGCAGGCTTTAGGGTTCCGCATCAATTTCGACGAACCCCCAGATACTTTCCATCCCTATCATCGCATACATCGCAGAACTGTGTTTAGTCATCTGGAAACTTTGTTAGATAGGTAAGTCTTAGTTTTAAAAATATCTTTGATTAAAATAGAATTTAAGCCGTAAGTCAATATGTGATGCACTAAGCTAGTCCTTTTGTATTCAAACTATCGCCTATAACTTTTCTTTTCAACCGACTTCCAAAAAGGAGGAGGTTCTAAATTTGTCTGTATCGTTTTTAGGGTTCCGTACCCAAAGGGTAAAACGGGGCCCTATTACTAAGACCTTCTGTCTTCTGTCCTTCTGTCTGTCTGTCTGTCTGTCTGTCTGTCCGTCTGTCACCAGGCTGTATCTCATGAACCGTGATAGTTAGACAGTTGAAATTTTCACAGATGATGTATTTCTGTTGCCGCTATAACAACAAATACTAAAAACAGAATAAAGTTTAAAATAATAGAGGGTCCCCATACAAGAAACGTGTTTTTTTCGGCATTTCACGTCATCTATGAACGCTTAGGTAGGTAAACTTCCCATAGATGGTTATATTGAAATGTCGATCCCCAACACCTTTGTTAGACGTTAGATGGCGTTATAAGAAATAAAATGTTTTTTTAATTATTATTTTTTGCTGGCGAAAAATGATAATGGTATTTTTTGCTCGATCTTATAAAATATTGTAGTGTGGTACCGAACCCTACGAGTGCGAGTCCGACTTGCAATTGGCCAGTTTATTTTTGTATGTATGTTACGCGATTACTCCCGTCAATTGTAAACCGATTTGAATGATTCTCTTTTTTAATCGGTAGGGTATATTTTCGACGTGGTCCCATTGTAATTTTATTGAGATCTGATAAGTAAAACCAGAGATTTGACAATAAACGTCTCAAACTTACTGCTGAAACTGACTCGCAGGTTATGGAAGTCGGTTGTTTTAGTTTTAAATTATCTTAATTATTACATTTATTTGAAGCAGGAGTCTATCATTGAATCATTACTAGCCGAAGAACCAAAGATCATTGGAGTCAATGAGCTATTTAGTGGAAACCATAGTTCAGTAACATTAAGGTAGAGCGCATGGCCTTTGCAAGGCTGGCAAGAGCAGTATGAGAGTAGCAGAGGATCGTGCTTAGTAGCATGCCCTTAAAGAGGCTGATGTCCAGCATATTAGATTATTTATAAGTTACAAGAAAAGGCCGTTAGCTTAAATAATACAGGCTTGACTTCTAAGCGAGAGGGTGCCGGTTCAATTCCTAGTACGGGTGTTCGCTCACAGGTGGCAAGAGCATGTGATATCGATGTTCCAACAGATTTGCTGCCATAAAGTAGCTTACCACCAATAAGAAGAAAATCTATCGCCATAACCTTACGGTATTCCGGCAGCACAAAGCTCTGCAGAGTATTCTAGGCCTAATGTTTCTAGGCCTAGTTTTATATATATAGATAAAACATACGTATCAAAGAAAAACTAATAAGTCGTTAAAATGGAATGAAATTTTTTTCTTTTTAATAATAATGTATATTGTATTGATGTTTTTAATAACTATTTATCCTATTATTCAAATCTTCCCTAGCGCATTGTAATCTACAAATTATATAGAAACGATAACCTCCGATAAATTAACAGATTTAAAATTCACAAAAACGCTTTCAGGAACGGCCTCAGCGGGTTTCACTGCGTTCGGCGCGCCATTTGTGAAATGGAAATGATACCTGAGCCGACACAAATATACCATACAATTTTAAAAATGGTTTTCAGGTACGTATTACATTTGGTATATAACATGCAGATCTAGGGTTGCCGGTATTATGCAGCTGATAAACGGACAATCAGTTCCATTCGGAATATGATTTGTACTGCAATTCGTCTGCGTTTTATTTATTTATTATGTTTTATTATTTCACAATTTTTTGGATAAAAGTTATCTGAAGTACTGAAACATGCACTGGGTTGCGGGTGCACGTAATAGTACGGTTGGCAACCCTACATTAATCAGGGGTATTAAACATGTGTTTTAAGTGTGACGTTCGACGTCTAGATGAAAGCTGATTGGCTCAATACCTATTATTTGTAAATTCAAAGCAATAAGTTATGTTTCTGTTATATCTATAATATTTTTTATTGAATATGATCTATTTAATGTAATTTGACGTGTGTAAGTGCAAATTTTTAATTTTCCCATATACTGAATAAATGCTTTGATTTGACTTGATTCAGACGGAAATTCATTGAAAATAAAAATAATGTATTTATAACTTATAATAGGTACATATTTACTATGTATTTACAGTACGTGATAAGGGAATGTTGTGGTGTGGTAGAAAATGTAATGTAGTGACAAAGATAGAGAAAGGGATGCTTAGATGGCTATGACATCTAGAGGATGGATAAAGAAAGATTGACGAAACAGATTAATGTGACGAGTGTGAATGTGCCAGCCGGTAGAGGCCGATCTAGGCGAACGTATCACGACTAGATCGGAGAGGTTTTAAAGAAAAGTCAACTCAAAAGTACCTATAACCAGCGAGCATGTATTAAGGCACTCATGGAAGTGGCGAAGGCAAAGGATCGTGGGTCGATCGACGGTATGACAGGATCGTAGCATGTTGCAAGAATTCTTTGAGGTAGGCAGAGACTACTTAAGTAGGCTCTAGCTACCCCAACGGGAAAAAAGCGTGAGTGTATGTATGTATTACAGTAAATTATTGAGTGACTTACTCCAAACTCATCTATGTCATAATCTTCCTATCCTTATGCCATTAACATGGGGTCTGTGAAATGATGCAACGTGTATTTCAGTTGAGATGGCAAGGTGTCCAGTGAAATTACAGGGCATGTGAGACTCAACATCTTTATGTTTTAAGGCAACAGGCGCAGTGCAGTGACATGCAAAACTCATACACATAAAATTCTGGTCTGCCAGAATTTTGCATACTACCATATCTGTAGTATCTGTAATAGGTAGACGTCATCGCTTACCATCAGGCGAGCGTTGTGCTTGTCCTGTTACCTTATATTATAAAAAAGAAACGAAAAAAAATGTATTTAAACAAAACTCGCATTATTTGAATTCCCACAATATGCAAATAGCTTTAGCTAAAATAGCTTAAATAGCTTAACAGATTGTGCCACCAATGCATAATTGGTTAAAATGCAATCCATTAGTTTCGTCGTATCGAGAGGAACGGAGCGTAGCTGAGTTGGAACAGCACTGGGCATGTTTCGCGCAGGCGTGGGTTCGACTCCCGTCATTATGATAAACATTTTGGATTGTATATATCAATGTACACACATATATTATTGAAATGATTAGTGTTAATCAGTGTCTAGTTTGTACATAATGAGTGTTTGTGTCAACTTTGCACTGTATTAGGAAAATGGTTGATCAAAAGATACCAATAAAATAATTTTCCATTTTTCAGGAAACATTCGTCCGCTACAGCGAAATGGCACAACCGACACCCAGACGACTGCAGTTTATCAATTTCCCTGTGCCCGCTATCTGTGTTAGAGGTTTCACGGTATACTGACATGATGTGACTGTATAAATGACGATACCTACCGAAATTGAATCTTTTCTTTGAGTATATAACGTTAAGTACATTCTGTGGTAAGACTGTTCCTAGTCTGAGTAAAAACCTACTGAGATAAGAAAAGTTACAATCATGTGATTGTTTACAAACAATTTTTAATAGAATTAAAATAATAATGGGGGTTCTCAATTCGTCAATATTTTTTCAAATAATTTATTACTATGAATTTAAATAATTAATAAATAGATACTTTACTTTACTCAAGAACAAGACGAAAAACACAAGGATCATAGTCAGTAGTCTAGCTGGTCTTTCATGCTCGGAAGACGTAAAGGGATAGTTGCTCTTTAGTTTTTTTATAAGCTTTTATTTTACTTGCAATGTATGTATGTAACTATGAATGTGCGTGTGGAATCTTGGAAGCTAAATTAGACCCACTTTTCGATGTCCCAATACAATGATATGGTACCATGGAGCTGGTCTGATGATGGAGACGGAAGGTAGCCACAGCATCTCTGTGATAAAACAACATAACCCCACCGAGTTTGGAATTGATTGATTTTTCTTGAGGAGCACTTTACACCTAGATGATATCCAGGGTCTGATGATGAAGCTGGAAGATGGCCACGCCATCTCTCTGATAAAACAACATAACCCCACCGAGTTTGGGCTCGATTTTTTCGTCTTGAGAAGCACTTCACAACTAGATAATATCCAGGGTCTGATGATGAATCTGGAAGGTGGCCACGGCATTTCTGTGATAAATCAACATAACCCCACCGAGTTTCGGCTCGATTCATTTGCCTTAAAGAACTCTTTACCCATAATCACACCATAATATCCATAGAATATTTTTAAACATTTCAAAAAGTTATAAATAAATTAAAAAACATTTTTAAACACTAGCTTTTATCTGAGACAATAAATTAATAAGTTAAAAACAAATTCTAGTAAGTATTTGGCGTTTAGGTACTGACCTATATTCTTAAAAGCTTGAGGCACATAAGTATAGTAAGTACATAATCTGTAAAACGGGTAGTGCTTTAAGCTTTTAAGGATATAGGTAAGTACCTACACGCCAAATACTTACTAGAGTTTATTTTTTAAGTTGTTAGTTTAGTTTATTAGTTTATTGTCCCAGATAAAAGATTGTGTTTAAAAATGTTTTTTACTTTTAATTTATTATTAAAGTAAGTTTTTTAAGTTATTTAGTATTTAACTTAAATCAGTTCGTCACATTTCCGTCTTTTATTTCCAGATAAGCACGAACCCATCTTAGACCGCATCAACACTTAACATCAGATGGTATAGTGTTTAAGTGCCTTTCAGTCCAGAATAAAATAAATATGCCTACGCCTATGTCCGGCAGTGGACATAGATAACAATCAATCCTTTACAATTCATTTTTCAATTTGGTAACTTGATTTCATTAAAACTTCACAGAAACTTAAAAGAAAAATATCGTCAGGAAGTATTCCTATTATTTCCTAACTTCACAAAACAAAAAGAAAAGTAACAAAAGAAAACTTGTACACAATAATTATATTCACATTCCCTCATTTAAGGCTGCATCTCGTAAAAGAACTAACGAGCTCACAGTTACGACTTATTATGACATAGTTCTATGACTTACTTGTGACTCACGACTTAAGGATAGGCCCGGAGTTGACGGCCAACACAATATCGCAAAGCTTTATAGAAGTACAATTTGAGGCATTAAAGCATTGCAGATTACGTTCACGTCAGAGTTCGAAAAACAAGTGATCATTCATATTTTATAATGATTAATATTTAATTTACGTTCTGGGGTATACGTTCTATATAACTCCGTCATATATAAACGATATTGCAAAATGATTCATAAAATATACTATATGAAATATTAATATACTTATGAAATAAATAAATATCGATATATATATCAACACCAATATTATAAATGCGAAAGTCAGTTTGTTTATTTGTTTGTTTGTTTGTTTGTTTGTTTGGGACTTCTTCACGGTCAAACGGCTTGACAGATTTGGCTGAAATTTTGTACAAAGATAGAACATAGGGCAGAATAGAATATAGGATACTTTTTTTTTGGCTATCGAGTCAGGGGGTCCAGATATTTTTAATTGAATTTTGTAAATATAAGACATCTTCTCGAATAAACAGCGTGACCGATTTGTCTGAAATTTTGTTTGAATACATGTCATAGGGCAGAATAGAATATAGGATACTTTCTTTCTGGCTGTCGAGTCAGGGGGTCCAGATATTTTTAATGGAATTTTGTAAATATAAGACATCTTCTCGAATAAACCGCTTGACCGATTTGTCTGACATGTTATGTAAAGATAGTTCATAAGGCAGAATAGGATACAGAAAACTTATTTTCTGGCTATCAAGTCAGGGGGTCCAAATATTTTAAATTGAATTTTGTAAATATAAGACATCTTCTCGAATAAGCGACTTGACCAATTTGCCTGACATGTTGTGTGAATACATGTCATAGGGCAGAATAGGATATAGGATACTTTTTTTCTGGCTATCGAGTCAGGGGGTCCTAATATTTTTAACGGAATTTCGTAAATAAAAGGCATCTTCTCGAATAAACGGCTTGACCAATTTTCCTGACATGTTGTGTAAAGACAATTAATAGGGCAGAATAGGATACAGAAAACTTATTTTCTGGCTATCAAGTCAGGGGGTCCAAATATTTTTAACGGAATTTCGTAAATAAAAGGCATCTTCTCGAATAAACGGCTTGACCAATTTGCCTGACATGTTGTGTAAAGACAGTTCATAGGGCAGAATAGGATATAGAAAACTTATTTTCTGGCTATCAAGTCAGGGGGTCCAAATATTTTTAATTGAATTTTGTAAATATAAGACATTTTCTCGAATAAACGGCTTGACCGGTTTGCCTGAAATTTTGTGTGAATACATGTCATAGGGCAGAATAGGATATAGGATACTTTTTTTCTGGCTGTCGAGTCTGGGGGTCCAGATATTTTTAATTGAATTTTGTAAATATAAGACCTCTTCTCGAATAAACGGCTTGACCGATTTGCCTGTCATGTTGTATAAAGACAGTTCGTAGGTCAGAATAGGATACAGAAAACTTTTTTTCTGGCTATCAAGTCAGGGGGTCCAAATATTTTTAACGGAATTTCGTAAATAAAAGGCATCTTCTCGAATAAGCGACTTGACCAATTTGCCTGTCATGTTGTATAAAGACAGTTCGTAGGGCAGAATAGGATACAGAAAACTTTTTTTCTGGCTATCAAGTCAGGGGGTCCAAATATTTTTAACGGAATTTCGTAAATAAAAGGCATCTTCTCGAATAAGCGACTTGACCAATTTGCCTGTCATGTTGTATAAAGACAGTTCGTAGGGCAGAATAGGATACAGAAAACTTTTTTTCTGGCTATCAAGTCAGGGGGTCCAAATATTTTTAACGGAATTTCGTAAATAAAAGGCATCTTCTCGAATAAGCGACTTGACCAATTTGCCTGACATGTTGTGTAAAGACAGTTCATAGGGCAGAATAGGATATAGAATACTTTTTTCTGGCTATCGAGTCAGGGGGTCCAAATATTTTTAATTGAATTTTGTAAATATAAGACCTTTTCTCGAATAAACGTCTGTACCAATTTGCCTGGCATGTTGTATAAAGACAGTTCATAGGGCAGAGTAGGATATAGGATACTTTTTTTTGGCTATCGAGTCTGGGTGTCCAGATTTTTTTTTATTGAATTTCGGGTATGTGTGGCCACTTATCAGCTAAACGGCTTGACCGATACGGCTGAAATTTTCTACATATACAGCTCATATGGCATAGAAGCACATAGGATACTTTTTTTCTGGCAGTCGAGTCCAGGTGTCCAGATTTTTTTTATTGAACTATGTAAATGTGTGGCCTCCTCTCCGTCAAACGGCCATTCAGCTGAAATTTTGTGCACAGACAGTCAATAAGACATAGGATAGTTTTTTTTGGCTGGCAATTTCGAATGTCTATAATTTTACTATGGAATAATGTGTCGCCTCTTAGCGGCAATCGTTTTCACCGATTCAGCTCAAATTTAGTATTTTGAATTTTTTAAACGTGTGACCTCTTCTCGGTTAAACGAGTTGACCGATTGAGCTAAAATTGTACAGAGACAGTCAATAAGACATAGACCAAGAGTAGAGTCTATTATCCGAGCACATTGGTTACTTTTTTTACAATCGAGTCCGGTTGTCAGTTTTTTATTGTTGAATTTTGTATATGTTTGGCCTCTTTTCGGCCAAAAGGCTTGACCGATTCACATGACATTTTGTACAAAGATATTTAATAGGGCATAAAAGGGCAAAGAATCCTTTTTTTTTAGTAGTTAAGTGAGGGTGCATATATTTTTGTTAACTTTACATACAGTTAACATAATCATAAAAGTTTGACCTTAGGTTCGTCTATAATGACTTAATTAGTGTCTTGATTAGACCATAAAACTGTCAGGATCATTAGAAGTCATCAAAATTTACGCGCTGGCTTTGCTTGCCCAACGTGTTTATCTGCTTTTTGGGAAGTATTTCAAAAACTTTCGTGTTTTAACAGCCTTAGGGTAAATGGTGTTGACTTCAGTAGGTCATAAAACCTGTCAGGGTCATTAAAATACGTGAATTTTTTTCGCGCTCGCTTCGCTTGCGTAGTTATAGCAGTCTCTGCGCCCGCGCAAGCATTTATTTTATCTACTTTGAATGCAATATTTCAGAAACTTTTGTATTTTAATGGCCACGCCACATACATCAAAACGAGTCACAAATTAAAACAGTACAACCTTCAATAATCATAATGATTATTAACTTTAAAATAAGTGGATATCACGTTTAACCCTAATGTCATCAGTGTTGACTTAGTAGGTCATAAAAACTGTCAGGGTCATAAAAAGTCGTAAAAAATTTCCGCGCTCGCTTCGCTCGCGCAGTGATAGCGCTCGCTACGCTCGCGCAAGCATTTATTTTATCAACTTTGTAGGAAATATTTCGTCAACTTTTGAATTTTAATAGCCACATGCATCAAAACGAATCATACATTGAAACAGAACAACCTTCAATAATCATAATGATTATTAACCTTAAATTAAGTGGATATCAAATTTAACCCTTATGCCATCGGTGTTGACATAGTAGGTCATAAAAACTGTCAGGGTCATAAAAAGTCGTAAAAAATTTCCGCGCTCGCTTCGCTCGCGCAGTGATAGAGCTCGCTACGCTCGCGCAAGCATTTATTTTATCAACTTTAAAGGTAATATTTCAGGAACTTTTGTATATTAATAACCACATGCATCAAAACGAGTCATAAATTAAAACTGTACAATCTTCAATAATCATAATGATTATTACCTTAAAATAAGTGGCCATAAAATGTCAGGGTCATAAAAAGTCGTAAAAATTTTTACGCTCGCTTCGCTCGCGCAGTTATAGCGCTCGCTACGCTCGCGCAAGCATTTATTTTATCAACTTTGAAGGAAATATTTCAGCAACTTTCGCATATTAATAACCATATGCATCAAAACGAGTCATAAATTAAAACAGAACAACCTTCAATAATCATAATGAATATTAACCTTAAAATAAGTGGATATCACGTTTCACTTGAGTGTCATCAGTGTTGACTTAGTAGGTTATAAAAACTGTCAGGGTCATAAAAAGTCGTAAAAATTTTTCACGCTCGCTTCGCTCGCGCAGTCATACCGCTCGCTTCGCTCGCCCAATTATTTATTTTATCTACTTTGAAGGTATATTTTTCAGCAAATTTTGTATTTTAATAGCCACATGCATCAAAACGAGTCATACATTGAAACAGAACAACCTTCAATAATCATAATGATCATTAACCTTTAATTAATTGGATGTCAAATTTAACCCTAATGTCATCGGTGTTGACTTTTAGTAGGTCATAAAATCTATCAGGGTCATAAAAAGACGTAAAAAAAATCTCGCTCGCTTCGCTCGCGCAGTGATAGCGCTCGCTGCGCTCGCGCGAGTATTTGTTTTCTCTACTTTAAAGGTAATATTTCAGCAAATTCTGTATTTTAATAGACACATGCATCAAAATGAGTCTTAAATTGAAACAGTACAACCTTCAATAACCATAATGATTATTAACCTTAAAATAAGTGATTATCGACTTTAACCTGAGCGTCATCAGTGTTGACTTAGTAGGTCATTAAAACTGTCAGGGTCATAAAAAGTCGTAAACATTTTGGCAGTAATAACGCTATATAGCGTATAATAGCGTGTTTTAACAGCCTCATACATTAGACTGACTCAAATACTTAAACAGCAAAACTCGGTAAACCTTGGTTAGGTTTACCAAGTAATTATTAATGACTTTAACAATACACGATATCGAGTTCGACCTAAGAGTCATCTATAGTGAGTTTATTATTAGGTCGTAATTTGTTAGGGTCATAAAAAGTCATAAAAAATGTTCGCTCGCGCAATGACAGCTCTCGCTGCGCTCGCGCAGTTATTCTCCTTATTTTCTTTGTAAGAAATGTTTTAGGAACTTTGGTGTTGAGTCAAACATTTAAACAGCACAACTTCGTATACCTAACCAAAATGATTAATGACTTTAACAATAGAGGATATTGAGTTCGACTTTTGGGTCACCTATGGTGACTTGGCCTAAGAGATCATCGATCTTGACCTCAAAGATCATAAAGACTCAAATAACGCGGGCGAAGCCGCGGGTAACAGCTAGTATATATATAATTATGTAATAATTATCCCGAAATGGGCTCATTTAAATTTTTGAAAGGTCAGACACCTAAAAACTTGGTACAGAAAATGACTTTATTATCTTGATTATTCAAAAGATCTTAAATTAACTTTTTTTATATCATATGGGCTAGCGGTAGACCACTATCTCACTTGTTGGTAAGTGATGATGCGATCGAGGATGGTAGCACGCTAGGCCTAGAATGGGAACTGGCTCTCAAGGATAGCTGCTATAACTAAATATAAAATAAGAAATACCGACACCTCTCCCACAACACATAGTACTATGTCTTAATAAGAACAAATCTAACTATGTGCATACCAGGAACATTGGAGTTGTAATTATTATGCACACGGACTGGGAACTTCGTTAAAATTAATCTAAAGTTACTTTTCTTGTAAGCTTGCAGGTATTACTGGCGGTAGAGGTTCGGAGATACGGACTGTATTTATATTTATGTTACAAAGTGTACCTAGGCAATTGAAATAAGATTATTTTTAGGATTGTGTTGCTACACAATCCTAAAAATAATCTTAAATCTCAAAGGAAGAAAAAAACCAGGCCAAGTGCGTGTCGGGCCACACACAGTGTAGGTATCTAAAAAAAAAACAAAATTTTACTATACCACTGTGTCGGTGTAATGAATATACACACTCTTACAAAATGTCAGCTTTCTAGTACTAACGGTCTCGTAGCAAAACCTTGGACAGACAGACAGATATGACGAAACTATAAGAGTTCCTTGTTAAGACTACAGAACCCTAAAAAGTAACCCCTATAAGATCACTTTGTTGTCCGTCAGACCATTTATCAACGGAGCGGGTAGAGATATCAAGTTAAAACTTATACTAAATACTTGAGTCTACGGTACCTTTCAGCTGTGAAAAAATTAAACTTGTATGTCAACGCGGTCAAAAGGTATGACCGTTTATGTCGCATATTTTGCGATTTTACAAGGGAATCAAAACCTATACAGCGTTTGTCCACAGCAACGGCACCGGGACGTCACCGGCAAAAAAATGCAGGCGCCGAAGTAGCGGTACATATGTATGTATGGCAGCTTGTCCACAGCATGATCGGCACCGGGCGACGTCATCCCGGCCGCCTATATTTTGAGTAGATCGGGGCGACCGCTGGAAACCGGCCAGAGATTTTTTTCAATACAAAACACGTTTGATCTTGTCCAAACACTGCCGCCCGGCGCCGTTCGATAGGTTATTGTTTTTCTATCTGAGGTTGTTTGTTTTATTTCTATGAAAACGCATCTGCTACGCATGCCAGCTAGAAGAAACAGAACCACCAGAATCGGTGGCGGTGACAAACAATCGCCGGCACATCATTTTCAAACCGGCCCGAAAAAATCTCGGTGCCGGTGACGTCCCGGTGCCGTTGCTGTGGACAAACGAACATAGGGTACTTCCCGGGTTGACCTAAAATCATGAAATTTGGCAAAAAGCAAGGTCTTGAACCACATATACAGGAAAATATCTGAAACTGTATATATGTATTTTAATAATAATAAAAAAGTGAATTTACTATTACAAGCTTATTATTTGCGGTTGGTGCAGTACATTTTCTATGGATCGAACTGCATTGCTAAATTTT